>CM059804.1:4469227-5031727 GCA_030435695.1 Brachymystax lenok tsinlingensis | reverse complement strand
GTTGTGTAAAGGGGCAGGGCAGCTATGAGACGCCTTTCATTCGTTCCATTCGTCTATAATTTTCAGATTTCCATTTACGTGCATTCCTCCCTTCCATACAAATACTGAAAAATAAATAAACAACATGGGAACACGCTGCTGTTAGACAGAGACAGACCGACCAAGACAGACAGAGACAGACCGACCGAGACAGACCGAGACAGATAGAGACAGACAGAGACAGACCGACCAAGACAGACAGAGACAGACGGACCGAGACAGACAGAGACAGACCGACCGAGACAGATCGAAACAGACAGAGACAGACCGACCGAGAGAGACAGAGACAGACGGACCGAGACAGACGGACCGAGACAGACCAAACGAAACAGACAGAGACTGACCGACCGAGACAGACAGAGACAGATCGACCGAGACAGACCGACCGAGACAGACAGAGACAGACCGACAGAGACAGACCGAGACAGACCGACCGAGACAGACCGAGACAGACCGACCGAGACAGACAGAGACAGTCCAACCGAGACAGACAGAGACAGACAGAGACAGACCGACCGAGACTGACAGAGACAGACGGCCCGAGACAGACCGAACAAGACAGATAGAGACTGACCAACCGAGACAGACAGAGTCAGACCGACCCTGACAGACCGACTGAGACAGACCGACAGAGACAGACCGACTGAGACAGACAGAGACAGACCGACTGAGACAGACAGAGACAGACCGACCGAGACAGACAGAGACAGACAGAGACAGACCAACCGAGACAGACAGAGACAAACCGACCAAGACAGACAGAGACCGACCGAGACAGACAGACAGAGACAGACCGACAGAGACAGACCGAGACAGAGCGGCCGAGACAGACAGAGACGGAGCAACAGAGACAGACAGAGACAGACCGACCGAGACAGACAGAGACAGATAGAGACTGACCGACCGAGACAGACAGAGACAGACCGACCCTGACAGACCGACCGAGACAGACAGAGACAGAGAGTCAATGCAATGTAATGTCAATAATATTTCCCATTTAGTTTGGCTTTCATAACATTTCATGTGGCATCTCAGTCAGGTTGAGACTGGTCTACTACCATTGCTTTAATGTATTGTTATTCTCATTCATATTGTTGTAATTGCTGTTAATGGTAATCCCATCTCCACTACTACTTTTGTTTAATTGGAAAAAACCGGGGCTGATCCCTAATTACTCATTACCAACACGTTGAAGAAGAGAAAAAAAAGCATTATTTACAATGACGGCCTACCCCCGGATGACACTGGGCCAATTGTGTACCTCCCTATGGGACTCCCAATCCCAACCAGATGTGATGCAACCTGGATTTGAACCAGGGACATCTGTTGCACTGAGATGCAGTGCCTTAGACCCCTGCGCCACTCAGGAGCACATTCTGTATTGCTCTTGGTCGCACCATTTTTTTCATTTAACTTGCCATGGCAATAAAGTATATTTGAGAGACAGAGAGAGAGAGAGAGAGAGAGAGAGAGAGAGAGAGAGAGAGAGAGAGAGAGAGAGAGAGAGAGAGAGAGAGAGAGCCAGACAGACAGACAGACAGACAGACAGACAGACAGAATTGTTTTGCTATCCTCTCTCAGGTCTATTCATCTGAATATGATATGTGTCTACAGGAGGGCTTAGTGACATTTAGTCCCATCTGAGAGCACAAACGAAAGGGAAGGGTGAGCAGATCAGATTGAGGTACAGTGTATGGAGAGGCGTGTGTTTAGTGTAGTTCTTTCATTGGCTTGTGTGTGTGTGTGTCTGTGTGTGGACGTGTGTGTAACATAGGTGTGTCAAACACAGCTCTTTGGATTGCCTGGAGGAGTGTCTCTACCATAACGTTGTGATTGGCTGGAGGAGTGTCTCTACCATAACGTTGTGATTGGCTGGAGGAGTGTCTCTACCATAACGTTGTGATTAGCTGGAGGAGTGTCTCTACCATAACGTTGTGATTGGCTGGAGGAGTGTCTCTACCATAACGTTGTGATTGGCTGATGGAGTGTCTCTACCATAACGTTGTGATTGGCTGGAGGAGTGTCTCTACCATAACGTTGTGATTGGCTGGAGGAGTGTCTCTACCATAACGTTGTGATTGGCTGGAGGAGTGTCTCTACCATAAAGTTGTGATTGGCTGATGGAGTGTCTCTACCATAAAGTTGTGATTGGCTGATGGAGTGTCTCTACCATAACGTTGTGATTGGTTGGAGGAGTGTCTCTACCATAACGTTGTGATTGGCTTGTGGAGTGTGTGTCTGGCTAGCAAGCATAATTCTTCAGCTCCATCCACTTGAATAATACATACAATCACCCTAAGAGGTTACAGCTGAGGACGCTTACATAACTTAGACCTGCTTACATTCCTCTGAATATGCGTGACTGTTGCCGACGCTAGCTATCATGGCAACAGGCAGTGTGTGTTTTGCCTACGGTGTCATTACAGTAAGAGTGTGTCTCGTTTGTTTCCTTGCTAAGAAACACTAATCAAAACGCAGAGAAAGTTGATACGGTACATTGTGGAGCGTGTTTCACCCACCGTGGTAATGAAAAAGGGCCAAGGGTTCTTGTGAAAGGGGATTCTTCTGGTTCTAATACATAACGCACAAAAACCTCCAAAGGAGTACGGCCATCTCCACGTCATCAACAAGACAAACCCCTAGGGCAGAGCCTCTTTTCCTTCTCCGATGTTAATAATGAACGACAGGGTCGACATTGAATGTCCCGTAAGCCACCGTCTGAAGGTCGGAGAGACTGCGAGAGATGGCATACATGCTGGCAGTCGGTCACAGAGACAGACATGTACACACACAAAGACACACACACACAAGCGTTCATTGAACACCTACTAACACTTTGTTTTGTTGTATTTTTGTCAAAACAACTAACATTGAGGATCCACATTGACGCATGAAAAACCCCTCTGAAAAATCTCTTGCCATTTTGCTTTGAGCTTCCTTCGAGAAAGAACTTAGATTAGATAAGTATAGGAAAAGCAGCAGGTGGTTCTCTCTCTCTCTCTCTGGATGAGCCTGCAAAGATTAGGGAAAGACATCAAACATCCTCAAACATCATCATCAAACAACCTCATCAAACATTCTCTTCAAACATCTTCATCAAACATCCTCTTCAAACGTCCTCTTCAAATGTCCTCATCAAATGTCCTCATCAAATATCCTCATCAAACATCCTCATTAAATATCTTCATCAAACATCCTCAAAAGTCCTCATCAAACATCCTCATCAAAAACATCCTCTTCAAACATCTTCTTCAAACACCCTCATCAATCATCCTCCTCAAACATCCTCATCAAACATCCTCATCAAACATCCTCATCAAACAATTTCGAAAGTAGTGCACTATAGGGTGTCAATCAGGACGTACCCAGTGTGATAAACATCTATAGGGTGCCAATCAGGACGTACCCACATACGTCTTACATAAGTTTCACTAACATATTCCACAGCACTGGGAGAGAAACTAGCGAATGGACCAGCATACTTCAAACTTACCCCCTTTTAATTAATAGTTACAAAAAACTCCCTTTGACAAATGTGCCGATGCACTGACAGTTGAGGGACACTGTTGTTTCAGAAAGGAACTAGTGACTACACCCCTGGGCTTCCATCCTTCTGTTAAACATACCACCTACATGACCTCTGGGTGACCTCTGAGGTGTGATTGATGTGATTCAAACCCAGGTCTCCTGCTTGTCAGAATAGTTCATTAGCTCACTAAAACCAAAGCCTAGCAACTCTGCCGGTCTCAAGCAATGTTACTCATCACCTGAGCATGATCAGCGAACCACCTCTGTTACAGACGCACAGTACAACAAGCATCAAACCATTGGACTAGACATTCCTTGCTATATGTACATTGACGTGCCAACGTAAATGTCCCATATTTAGCCAGCTGGCTAATTCTTATCTGTAGACCCTGCATTCTCCAGGCCCGGGATGACGATGACGAAGTCTATCGATCATGAACAACTCCGTTCAGAGATGAATGAAGAATAACAGTTGACATCAAGGGGGGATGTGAGTTCCTTGCTCCAGACGATGGAGATGGATTGGGAAGCTCCACTTGGATCAATTAGAATTCACAAGAGCCAGCAGTAGGCTGTAATCAACCTCCTTTCACTGTTGCCCTTAGCAATTATCTTGGCACTTAAGAATCAACAAAGCACGTAATGACTACCAGTCTATGAAGGAACGTAGACAGAGTTGAAGGTAAATGCGAGCCCTGTGTTTGAGAGAGGAAGTCTGCAATAACAAGCTTTATGGCTTAACAGAAAAACAAAAGCACGCTTGAGGATTGAATTGCACGAAGGCCTATTTGTTTTCAAGGACACAAGTAGAGAGTTCTACTTACTGGAGTTTGGTGTTTCTGTAAACAAAAATATTCTCTGTTGATACTTAAACATGTGGGTCTGTCATTTTAGTTTATTCTGGGTGAGTGTACTGTATATAAATACTGTATTCTACCTACTTCAGTGAAAATTGTAAGTCGCTCTGCATTTGAGAGTCTGATAATTGACGTAAATAAAAAGAAAATATGTTCTTCTTTGGGTCGTGAACCACATTGTCTGGACCATGTGACCCTAAAACCCCAGGGTGATTTTAGGGTGACATAGATAACCCCTGTGGTTTTAGGGTGACATAGATAACCCTTGTGTTTTTAGGGTGACATACTGTAGATAACCCTTGTGGTTTTAGGGTGACATAGATAACCCCTGTGGTTTTAGGTGACATAGATAACCCCTGTAGTTTTAGGTGACATAGATAAACACTGTGGTTTTAGGGTGACATAGATAACCCCTATGGTTTTAGGGTGACATACCGTAGATAACCCTTGTGGTTTTAGGGTGACATAGATAACCCCTGTGGTTTTAGTCGACATAGATAACCCCTGTGGTTTTAGGGTGACATATGTAAATCCCTGTGGTTTTAGGGTGACATAGATAACCCTTGTGTTTTTAGGGTGACATACTGTAGATAACCCCTGTGGTTTGAGTGTGACATAGACAACCCCTGTGGTTTTAGAGTGGCATAGATAACCCCTGTGGTTTTAGGGTGACATACTGTAGATAACCCCTGTGGTTTTTGTGTGACATAGATATCCCCTTGGGTTTTTAGGGTGACATATATAACCCCTGTGTTTTTAGGGTGACATAGATAACCCATGTGGTTTTAGGGTAAGATAGATCAACCCCTGTGGTTTTAGGGTGAAATAGGATAACCCCTGTGGTTTTAGGGTGACATAGATAACCCCTGTGGTTTTAGGGTGACATATGTAAACCCTGTGGTTTCAGGGTGACATAGATAACCCTTGTGTTTTTAGGGTTACAACCTGTAGATAACCCCTGTGGTTTGAGTGTGACACAGACAACCCCTGTGGTTTTAGAGTGGCATAGATAACCCCTGTGGTTTTAGGTGACATACTGTAGATAACCCCTGTGGTTTTTGCGTGACATAGATATCCCCTTGGGTTTTTAGGGTGACATATATAACCCTTGAGGTTTTCGGGTGGTTTCAGGGTGACCTTTCTCTTGATAGTACACTACGGGCCCTAGTTAAAAAGGTATGCACTATATATGAATAGAGTGCATTTTGAGACACAGACGCAAGCATACCCATAGATTAAACAACATAGAAAGTTTTGAGACATTGATAGTAAACGCTGTTGCCAATCAACGTGATGTAACATTACTGACAACCTGCCATACTCAATCCCCAGCTACAGGGTTATCTAGCTGAGGGGGCTTATGCTATCCTTGTGGGGATCTAAAATTGCCCAAAGACCCCATAAGGACATTAAAACAAGGACAATTCCGCCCTCGTGGGGACATTTCCCATGTCCCCATGAGGACAAAGGCTATTTTAAGTTAAGGGGTTAGGTTTAGGGTTAGGGTTAGAATTATGTAAGGGTTATGGGTTGGTGGTTAGGTTTAGGCTTAGGAGCTAAGTTTAGGGTTTGGGTTTGGGTTAGGGTTACGGGTTAGGGAAAATATGATTTTGAATGGAAATTAATTTGAGGTCCCCACGAGGATATAAGAACATAACGTGTGTGTGCATGTGTGTGTGTGTGTGCATGTGTGTGTGTGTGTGTGTGTGTTAAATGCCAGGTAATAGGATTTATTAACAGGCACTCAACACTGGGCAAAGGAATAGGCCTCTTAACTAATTAGTTCAGAGAGGAGAGAAGCGCCAGTCTCAATACAACAGCCTCTTTAAATTGAGTTCAGTAATCTTTTGTATGTTATTATTATTATTTCATTGGTGTTTTAAATGATGTTTTTATTCAGAACGACAGACAGGGCCGGGAATGGAATTGAAGAGTATTCCAGATAAACAACAACATCCAAAATCAAATACTGCAAGGCAAACCATAGAGGGATGATTCTGTTCTCTTACTATTCACTCCACTAATATCCTCATGGCGATACTGTGAACACAATTGTATTTAATTTAATGTATATATATTTTTTATTTTACCTTTAGTTTAATACAAGGGGAGAAAGTGGACAGTGTTGTCTGGGTCAATGTTTTAATTTCAAACAAGTGTTGTGACTTGTGTGGACACAAATCAATTAAAACTTCTTTGGGATCCGTGTCCCTTCCACGGGACTGTTGAGCTAACGTAGGCTAATGCATGAGGTTCTAAGTAACAAGAACATTTCCCAGGACATAGACATATCTGATATTGGCAGAAAGCTTAAATTCTTGTTTAATTAATCTAACTGCGCTGTTCAATTTACAGTAGCTATTACCGTGAAATAATGCCATGCTATTGTTTGAGGAGAGTGCACAATTTTGAAATTAAAAAGTTATAAATAAACAAATTAGGCATATTTGGGCAGTCTTGATACAAAACTTTGAACATAAGTGCAATGGTTCATTTTATCAGTCTAAAACTTTGCACATGTACCGCTGCCATCTAGTGGTCAGAATCTAAACTGCAGCTGGGCTGGAATAATAAATTATGGCCTTTCTCTTGCATTTCAAAGTTGATGGTATTCTCCTACATTCCTTCAACATTTCCACAAACTTCAAAGTGTTTCCATTCCAATGGTTCCAAGAATATGCATATCCTTAATTCAGGGCCTGAGTTACAGGCAGTTAGATTTGGGTATGTCATTTTAGGTGAATTTTTTTTAAAAAAGGGGCAGATCCTTAAGAGTTTTAACACTTTTGAAAGAAAATCTGAGGAGGCAGTATTGACTAGATGTATGGCCTTGAGCAAATGTACTATACGGTACATTTGGCTCTTGTAAAAAAGTAGTGCCCTTAATAGGGAATATGATGCCATTTGGAACACAGGCTTGCAATAGAGTGCTTTTGCATTCCCTTCAACAAAAAAAGACAACACAAGCCACATATCCTTTTACCTCAGAGTTCACCCACATCAGGAGGTAAAGGAAAAATATATTAGAAAAACAAAAACTGTTTCCCTTAGTCCCTTGGGAGTCTCACAGTGTGAAATGCTTCAATATTGTATGATATAGCACTCAGATCTGAACCATATGGTGAGAGGGTGTGAAATAGCACATAAACAACATTATATCACACTGGTTAGAATGTCAACAAAACATATACAGACTGTTTGAGGGTTTATAGACACAGATACAGACTGTTTGAAGGTTTATAGACACATATACAGACTGTTTGAAGGTTTATAGACACATATACAGACTGTTTGAAGGTTTATAGACACATATACAGACTGTTTGAGTGTTTATAGACACGTATACAGACTGTTTAAGGGTTTATAGACACTTTTTCAGACTGTTTAAGGGTTTACTTCTGGCGCCGACAGAGATGGCAGCCTCGCTTCACGTTCTCAGGAAGCTATGCAGTATTCTTTTTTTTTATGGATTACTTCTTACATTGTTACGCCGGGAAATCTGAAGCACAAGCATTTCGCTACACTCGCATTAAAATCTGCTAACCATGTGTATGTGACAAATACAATTTGATTTGATTGATTTGATTTATATACACATACATAGACTGTTTGAGGGTTTATAGACACATATACAGACTGTTTGAGGCTTTACAGACATATACAGACTGTTTGAGGGTTTATAGACACAGATACAGACTGTTTGAGGGTTTATAGACACAGATATAGACTGCTTGAGGATTTAGACACATATACAGACTGTTTGAGGGTTTACAGACATATATACAGACTGTTTGAGGGTTTATATACACATATACAGACTGTATAAGGGTTTACAGACACATATACAGACTGTTTGAGGCTTTACAGGCATATATACAGACTGTTTGAGGGTTTATAGACACATTTACAGACTGTTTAAGGGTTTATAGACACAGATACAGACTGTTTGAGGGTTTATAGACACATATACAGACTGTTTGAGGGTTTACAGACACATATACAGACTGTTTGAGGGTTTAAAGACACATATACAGACTGTTTGAGGGTTTAGTACACTCAGTGTATATAATCATATTAGAAGAGAGGGGTATCTGGGTAATCTCTGAATATGATCTTTTGTGGTGAAGCATTTGGTAATCCAGAGATACCATTTCTGAATCGAAGATATGGTGGCTCCAAAAGAGATGCTTACAGAGATACCAGTTAAAACAAATGATGCTGTAATGTTAATTGTCTGTCACACGCACATTCAGCAGCTTTCATGTTCCTTTTTGGAGATTAGAACGTCAAGTATTGTAGCCCACTCAGACAGTAAGGGCCAATGAAATGATGGGAACTACGTTGTCATGGTGACAGAGATTGCACCAGAGTGATTCCCATGTTCAACCAACCAACCTACGCAAACACACACACACACACACACACACACACACACACACACACACACACACACACACACACACACACACACACACACACACACACACAGACACACACACACACACAGCTTTTAGCAGACACCGTCAGAAGTCATCTGGAGCCAATTACTCTCATTGGACACAGTTGTTTGTGCATTAATTTTCATTTCTTTAAAAATGGATTATGGATTTCTGTTGCCTTAATGATTATTCATGCAGTTAGATGTTCAGAGCTTTACTAAGAGTCTCTGGAAGAGCAAAGTGATTTCACATAGAAAAATATGTTTTGGTAAAGAGGGAAAAGGGGGGGGTGAATTAGCGAGATAGTTATGCGTTATCAAGCATAAGTTAGAGGAGAGAGAGAGAGAAAGAGGGAGAGAGAGAGAAAGAGAGAGAAAGAGAGAGAGAGAGAGAGAGAGAGAGAGAGAGAGAGAGAGAGAGAGAGAGAGAGAGAGAGAGAGAGAGAGAGAGAGAGAGAGAGAGAGAGAGAGAGACATGCGTGCAGACAATCTCAAGACATTCTCATTTCCATTCACAACTTAAAATGTCAAGCTTGTAGCTCTTCCTATTATCAAGCTGTAGCTCTTGTTATTATCAAGCTGTAGCTCTTCCTATTATCAAGCTGTAGCCCTTCCTATTATCAAGATGTAGCTCTTCCTCTTATCAAGCTGTAGCTCTTCCTATTATCAAGCTGTAGCTCCTCCTATTATCAAGCTGTAGCTCTTCCTATTATCAAGCTGTAGCTCTTCCTATTATCATGCTGTAGCCCATCCTATTATCAAGCTGTAGCTCTTGTTATTATCCAGCTGTAGCTCTTCCTATTATCAAGCTGTAGCCCTTCCTATTATCAAGCTGTAGCTCTTCCTATTATCAAGCTGTAACTCTTCTTATTATCAAGCTGTAGCTCTTCTTATTATCAAGCTGTAGCTCTTCCTATTATCAAGCTGTAGCTCTTCCTATTATCAAGCTGTAGCTCTTCCTATTATCGAGCTGTAGCTCTTCCTATTATCAAGCTGTAGCCCACCCTATTATCAAGCTGTAGCTCTTGTTATTATCAAGCTGTAGCTCTTGTTATTATCAAGCTGTAGCTCTTCCTGTTATCAAGCTGTAGCTCTTCTTAGGATCAAGCTGTAGCTCTTCCTAATACCAAGCTGTAGCTCTTCCTATTATCAAGCTGTAGCTCTACCTAGTATCAAGCTGTAGCTCTTCCTATTATCAAGCTGTAGCTCTTCCTATTATCAAGCTGTAGCTCTTCATAGTATCAAGCTGTAGCTCTTCCTAGTATCAAGCTGTAGCTCTTCCTAGTATCAAGCTGTAGCTCCTCTTATTGTCAAGCTGTAGCTCTTCCTATTATCAAGCTGTAGCTCTTCTTATTGTCCAGTCACCCCTCCCTGTCAATATGTAACTCTTCTTATTGTCCAGTCACCCTTCCCTGTCAATATGTAACTCTTCTTATTGTCCAGTCACCCCTCCCTGTCAATATGTAACTCTTCTTATTGTCCAGCCACCCCTCCCTGTCAATATGTAACCCTTCATATTGTCCAGTCACCCCTACCTGTCAATATGTAACTCTTCTTATTGTCCAGTCACCCCTCTCTGTCAATATGTAACTCTTCTTATAGTCCAGTCACCCCTCCCTGTCAATATGTAACTTTACTTATTGTCCAGTCACCCCTCCCTGTCATGATGTAACTCTTCTTATTGTCCAGTCACCCCTCCCTGTCAAGATGTAACTTTACTTATTGTCCAGTCACCCCTCCCTGTCAATATGTAACTCTTCTTATTGTCCAGCCACCCCTCCCTGTCAATATGTAACCCTTCATATTGTCCAGTCACCCCTACCTGTCAATATGTAACTCTTCATATTGTCCAGTCACCCCTACCTGTCAATATGTAACTCTTCTTATTGTCCAGTCACCCCTCTCTGTCAATATGTAACTCTTCTTATTGTCCAGTCACCCCTCCCTGTCAATATGTAACTTTACTTATTGTCCAGTCACCCCTCCCTGTCATGATGTAACTCTTCTTATTGTCCAGTCACCCCTCCCTGTCAAGATGTAACTTTACTTATTGTCCAGTCACCCCTCCCTGTCAATATGTAACTCTTCTTATTGTCCAGTCACCCCTCCCTGTCAATATGTAACT
Organism: Brachymystax lenok tsinlingensis; assembly: GCA_030435695.1. Taxonomy (NCBI): domain Eukaryota; kingdom Metazoa; phylum Chordata; class Actinopteri; order Salmoniformes; family Salmonidae; genus Brachymystax; species Brachymystax lenok. Next base: position 5,020,740 of record CM059804.1, on the reverse strand, counting down.
CTTCTTATTGTCCAGCCACCCCTCCCTGTCAATACGTAACCCTTCATATTGTCCAGTCACCCCTACCTGTCAATATGTAACTCTTCATATTGTCCAGTCACCCCTACCTGTCAATATGTAACTCTTCTTATTGTCCAGTCACCCCTCTCTGTCAATATGTAACTCTTCTTATTGTCCAGTCACCCCTCCCTGTCAAGATGTAACTTTACTTATTGTCCAGTCACCCCTCCCTGTCATGATGTAACTCTTCTTATTGTCATGTCACCCCTCCCTGTCAATATGTAACTATTCTTATTGCCCAGTCACCCCTCCCTGTCAAGATGTACCTCTACTTATTGTCCACTCACCTTTCCCTGCCTGTCAATATGTACCTCTACTTATTGCCCAGTCACCCCACCTTGTCAATATATAACTCTATTTATTGTCCAGTCACCCCTCCCTGTCTTGATGTAACTCTTCTTATTGTCCAGTCACCCCTCCCTGCCTGTCAAGACGTAACCCCTCGTATTGTCCAGTCACCTCCCTGTCAATATGTAACTCTACTTATTGTCCAGTCACCCCTCCCTGTCAATATGTAACTCTACTTATTGTCCAGTCACCCCTCCCTGTCAATATGTAACTATTATTGTCCAGTCACCCCTCCCTGTCAATATGTAACTATTATTGTCCAGTCACCCCTCCCTGTCAATATGTAACTCTTCTTATTGTCCAGTCACCCCTCCCTGTCAATATGTAACTCTTCTTATTGTCCAGTCACCCCTCCCTGTCAATATGTAACTCTTCTTATTGTCCAGTCACCCCTCCCTGCCTCCATGCGCATGTATTATTCAAATGTCTAAAACTGATTGTGAGTTTATCAAAAGGTATAGCTTTCTCCCTCAGTTGTGTGTGTGTGTGCGCACATCCAGGTTGTGTGTGTGCACATCCAAGTTGTGTTTGCATGCATGCGTGCTTGCCCATGTGTGCCTGCTTGTGTATAGTCTGAATTGAAGTTACAATATTTGACCCAGTCCTAGTCCCCCACCTTGGTTAGGGAAGGGAAAGCAACCAGTAAATAGATGGATTGCCAAGATGTGATTGCCACAAAACACGTCTGCATATTGAATTCACACATGCCCCTAACAATCTGTCACTCAACTGACACCCTTCCCTCTCCTACTCCTCTCCTCTCCTATACTCCCCTCTCCTCCACTTCTCTCCCCTTTCCATTCTCCTGTCTCCTCCTCCCCTCTCCTCCGCTCCGCTCTCCCTCTCTCTTCACCTCTCCCCTCCTCTTCTCAAAACACCTCTGCGTATTGAATTCACACATGTACCCACCAATCTGCCACCCAACTTGAGATCCCATCAACGACACATTACTGAGACTTTTCCATTAGTTCCCCTGGACAGTCGGCCGATCAGATTTGTGTTTTCCAACATGCAATTGTGGTTGATTCAGACCCAGTAGGTTCATAGTGTGGTTGATTCAGACCCAGTAGGTTCATAGTGTGGTTGATTCAGACCCAGTAGGTTCATAGTGTGGTTGATTCAGACCCAGTAGGTTCATAGTGTGGTTGATTCAGACCCAGTAGGTTCATAGTGTGGTTGATTCGGACCCAGTAGGTTCATAGTGTGGTTGATTCAGACCCAGTAGGTTCATAGTGTGGTTGATTCGGACCCAGTAGGTTCATAGTGTGGTTGATTCGGACCCAGTAGGTTCATAGTGTGGTTGATTCAGACCCAGTAGGTTCATAGTGTGGTTGATTCGGACCCAGTAGGTTCATAGTGTGGTTGATTCGGACCCAGTAGGTTCATAGTGTGGTTGATTCGGACCCAGTATGTTCATAGTGTGGTTGATTCAGACCCAGTAGGATCATAGTGTGGTTGATTCAGACCCAGTAGGTTCATAGTGTGGTTGATTCAGACCCAGTAGGTTCATAGTGTGGTTGATTCGGACCCAGTAGGTTCATAGTGTGGTTGATTCAGACCCAGTAGGTTCATAGTGTGGTTGATTCGGACCCAGTATGTTCATAGTGTGGTTGATTCAGACCCAGTAGGATCATAGTGTGGTTGATTCAGACCCAGTAGGTTCATAGTGTGGTTGATTCGGACCCAGTAGGTTCATAGTGTGGTTGATTCAGACCCAGTAGGTTCATAGTGTGGTTGATTCAGACCCAGTAGGTTCATAGTGTGGTTGATTCAGACCCAGTAGGTTCATAGTGTGGTTGATTCGGACCCAGTAGGTTCATAGTGTGGTTGATTCGGACCCAGTAGGTTCATAGTGTGGTTGATTCGGACCCAGTAGGTTCATAGTGTGGTTGATTCGGACCCAGTAGGTTCATAGTGTGGTTGATTCGGACCCAGTAGGTTCATAGTGTGGTTGATTCAGACCCAGTAGGTTCATAGTGTGGTTGAATCAGACCCAGTAGGTTCATAGTGTGGTTGAATCAGACCCAGTAGGTTCATAGTGTGGTTGATTCAGACCCAGTAGGTTCATAGTGTGTTTGAATCAGACCCAGTAGGTTCATAGTGTGGTTGATTCAGACCCAGTAGGTTCATAGTGTGGTTGATTCAGACCCAGTAGGTTCATAGTGTGGTTGATTCGGACCCAGTAGGTTCATAGTGTGGTTGATTCGGACCCAGTAGGTTCATAGTGTGGTTGATTCGGACCCAGTAGGTTCATAGTGTGGTTGATTCAGACCCAGTAGGTTCATAGTGTGGTTGATTCAGACCCAGTAGGTTCATAGTGTGGTTGATTCGGACCCAGTAGGTTCATAGTGTGGTTGAATCGGACCCAGTAGGTTCATAGTGTGGTTTATTCAGACCCAGTAGGTTCATAGTGTGGTTGATTCAGACCCAGTAAGTTCATAGTGTGGTTGATTCAGACCCAGTAGGTTCATAGTGTGGTTGATTCAGACCCAGTAGGTTCATAGTGTGGTTGAATCAGACCCAGTAGGTTCATAGTGTGGTTGATTCAGACCCAGTAGGATCATAGTGTGGTTGATTCGGACCCAGTAGGTTCATAGTGTGGTTGATTCGGACCCAGTAGGTTCATAGTGTGGTTGATTCAGACCCAGTAGGTTCATAGTGTGGTTGATTCAGACCCAGTAGGTTCATAGTGTGGTTGATTCAGACCCAGTAGGTTCATAGTGTGGTTGATTCAGACCCAGTAGGTTCATAGTGTGGTTGATTCAGACCCAGTAGGTTCATAGTGTGGTTGATTCGGACCCAGTAGGTTCATAGTGTGGTTGATTCGGACCCAGTAGGATCATAGTGTGGTTGATTCAGACCCAGTAGGTTCATAGTGTGGTTGATTCAGACCCAGTAGTTTCATAGTGTGGTTGATTCGGACCCAGTATGTTCATAGTGTATTTAGATTTGTATTTACTATGGATCCCAATTAGCTGCTGCCAAGGAAGAATTAAGGCAGTTTATACAATTTTAAAAGCATTACAATACATTCACAGATTTCACAACACACTGTGTGCCCTCAGGCCACTACTCCACCACAAAATCAATGTGTATGTGTGTGTGTTTGTGTTATTGTGTGTGTGTATGCATGTGTCTGTGTCTATATTTATATTGCTTCACAGTCCCCAATGTTCCATTTTTGAATCTGTTTTTTAGTCCAATTTTACTGCTTGCATCAGTTACTTGATGTGGAATAGAGTTCCATGTAGTCATGGCTCTATGTAGTACTGTGCTCCTCCCATAGTCTGTTCTGGACTTGGGGACTGTGAAGAGACCTCTTGTGGCATGTCTTGTGGGGTATGGATGGGTGTCCGAGCTGTGTGCCAGTAGTTTAGACAGACAGCTCGGTGCATTCAACATGTCAATACCTCTCATAAATACAGGCAGTGAGGAAATCAAACTCTCCTCCACTTTGAGTCAGGAGAGATTGACATGCATACTATTAATATTAGCTCTCTGTGTATATCCAAGGGCCAGCCGTGCTGCCCTGTTCTGAGCCAATTGCAATTTTCAGGTGCCACAAAAAGTCCTTTTTTGTGGCACCTGACCACACGACTGAACAGTAGTCAAGGTGCCACAAAACTAGGGCCTGTAGGACCTGCCTTGTTGATAGTGCTGTCAAGAAGGCAGAGCATCGCTTTATTATAGACAGACTTCTCCCTATGTTAGCTACTACTGCATCAATATGTTTTGACCATGACAGTTTACAATCCAGGGTTACTCCAAGCAGTTTAGTCACCTCAACTTGCTCAATTTCCACATTTAGTTGAGGTTTAATAGTGTTGTTAAGTGTTGCGGTCATTTCAGTCGCTGTAGTAGCTGACGTGTATAGTGTTGATTCATCCGCATACATGGACACACTGCCTTTACTCAAAGCCAGTGGCATGTCGTTAGTAAAACATTTTAAAAAGTAATGAGCCTAGACAGCTGCCCTGAGGAATTCCTGATTTTACATGGATTATGTTTGAGAGGCTTCCATTGAAGGACACCCTCTGTGTTCTGTTAGACAGGTAACTCTTTATCCACAGTATAGCAGGGGGTGTAAAGCCATAACACATAAGTTTTTCCAACAGCAGACTATGATTGATAATGTCAAAAGATGCACTGAAGACTAACGAGACTGCCCCTGCAATCATTTTATCATACATTTTCGCTCAGCCAATCATCAAGTCATTTCTGTAAGTGCTGTGCTTGTTGAGTGTCCTTCCCTATAAAAATGCTGAAAGTCTGTTGTCAATTTGTTTACTGTAAAATAGCATTGTATCTGGTCAAACACCATTTTTTCCAGAAGTTTACCAAGGGTTTGTAACAGGCTGATTGGTCGGCTATTTGAGCCAGTAATGGGGGCTTTACTATTCTTGGGTAGCGGAATGACTTTAGCTTCCCTCCAGGCCTGAGGACACACGCTCTCTAGTAGGCTTAAATTGAAGATGTGGCAAATAGGAGGCAATATTGTCTGCTATTATCCTCAGTAATTTTCCATCCAGGTTGTCAGACCCCGGTGGCTTGTCATTGTTGATAGACAACAATAATTTTTTCACCTCTTCCACAATGACTTTACGGAATTCAAAAGTACAATTCTTGTCTTTCATAATTTGGTCTGATATACTTAGTGTCAGTGTTTGTTGCTGGCATGTCATCCCTAAGTTGGCTTATCTTGCCAATGAAAAAGTCATTAAAGTAGTTGGCAATATCAGTGGGCGTTGTGATGAATGAGACATCTGATTCAATGAATGATGGAGCCGAGTTGGCTTTTTTTTCTCAAAATGTCATTTAAGGTGCCCCAAAGCTTTTTACTATCATTCTTTATATAATTGATCTTTGTTTCATATGATTGATCTTTGTTTCACACCTGAATACAGAAGTATATGGTTCTGTCTGGTCTCCCAGACGTAATGAATACTGCATTTATTACGTAGGTAATGAATACTGAATACTAAACAATTTATGATAGAAAATGTAACTATTTCAACTTCTAACTGAAAGGCAAGCATCCATCACAAAATGTTAGTATTATGAATATTTACAGGTTTCAATTCAGAGTTTTTTTTTTCTCTCCATCAAAGTTTAATTTCCACCTTCCAAATAGAGTGTATAATACACCTGCATCTCTCTCTCTCTCTCTCTCTCTCTCTCTCTCTCTCTCTCTCTCTCTCTCTCTCTCTCTCTCTCTCTCTCTTTCTCTCTCCCTCTCTCTCCCTCTCTCTCCCTCTCTCTCTCTCTCTCTCTCTCTCTCTCTGAGCAGTCTCCATTAGTGGTGTTTAAATCTGAAATCAGATGGTGAGACATATATTCTAAAGGTCAGTATGGTGGTGGAAGGCAGGTGCTGGAATTGGCAGAAAGGAAGCCAGTGAGAGAGAGCAGAGTCCTGCTAGTGCTTGCAGGCTCCGGGCTAAATGATTTTTCTAAGAGTCTGATTGCTCCAGACCACCTTGTGCTGCGATTCTCTTTTACTCTCCTAGGTAAAAGGATTACCAGTTAACCCCTTGTGTGCTGTGTGTGTGCTGTTTAGGCCATAGCTTGGGGACCGTTTTAAAAGAGGTTGTGTAGAGTTCATGCATCAAGCACTACCTGCTAGTTGCAAGAGCACTGTAGCTTCCATGAACTACAGTATCCATCGCATGCCAAAGTAACATTTAAAAAACACACTAATGTAAGTCGCTCTGGGTAAGAGCGTCAGCTAAATTACTAAAATGTAATGTAAATGTACTGACAATCTTTTCTGTTTCCTGTATCTTTTTAATCTTCCATTCCATTAGTCTCTTGGAGTGTTTCTTTATATTGCTTATCACTGAAGCTCTTCTCTTCTGCCTGGTGGAGAGATCTAGTCTAAAGCTGTGTGCTCATTAAGTCTCTTGTCCAGATAAATGTAGGAGTGGCATCGGGCTCCAATTTCTAGATTCCTTAGGAGAACAAGAGGCAGTTGTCCTATGACTTATGCTGCTAAAACTCTGCTAAACCTACAGTGCATTCGAATATAATTCAGACCCCCTTTACTTTTTCCACATGTTGTTACGTTATAGCCTTATTCTAAAATTGATTAAATATTTTTTTCCCTCATCAATCGACATACAATAATAGATTTTTTTGTAGAAATAAACGTATTTACTTAAGTATTCAGAGCCTTTATTATGAGACTCGAAATCGATCTCAGGTGCATCCTGTTTCCATTGATCATCCTTGAGATGTTCCTACAACTTGATTGGAGTCCAGCTGTGGTAAATTCAATTGATTGGACATGATTTGGAAAGGCACACACCTGTCTATATAAGGTCCAAAAACCAAGCCAAGAGGTTGAAGGAATTGTCCGTAGAGCTCCGAGACAGGATTGTGTCGAGGCACAGATCTGGGGAAGGGTACCAAAAAAAATCTGCAACATTGAAGGTCCCCAAGAACACAGTGGCCTCCATCATTCTTAAATGGAAGAAGTTTGGAACCACCAAGACTCTTCCTAGAGCTGGCCGCCCGGCCAAACTGAGCAATCGGGGGAGAAGGGCCTTGGTCAGGGAGGTGACCAAGAACCTGATGGTCACTTTGACAGCGCTCCAGAGTTCCTCTGTGGAGATGGGAGAACCTTCCAGAAGGACAACCATCTCTGCAGCACTCCACCAATCAGGCCTTTATAGTAGTGTGGTCAGATGGAAGCGACTCCTCAGTAAAAAGGCACATTACAGCCCGCTTAGTTTTCCAAAAGGCATCTAAAGACTTTCAAACCATGAGAAACAAGACTTTCTGGTCTGATGAAACCAAGTTTGAGCTGAATGCCAAGCGTCACATCTGGAGGAAACCTGGCACCATCCCTACGGTGAAGCATGCTGGTGACAGCTTAATGCTGTGGGGATGTTTTTCAGAGGCAGGGACTGAGAGACTTTGAGGGAAAGATGAATGGAGCAAAGTACAGAGAGATCCTTGATGAAAACTTGCCCAAGAGTGTTCAGGACCTCAGACTTGGGAGACGGTTTACCTTCCAACAGGACAATGACCCAAAGCACACAATCAAGACAATGCAGGAGTGGCTTCGGGAAAAGTCTCTGAATGTCCTTGAGTGGCCAAGCCAGGGCCCAGACTTTAACCCAATCTAACTTCTCTGGAGAGACTCGAAAAAAGTTGCACAGCGACGCTCCACATCCAACCTGACAGAGCTTGAGAGGATCTTCAAAGAACAATGGGAGAAGCTCTCCAAATACAGGTGTGCCAAGCTTGTAGCGTCACACCCAAGAAGACTTGAGGCTGTAAAGGTGATGCAACAAAGTACTGAGGGTCTGAATACTTATGTAAATGTGATATTTTTGTATTTTTTTTAAATAACAAATGTGCAAAAATGTCTAAACCTATTTTTGCTTTGTCATTATGGAGTATTGTGATGTCGTTATGGAGTATTGTGATGTCATTATGGATTATTGTGATGTCATTATGTAGTATTGTGATGTCATTATGGAGTATTGTGATGTCATTATGGAGTATTGTGTGTAGATTGAGGATTTGTTTTTCAATCAATTTTAGAATAAGGTGTTAACGTAACAAAATGTGGTCCAGAGCACCACTAAGACTCATGGTCCTGCTCTGTTAAACCTATGGAGGTTGGGGAGTAGCACCAGTATGACTCATGGTCCTGCTCTGTTAAACCTATGGAGGTTGAGGGAGTAGCACCAGTATGACTCAAGGTCCTGCTCTGTTAAACCTATGGAGGTTGAGGGAGTAGCACCAGTATGACTCATGGTCCTGCTCTGTTAAACCTATGGAGGTTGAGGGAGTAGCACCAGTATGACTCATGGTCCTGCTCTGTTAAACCTATGGAGGTTGAGGAGTAGCACCAGTATGACTCATGGTCCTGCTCTGTTAAACCTATGGAGGTTGAGGGAGTAGCACCAGTATGACTCATGGTCCTGCTCTGTTAAACCTATGGAGGTTGAGGGAGTAGCACCAGTATGACTCATGGTCCTGCTCTGTTAAACCTATGGAGGTTGGGGGAGTAGCACCAGTATGACTCATGGTCCTGCTCTGTTAAACCTATGGAGGTTGAGGGAGTAGCACCAGTATGACTCATGGTCCTGCTCTGTTAAACCTATGGAGGTTGGGGGAGTAGCACCAGTATGACTCATGGTCCTGCTCTGTTAAACCTATGGAGGTTGGGGGAGTAGCACCAGTATGACTCAAGGTCCTGTTCTGTTAAACCTATGGAGGTTGAGGGAGTAGCACCAGTATGACTCATGGTCCTGTTCTGTTAAACCTATGGAGGTTGGGGGAGTAGCACCAGTATGACTCATGGTCCTGCTCTGTTAAACCTATGGAGGTTGGGGAGTAGCACCAGTATGACTCAAGGTCCTGCTCTGTTAAACCTATGGAGGTTGGGGGAGTAGCACCAGTATGACTCATGGTCCTGTTCTGTTAAACCTATGGAGGTTGAGGGAGTAGCACCAGTATGACTCATGGTCCTGCTCTGTTAAACCTATGGAGGTTGGGGAGTAGCACCAGTATGACTTGCAGGAGGGCAGCAGAGGGGCGAGTGAAGCAGTGATCGCTGCCGATCCATCATGCTGCTGGTCATTAAAGTTATTAGTTAAATACAGGTTCGTCACGTTATTAATTGAACACTGGAGCTGAGGTTATTTAAAACCATGGGCACTGACCACTAAGCACTTTTACAAAGCATGGGAAGTTCGGGAGGCTGAATGTATTGGGTGAAATGTGTGCTTCTTAAGCCCAAGACCATGTATGAATAAAAAAATCTGTATAATAATATATTTCTACCTTAGGCTCTTCATGGGGAGTCTTTGAACTATGGTATCCTGTGACTTGAAAGTAAATGAAGCAACAAGAACATCAAAGACAGGGCCATTGTCTTTACACTGAGTGGACAAAACATTAAGAACACCTGCTCTTTCCATGACATAGACTGACCAGGTGAATCCAGGTGAAAGATATGATCCCTTATTGATGTCACCTGTTAAATCCACTTCAATCAGTGTAGATGAATGGGAGGAGACAGGTTAAAGAAGGATTTTGAGGGGGGTTCTTTGTATACTCAGTGTAAATACTGTACCCTGTATATTGTCCACTACAGGCAACAACTTGACAAAACCATAGGCTATTTCCTCTAGATGCTATGTTAAGGAGACATAGTGCATTATACGACTGGTTTTTTCACCACTAAACAGGTAGGCACTGTAGGCTATTTCCTCTAGATGCTACAGTATGGCAAGCAGACTGCTGCCAGTATCATTAACATCAAAGTCCATGTAAACCACATCTGTTGTTAGTGAATGTGGGGCCTTCATCCCCATCATTATGACATATGTAGATGGAATGTTTGAGTATCATCTCCCTCCATCTTTCCTGCTTCAGAGGCAACACGTTTGAATAGGAATTCTGGAACTTTGTCTATTTAGGTCGTTTCTAATACAATAACCCCTAACGGTCACCACAGACCTAGAGCAACGCTGCATCGCAAAGGCTGCTAATCAAACTGTTTTAGCGGGGGGTCCCCATTTTTTTCTGTCAGAATATTTTTCTCACGACCCCACCCCAAATCTAATGACAACCTTAAATTGGTAAATGTAGATTTTTCTATCATTTTTTTTATTCCTATTAATTTCTTTTTTTCCTCTCTCTTGTCTCTTATCAAAATGAAAATAAACCAATAAATACATTTCCTCATTACAATTTTCACATTTTATTTCTCAAAAACCTTTGTATAATGTCATATACAATAATCTGTAGTCTTAATCTGTAGTCTTAATCTGTACTCTTAATTTTTTGTTCAACCCCACTGCAGTTCCCCTACTACCCCGACTTTGAATACCACTTGGTTTGAGTCTATACACCCCAACAGCAAATACCCCCATACTGATTGCCCCACAGAGAACACCTAATTTATTGACCATTATTTTACCAGGAAAATTGACTTGAGAACATCATATTCTCTTTCACAGAAACAACCAGCATCCAGTCTCCCATCCAGCGACCGACAAGGATCGACACTGCTTAGCTTCAAAGGCAAATCAGTAGTGAGACGAGTGGTACGCTGAGGCTAGAAGCAGTGTTTACAATCCAACACTACATTCACTGTATACAAACAAACCCACCCTACCCTCATTCACCTGTAATCCTCTTTGCAACAATCTTGTTATTTGTTTGTATCTTTTTTTGTACCCCTTTTTCTCCCCAATTTGGTAGTTACAGACTTGTCCCATCGCTGCAACTCCCGTACGGACTCGGGAGAGGTCGAACATGGGGAGAAGCCGTGCGTCCTCTGAAACACGACCCAGCCAAGCCGCACTGCTTCTTGACACACTGCTAGCTTAACCCGGAAGCCAGCCGCACCAATGTGTCGGAGGAAACACTGCGTACACCTGGTGACTGCGCCCGGCCCGCCACAGGAGTCGCTAGAGCGCGATGGGACAAGGACATCCCGGCCCGGACAAACCCTCCCCTCACCCGGACGACGCCGGGACAATTGTGCGCCGCCCCATGGGTCTCCCGGTTGCGAACCAGGATCTCTAGCGGCACAGCTAGCACTGCGATGCAGTGCCTTAGGCCACTGCGCCACTTGCGAGGCCTCTTTGAAACAATGTTGACATAAATGGTTGTGAAAGAGAAAGAACGATGTCAGTAAGAAAAAAATCAACTGGAGGTCAACACAGAATGTGACCTCGGTGGCAGTAGATGTGGATGTGAAATATAAGTGCATAGAACAAGGGCTAGGTACACAGTCTTGGTGCCTTCTGCCTCCTTTAAGCATCTGCTTAGCGTTGAGGTAGAGAGGGACATTGCTGAGGTAGCTCCTGGAAGGGTAGTGGGACTCCCAGAAGAGATAAGGAGGAGGCTGGGCCCTCCTCTTCTTCTCTCTCCTCACTGGGGAGAGCTGTGAATAAACAGGACAGAGGAGAAGGAAGAAAGAGGACTAATTCTCTTTTAAAAACGGAACGTTTTTTTTTTTTTTTACCATGACTAAAACAGACATTTTCAAACTGCTCGCAACAACAAAGCGTTTTGTCCCCCTGAAACTCGTTCTATCTCGATAAACAGTATCCCTGTAAAAGCACTTTTTCAAAACGCTCACTACAAACCACAGCAAAGCCTACTGGATCCTCCAAGAGCTCCGTGACTTTAGTTCAGGCTCACCTGATGCATTCAGCATGAGACTAGCTTAGTAGAAGGAACACCGAAGGTCAATGCAGTCAGTTTTAGTCCTCTCTTCCTCCCTCTGTCCTGTACTCCTCTCTTCCTCTCTCTCTCCTGTAGTCCTCTCTTCCCCTCTCTCTCCTGTAGTCCTCTCTTCCTCCCTCTGTCCTGTACTCCTCTCTTCCTCTGTCTCTCCTGTAGTCCTCTCTTCCTCTCTCTCTCCTGTAGGCTTCTCTTCCTCTCTTTTCTCCTCCCTCTCCTCCTCTCTCTCTCCTGTAGTCCTCTCTTCCTCTCTCTCTCTCCTGTATTCCTCTCTTCCTCTCTCTCTTCTGTAGTCCTCTCTTCCTCTCTCTCTTCTGTAGTCCTCTCTTCCTCTCTCTCTCTCCTGTAGTCCTCTCTTCCTCTCTCTCTCCTGTAGTCCTCTTTTCCTCTCTCTCTCTCCTGTAGTCCTCTCTTCCTCTCTCTCTCCTGTAGTCCTCTCTTCCTCTCTCTCTCCTGTAGTCCTCTCTTCCTCTCTCTCTCCTGTAGTCCTCTCTTCCTCTCTCTCTTTCTCCTGTAGTCCTCTCTCCCTCTCTCTCCTGTAGGCTTCTCTTCCTCTCTCTTCTCCTCCCTCTCTCCTCCTCCCTCTCCTGTAGACCTATCCTCCTCCTCTTTCCTCCTGTAGGCCTATCCTCCTCCTCTTTCCTCCTGCAGGCCTATCCTCTTTCTCCTCTCCTCCTGCAGGCCTCTCCTCCTCCGCTTTCCTCCTGCAGGCCTATCCTCCTCCTCTCTCCTCCTGCAGGCCTATCCTCCTCCTCTCTCCTCCTGCAGGCCTATCCTCCTCCTCTCTCCTCCTGCAGGCCTATCCTCTTCCTCCTCTCCTCCTGCAGGCCTCTCCTCCTCTGCTTTCCTCCTGCAGGCCTATCCTCCTCCTTCCTCCTGCAGGCCTATCCTCCTCCTCTCTCCTCCTGCAGGCCTATCCTCCTCCTCTCTCCTCCTGCAGGCCTATCCTCCTCCTCTTTCCTCCTGCAGGCCTATCCTCCTCCTCTTTCCTCCTGCAGGCCTCTCCTCCTCCTCTCTCCTCCTCCCCCTCTCCTGCAATAGGCATCATATGTTGCAGAGGTATTAGTTATGTGTTAATTTGTCAAGGGGACCATGTACAACGTGCCATTACATCAGATTTAACTACACAGCTCATTTTCATCTGTAGTCCCTGGTAGTTGGATGGTGGCAGGTGCCCACACCAGTGTCCCGGGATATAAATCCTTTAACGTGGTCATAGTGGCCAGCATAGAGGGGAAGGTAAACCTTCCTACTTCCCTTCCTGCTTGCATGGGGGTTGTATGACCCTTCATTAACCTGCAGCCTTCTAGGCTCAGCCCTCAGCCCTCAGTCCTCCAGGCCTTCTGCCTGTCAGTCACCCTCTGACTTCACCAACACACACACACACACACCTGAGGGACGGTACTACAGTATATACTGTGTATAGACATCTGAAAGATGGATCGACTGTGTACTACCGTGTCCTGAGACCTGAAAGATGTGAAAGATGAGATGGTGTGTACTATTTCAATGAACATTGATCTGCTTTCCAAATGACAGGTCCTATTTTTTTATATTTTTATTTCTAATTGATTCCTCTGTTTTGTGGCTTTTAACTCATTTGGGAGATCAACGTCAGTCTGTAGTTCTGTCAGACAGAGTCTCTGTACCTTAGCAACACTGAACAGACACTGTGAGAGAGAGAGAGAGAGAGAGAGCGAGAGAGAGAGAGAGAGAGAGAGAGAGAGAGAGAGAGAGAGGGGGTGAAAGAGAGGGAGAGAGAGAGAAGTGCTTGTGGCGGTTGCTAAGGAACTAGCAGGAGAGTGATACCACTTGTGAACGGTGCAGAGGGGCTCAATAGATCAGCCCCTAATGGTTAAGGTCTCTCAGTGTGTGTATACGTGCGTGGTGTGTGTGTTTCCATGTGTGCATCCATGTTTCCATGTGTGTGTGTGTGTGTGTGTCTGTGTGATGGAGCCTTCCCCTACTATGCCACACCATATGTCATAGCCAACCAGTCTCCCTGGCCCACAGAGCCCCACCTATCACAACACAGAACTAGCAGGTAGATTATCCTAGATAGGACACTATTTGCATAGAAGTGGAGAGACTGTATAACTGAGAGGTGAGAGAGCAGAGAGAGGTGGCTCTGACTGGGATGGAGGAAGAGAGAGAGGGAGGGATGGAGGAAGAGAGAGAGGGAGGGATGTTTGCCTCCCAGCTAGAGAGAGAGAGAGTGAGAGCAGAGAGAGCAGGGTGAGGGAGGGAGGGAGGGATGGAGGGATGTTTGCCTCCCAGCTAGAGAGAGAGAGAGTGAGAGCAGAGAGAGCAGGGTGAGGGAGGGACGGAGGGATGGAGGGATGTTTGCCTACCAGCTAAAGAGAGAGAAAGAGAGCAGAGGGAGGGAGGGATGTTTGCCTACCAGCTAAAGAGAGAGCAGGGTGAGGGCTGGGCTGGAATGGAGGGAAAGAGAGAGAGACGGAAGGAGGGATGGAGAGAGTGGGGCTGGATGTCGTCTAGGAAGACAGAGGGAGTGGGGCTGGATGTCGTCTAGGAAGACAGAGGGAGTGGGGCTGGATGTCGTCTAGGAAGACAGAGGGAGTGGGCTGGATGTCGTCTAGGAAGACAGAGGGAGTGGGGCTGGATGTCGTCTAGGAAGACAGAGGGAGTGGGGCTGGATGTCGTCTAGGAAGACAGGGAGTGGGGCTGGATGTCGTCTAGGAAGACAGAGGGAGTGGGGCTGGATGTCGTCTAGGAAGACAGAGGGAATGGGGCTGGATGTCGTCTAGGAAGACAGAGGGAGTGGGGCTGGATGTCGTCTAGGAAGACAGAGGGAGTGGGGCTGGATGTCGTCTAGGAAGACAGAGGGAGTGGGGCTGGATGTCGTCTAGGAAGACAGAGGGAGTGGGGCTGGATGTCGTCTAGGAAGACAGAGGGAGTGGGGTCGGTGAAAAGGAAAAGAGGGGTTAAGCAAACTGAACTGTTGAAAGACTGAAGGAGGAGGTAGTTTGTCCAATACAACAAGGGCAGTCACACACGTACAGCGGACGCCCCATCCCACATGTCCTACGCTCTGGTCCAGCCGGAAAATTATAATGGAGTGGAGGAGAACAGAGAGCACTTGTCTATGTGGTTCATGTCAAGGACTTACACGGCTGTCTAGCCAGCCTAGCATAGTAATGTACTGTAGTCTAGCCAGCACAGGATAGTGATGTTCTGTAGTCTAGCCAGCCTAGGATAGTAAAGTACTGTAGTCTAGCCAGCCTAGCGAAATACTGTAGTCTAGCCAGCCTAGTGATAGTGAAGTACTGTAGTCTAGCCAGCCTAGCGAAATACTGTAGTCTAGCCAGCCTAGTGATAGTGAAGTACTGTAGTCTAGCCAGCCTAGTGAGAGTAAAGTACTGTAGTCTAGCCAGCCTAGTGATAGTGAAATACTGTAGTCCAGCCAGCCTAATGAAATACTGTAGTCTAGCCAGCCTAGGATAGTGATGTACTGTAGTCTAGCCAGCCAGGGATAGTGAAATACTGTAGTCTAGCCAGCCTAGTGAAATACTGTAGTCTAGCCAGCCTAGTGAAATACTGTAGTCTAGCCAGCCTAGAATAGTAATGTAATGTAGTCTAGCCAGCCTAGTGATAGTAAAGTACTTTAGTCTAGCCAGGAGAGCGAAATACTGTAGTCTAGCCAGCCTTGTGAAGTACTGTAGTCTAGCCAGCCTAGTGAAATACTGTAGTCCAGCCAGGCTAGTGATAGTGAAGTACTGTAGTCTAGCCAGCCTAGCGAAATACTGTAGTCTAGCCAGCCTAGTGAAGTACTGTAGTCTAGCCAGCCTAGCGAAATACTGTAGTCTAGCCAGCCTTGTGAAATACTGTAGTCTAGCCAGCCTAGTGAAATACTGTAGTCTAGCCAGCCTAGTGATAGTGAAGTACTGTAGTCTAGCCAGCCTAGTGAAATACTGTAGTCTAGCCAGCCTAGTGACAGTGAAATACTGTAGTCTAGCCAGCCTAGTGAAATACTGTAGTCCAGCCAGCCTAGTGATAGTGAAATACTGTAGTCTAGCCAGCCTAGGATAGTAATGTACTTTAGTCTAGCCAGCCTAGTGATAATGAAGTACTGTAGTCTAGCCAGCCCAGGAAAGTGAAGTACTGTAGTCTAGCCAGCCTAGTGATAGTGAAATACTGTAGTCTAGCCAGCCTAGGATAGTAATGTACTTTAGTCTAGCCAGCCTAGTGATAATGAAGTACTGTAGTCTAGCCAGCCCAGGAAAGTGAAGTACTGTAGTCTAGCCAGCCTAGTGATAGTGAAATACTGTAGTCTAGCTAGCCTAGGATAGTAATGTACTTTAGTCTAGCCAGCCTAGTGATAATGAAGTACTGTAGTCTAGCCAGCCCAGGAAAGTGAAGTACTGTAGTCTAGCCAGCCTAGTGATAGTGAAATACTGTAGTCTAGCCAGCCTAGGATAGTAATGTACTTTAGTCTAGCCAGCCTAGTGATAATGAAGTACTGTAGTCTAGCCAGCCCAGGAAAGTGAAGTACTGTAGTCTAGCCAGCCTAGTGATAGTGAAATACTGTAGTCTAGCCAGCCTAGTGAAATACTGTAGTCTAGCCAGCCTAGTAAAATACTGTAGTCTAGCCAGCCTAGTGAAATACTGTAGTCTAGGCAGCCTAGTAAAATACTGTAGTCTAGCCAGCCTAGTAAAATACTGTAGTCTAGCCAGCCTAGTAAAATACTGTAGTCTAGCCAGCCTAGTAATATACTGTAGTCTAGCCAGCATAGTGATAGTGATGTACTGTAGTCTAGCCAGCCTAGTGAAATACTGTAGTCTAGCCAGCCTAGTAAAATACTGTAGTCTAGGCAGCCTAGTGAAATACTGTAGTCTAGGCAGCCTAGTGAAATACTGTAGTCTAGCCAGGCTAGTGAAATACTGTAGTCTAGCCAGCCTAGTGAAATACTGTAGTCTAGCCAGCCTAGTGAAATACTGTAGTCTAGGCAGCCTAGTAAAATACTGTAGTCTAGCCAGCCTAGTGAAATACTGTAGTCTAGGCAGCCTAGTAAAATACTGTAGTCTAGCCAGCCTAGTGAAATACTGTAGTCTAGCCAGCCTAGTAAAATACTGTAGTCACAACATTGTTAGTACATATCCATGTGTGCTCCCTATGCTATCACCAAACGTTCAGAAGTCTATCCCAGCGGAGTACGGTCCCAAGGGTTTGAACATTTCGGACAACTTGGTAACACGTACAGTGTTTAGTGGTATCACAAACTTATCATCAAATCAGCCTAGCGAAGCACAAGGCAGAAGTATACGATAGTCGTTTGTGTGTAGTGGAAGTCAGTGTGTATAATTTTCACCAGTGGTCACCAGCCGGTTGATGTCCAAGGCATTCCCTGTTGATCACCAAACATTTCTGTAAAAAAAAAAACGGCAAAGCCTTTGCGTTCCTATTTTTTATTTATTTTTAAATAGTTTTGTGCTGTTGGCGCCAGGTGCACTGTCTTTCTCCCAGGCTCAGCAGGTTACACGTATATCGCCAAGCTGAGAGGAAAACACAAGCACACACACACACACCATGCACACACACGCACACACACACCATGCACACACACGCACACACACCATGCACACACACGCACAAACACAGACACACACACAGACACACGCACACACACACACACACACCATGCACACCACAGACACACACACACACACACCATGCACACGGCACGCACACACACACACACACACACACAGGCACACACCACACACGCGCACACACACACACACAGCACATCTAGCTGTAAGCGGCAACAGTTCTCAGCTGCACTGCTTTAACAGGCTGAGTTCTGCGCCAAGGTTAGCCTAGTGCGGCTTCCATAGCATCAAAACAAACCAAATTGGGGTAGCTACTGTGCAAATGGATAGGACACTACATAAAAAGCTAGGAGGCACAGATACTACAGTACAGAGAAGTCGAAATACTGCAAGTTGAGGAACAGGTACCACTGTGCTCTGACTAGAGGTGAGGAACAGGGACCACTGTGCTCTGACTAGAGGTGAGGAACAGGGACCACTGTGCTCTGACTAGAGGAGAGGAACAGGGACCACTGTGCTCGGACTAGAGGAGAGGAACAGGGACCACTGTGCTCTGACTAGAGGTAAAGAACAGGGACCACTGTGCTCTGACTAGAGGAGAGGAACAGGGACCACTGTGCTCTGACTAGAGGAGAGGAACAGGGACCACTGTGCTCTGACTAGAGGAGAGGAACAGGGACCACTGTGCTCTGACTAGAGGAGAGGAACAGGGACCACTGTGCTCTGAATAGAGGTGAGGAACAGGGACCACTGTGCTCTGACTAGAGGAGAGGAACAGGGACCACTGTGCTCTGACTAGAGGTAAAGAACAGGGACCACTGTGCTCTGACTAGAGGTGAGGAACAGGGACCACTGTGCTCTGACTAGAGGTAAAGAACAGGGACCACTGTGCTCTGACTAGAGGAGAGGAACAGGGACCACTGTGCTCTGACTAGAGGAGAGGAACAGGGACCACTGTGCTCTGACTAGAGGTAAAGAACAGGGACTACTGTGCTCTGACTAGAGGTGAAGAACAGGGACCACTGTGCTCTGACTAGAGGTAAAGAACAGGGACCACTGTGCTCTGACTAGAGGAGAGGAACAGGGACCACTGTGCTCTGACTAGAGGTAAAGAACAGGGACTACTGTGCTCTGACTAGAGGTGAAGAACAGGGACCACTGTGCTCTGACTAGAGGAGAGGAACAGGGACCACTGTGCTCTGACTAGAGGAGAGGAACAGGGACCACTGTGCTCTGACTAGAGGAGAGGAACAGGGACCACTGTGCTCTGACTAGAGGTAAAGAACAGGGACCACTGTGCTCTGACTAGAGGTGAAGAACAGGGACCACTGTGCTCTGACTAGAGGTGAGGAACAGGGACCACTGTGCTCTGACTAGAGGAGAGGAACAGGGACCACTGTGCTCTGACTAGAGGAGAGGAACAGGGACCACTGTGCTCTGACTAGAGGTGAGGAACAGGGACCACTGTGCTCTGACTAGAGGTGAAGAACAGGGACCACTGTGCTCTGACTAGAGGTGAGGAACAGGGACCACTGTGCTCTGACTAGAGGTGAGGAACAGGGACCACTGTGCTCTGACTAGAGGTGAAGAACAGGGACCACTGTGCTCTGACTAGAGGTGAGGAACAGGGACCACTGTGCTCTGACTAGAGGTGAGGAACAGGGACCACTGTGCTCTGACTAGAGGTGAGGAACAGGGACCACTGTGCTCTGAATAGAGGTGAAGAACAGGGACCACTGTGCTCTGACTAGAGGAGAGGAACAGGGACCACTGTGCTCTGACTAGAGGTGAAGAACAGGGACCACTGTGCTCTGACTAGAGGAGAGGAACAGGGACCACTGTGCTCTGACTAGAGGTGAGGAACAGGGACCACTGTGCTCTGACTAGAGGAGAGGAACAGGTACCACTGTGCTCTGACTAGAGGTAAAGAACAGGGACCACTGTGCTCTGACTAGAGGAGAGGAACAGGGACCACTGTGCTCTGACTAGAGGTGAGGAACAGGGACCACTGTGCTCTGAATAGAGGCACAGCATGACATCATGGAGTTAAAGGGGAAACATTTCTTATTTTCACCAAGTGTCTTTTTGTTTTTCATTTGGCATCACTGTCTTTCTCCCAGGCTCAGCAGGTTACACATATAACGTCTAGCTCAGAGGAAAACACCCACACGCACACACACACACCACGCACACCACACGCACACACACACACACACAGACACACACCACGCTCGCGCACACACACACAGCGCATCTATCTGAGAGCAGGAACAGTTCTCAGCTGCACTGCTTTAACAGGCTGAGTTCTGCGTCACAGTTAGCCTAGTGCGGCTTCCATAGCATCAAAACAAGCCAAAATGAGGTAGCTACTGTGTAATACATTGACACCAATATGCTGCTGGTACAACTACAGTAGTATGGCTAGGCCTAACAGGGTTTTCAACAGCAGTGGAAAAAGTACCCAGTTATCATACTTGAGTAAAAGTAAAGATACCTTAATAGAAAACGATTCAAGTAAAAGGGAAAGTCACCCAGTAAAATAATACTTGAGTAAAAGTCGAAAAAGTATTTTGTTTTAAATATAAGTAAGTATCAGAAGTTAAAGTATAAAGTACTTTTGAGTGTCAGGAAAAATGTACGGAGTAAAAAGTACATACTATTCTAAATGTAAAAAATATAAATAGTTAAGGGAAGTACCTCTCATCACCCCTCAGGTCAAACCTCTCATCATCCCTCAGGACAAACCTCTCATCACCCCTCAGGTCAAACCTCTCATCACCCCTCAGGTCAGACCCCTCATCATCCCTCAGGACAAACCTCTCATCACCCCTCAGGACAAACCTCTCATCACCCCTCAGGTCAGACCCCTCATCACCCCTCAGGACAAACCTCTCATCACCCCTCAGGTCAAACCTCTCATCATCCCTCAGGTCAGACCCCTCATCATCCCTCAGGACAAACCTCTCATCACCCCTCAGGTCAAACCTCTCATCATCCCTCAGGTCAGACCCTCATCATCCCTCAGGTCAAACCTCTCATCATCCCTCAGGTCAGACCCCTCATCACCCCTCAGGTCAAACCTCTCATCATCCCTCAGGTCAAACCTCTCATCACCCCTCAGGTCAAACCTCTCATCATCCCTCAGGTCAGACCCCTCATCATCCCTCAGGTCAAACTTCTCATCATCCCTCAGGTCAGACCCCTCATCATCCCTCAGGTCAAACTTCTCATCATCCCTCAGGTCAGCAGACCCCTCATCATCCCTCAGGTCAAACCCCTCATCATCCCTCAGGTCAAACTCCTCATCATCCCTCAGGTCAGACCCCTCATCATCCCTCATATCAGACACCTCATCATCGCGCTGGTCAGACCCCTCATCATCCCTCAGGTCAGACCCCTCATCATCCCTCAGGTAAGCAGACCCCTCATCATCCCTCAGGTCAGACCCCTCATCATCCCTCAGGTCAGACCCCTCATCATCCCTCAGATCAGACCCCTCATCATCCCTCAGGTAAGCAGACCCCTCATCATCCCTCAGGTCAGACCCCTCATCATCCCTCAGGTCAGACCCCTCATCATCCCTCAGGTCAGACCCCTCATCATCCCTCAGATCAGACCCCTCATCATCCCTCAGATCCGACCCCTCATCATCCCTCAGGTCAGACTCCTCATCATCCCTCAGGTCAGACTCCTCATCATCCCTCAGGTCAGACCCCTCATCATCCCTCAGATCCGACCCCTCATCATCCCTCAGGTCAGACTCCTCATCATCCCTCAGGTCAGACTCCTCATCATCCCTCAGGTCAGACTCCTCATCATCCCTCAGGTCAGACTCCTCATCATCCCTCAGGTCAGACTCCTCATCATGGTGTCGGCAGGACAGAATCAGGCTGATGGATGACTTACATACACTTTAACTCCCTCAGAGTCACTTCACTGTTAGAGGACACAGTCAATCTGAATCCGATGGGCAAGGTTTGGGCCAATGGAAAAAACACACACCCCCATGCACACACTTAAGTAGTCTCACACACACACACACACACACACACACACACACACCAATACACACATCCACACAAACACCACTTACAGAGATGCAACTGCACCACTAGGAGTCTGTCTTTGCCTTTCCCACTACGATGATTAACAACTGTTTAGCAAATCACACAAAAAACACAGCATTAATGCCAGATATATGCTAATGCTCAACACAATCATCACTAATTGAAATGAATGAAGCTAATTTGGAGCAGAGCCCAAAATAATGTTGAGTCCCACAGGGGGTAGCTCTGGGACAGTTGTGGTTAAACTCTGTCTGACTGTCTGCTGTAACAGGAGGTCAATTGGGAAACCACTAGTGCATGCATCTCAAATGGCAACCTATTTCCCTATTTAGTGCACTACTTGTGGCCCTGGTAAAAAGTAGGCCACTATAAAGGCTTTGGATGCCATTTAGGAAGCAGCCAGGCAGTCACAACAGGCAGTAGAGTAAGTAAGATGCTCTTTCCCTGGGTCTCTAATGGCTATGGGATTGTTAGGGGACCTTTAGGGGACTGTTAGGGGACATCTAGGGGAATGTTCGGGGACCGTTAGGGGACCTTTAGGGGACTGCTAGGGGACCTTTAGGGGACTGTTATGTTACTGCTAGGGGACTATTATGGAACTACTAGGGGACAGCTAGGGGACTGCTAGAGGACAGCTAGGTGACTGCTAGAGGACAGCTAGGGGACTGTTATGTTACTGCTAGGGGACTGTTATGGAACTACTAGGGGACTGCTAGAGGACTGCTAGGGGACTGTTATGTTACTGCTAGAGGACTATTATGGAACTACTAGGGGACAGCTAGGGGACTGCTAGGGGACTGCTAGGGGACTGCTAGGGGACTGCTAGGGGACAGCTAGGGGACTATTATGGAACTAATAGGGGACAGCTAGGGGACTGCTAGGGGACAGCTAGGGGACAGCTAGGGGACTATTATGGAACTAATAGGGGACAGCTAGGGGACTGCTAGGGGACAGCTAGGGGACTATTATGGAACTACTAGAGGACAGCTAGGGGACTGTTATGGGACTGCCAGGGGACTGTTATGGGGTTATAATGGGACTGTTATGGGACTGCTAGGGGACTGCTATGGGACTGTAATGGGACTGCAATGGGACTGCTATGGGACAGTTAGGGGACTGTAAGGTGACTGAAAGGGGACTGTTAGTGGAGTGTTGTGGTACAGTTATGATACTGCCAGGGGACTGCCATGGGACTGTTATGGGACTGTTATGTGACTACCAGAGGGCTGATATAGGACTGTATAAGGGGACTGCTAGGGAACTGTTATGGGACTCCTAGGGGACTGCTATTGAACTGCTAGGGGACTGTTAGTGGACTGTTATGGGACTGCTAGCGGACTGTTATGGGACTGCTAGGGGTGTCACGATCTTCAGTAGGGACAGACCAAGACGCAGCGATGCTTCCAGTATACATTTTATTAATGACGAGCGTAACTGGGAAAAATAACAAAATATAAACGAAGATCGCAATGTTGAACACAACTAAACATACTACAAGCTATGACCAAACAATAACCCACAAAATCCTATAGAAAAACCCCAAACATATATATGGTTCCCAATTAGAGACAACGACACACAGCTGCCTCTAATTGGGAACCATTACCCCAACATAGATATACAACACCTAGAACAAAAAAAGAACTACACCAAAACAAAACTAAACACGTCAGCCTATAACTATCAGGCCTGAACGTGACAAGGGCACTGCATTTTGCATTGCTTAAGGATGGGATATTTGCATTTTAGTAAAGATAACAATGAACTACAGTGGGCCCCTAGTCACCGGGCACTTACACTTCACTGGAGATAACTATGGCCACTGAGGCTTAGAAAGAGAGAGAGAAAGAGACAAGAGATCGGGAGGGACAGAGGAAGAGAGGAAGGAGAGAGTGAGGGAGGAAGTGGGTGTGAAGGAAGGAGAGGGAGATAAGAAAAGCAGTAAGGTAGAATAGGAGAGAGTGAGGTAGAGGAAGAGAGGGAGAAAGGGGAGGGAGGGAAGGGGAGAGTGAGAGCAGAAAGAGGTGGAGAGAGGGGGAGTGGGAGATGAAGATGAAGAGCAAAGAGCGAGGGAGAGATAGAAAGTTGAGAGAGAGAATGTTACGGCTGTGGTTATGTAGTGGAGAAGGAGTCAGGCGCAGGACGTTGAGATGCGAGTGAAGGTAAAATTTTATGAAGCCACCAGAAAAATACAAAAGAAATCTGGTGCTGCAAAAATACCCACACGAACAAAATAGACGTGCGAAATAAAACAACCCGGAACAACGAGGAATAATCCCAGCTCTCAGTACACAGACTGAGAAAATAACCATTACAAAATAACTATCACGCACAAGGGGAAGATGGGAAAAGGAGGAATATAAGCAGGAGCGTGACTGGGAGCAAATGAACAACAGGTGTGTACAATAAAGACACACGAAAAAGGGAGCGGTGATGGCTAGAAAACCGGTGACGTCGACCGCCGAACACCGCCAGAACAAGTAGAGGGACCGACTTCGACGGAAGTCGTGACAGAGAGAGAGAGAGAGAGAGAGAGAGAGAGAGAGAGAGAGAGAGAGAGAGAGAGAGAGAGAGAGAGAGAGAGAGAGAGAGAGAGAGAGAGGGGAAAGAGAGAGAGAGAGAGAGAGAGAGAGAGAGAGAGAGGGAGGGAGGGGAGAGAGAGAGAGTGAGAGAGAGAGAGAGAGAGAGAGAGAGGGAGGAGAGAGAGAGAGAGAGAGAGAGAGAGAGAGAGAGAGAGAAAGAATAGATAAAAAGAAAGAAAGAAACAGTCAGATAAATACTAATAACTATGATTATAATTACAGTTAGCGTGCACGTCTCGTTGGTTTTCATGGGAACAGTTCATGGTCAATGTCAGCTGAGTTATGTTGACACTAAGTGCTGTAGTACATGATAGTATAAACACACAGACAGAGTGGGACACACACACACACAAGTCTGCCAGAATCAGTACACAGCGTGTCACCACCGATAACGACTTGGTGGAAATGAAGACATGAGTACATTACATAGAATAGCAGATAATGAAGTGAAGGAGTAAATGGAGAGAAAAGGAGAGATCTAGAGAAAAAGAGGAAGAAGCTCCCCATCTCAGTTATTATCATGCAGAGGCGTTGATTGCTTTTTTTCATATCACTTCAAATCATTTGCATTTGAAAACATGTACATTAAAAGACATGGGAAGCTGTGACTTGGGGACATTCTTTATGTTATTCCTCTCTTTGCACAGAGAGATGTGAGATAATATCAGCTATTATATTCTGTCAGAAGACCACTGAAAGACGTCTGGCACAAAAAGTCTCCTCTTTTCGAAACTATGAAAGAGCCTTTAAGCAGCTCGTCTTTGTGCAATTACTTTAGGTTGAAGTATGGGAAAGATTACATTAGGCTGAAGTATGGGAAAGTTCTAGATTATGTTAGGCTGAAGTATGGGAAAGTTCTAGATTATGATAGGCTGAAGTATGGGAAAGTTCTAGATTAAGTTAGGCTGAAGTATGGGAAAGTTCTAGATTATGATAGGCTGAAGTATGGGAAAGTTCTAGATTAAGTTAGGCTGAAGTATGGGAAAGTTCTAGATTATGATAGGCTGAAGTATGGGAAAGTTCTAGATTACGTTAGGCTAAAGTTATGGAAGGTTCTAGATTATGTTAGGCTGAAGTATGGGAAAGTTCTAGATTATGTTAGGCTGAAGTATGGGAAAGTTCTATATTAGGTTAGGCTGAAGTATGGGAAAGTTCTAGATTATGATAGGCTGAAGTATGGGAAAGTTCTAGATTATGTTAGGCTGAAGTATGGGAAAGTTCTATATTAGGTTAGGCTGAAGTATGGGAAAGTTCTAGATTATGATAGGCTGAAGTATGGGAAAGTTCTAGATTACGTTAGGCTAAAGTTATGGAAGGTTCTAGATTATGTTAGGCTGAAGTATGGGAAAGTTCTAGATTATGTTAGGCTGAAGTATGGGAAAGTTCTAGATTATGTTAGGCTGAAGTATGGGAAAGTTCTATATTAGGTTAGGCTGAAGTATGGGAAAGTTCTAGATTATGATAGGCTGAAGTATGGGAAAGTTCTAGATTACGTTAGGCTAAAGTTATGGAAGGTTCTAGATTATGTTAGGCTGAAGTATGGGAAAGTTCTATATTAGGTTAGGCTGAAGTATGGGAAAGTTCTAGATTATGATAGGCTGAAATATGGGAAAGTTCTAGATTACGTTAGGCTAAAGTTATGGAAGGTTCTAGATTATGTTAGGCTGAAGTATGGGAAAGTTATAGATTATGATAGGGTGAAGTATGGGAATTTATTTTTGCTCTTATATGCATTTTGTGAGACCCGCGCTGGATATGAATTTATGCTAATGTGGAAAATATTGTAGGTGCTAACCTCAAACAATCAAATGTTCTGCTTTCGCCGTATAGCCTTTTTGAAATCTGACAATGCTGTGATATTGCCAAGAAGCAGATCTTTTGATGACTATGCAACACTTGTATATTGATGAATGTTAAATATTACGAATTTTTATTTTGAATTTGCCGCGCTTTGTTTGCTCCGCTCACGGGATCGGATCCCTAAATTTATTGATTACGTGATTGAATTAAATCGTGCAACAATTAAGCCATTAAATAACCTGGGGCACCACGGAAGCATTCATTTATATACAGCAGTTATCTCCCGAACACTCTCTTAAAGATCTGAAGATCTTTAATATCTTTAATATCTTTAATATATTTAATATCAACAGCAGTCAATTATTAATTATCACCATATTCAGTCTCATTCTGATTGTCTTAAGTACTTGGTTATCTGCACGAACCCTAGCTAACAAGTTGAATCAGCAATACACAAATTATTTATTTACTAAATACCTAAATAATCACACAGAATTACATATATATATATGTTCATATATTCATGAAAAGCCCCTAGTGGGCTAACCCAATATGACGGCTGGTTAAACAAAGGAAAGGGGTTGGGTTTGAATGAAAGAGCGGGAAGACTGAGGGACAAAGGGGATTGGGTCTCTATCGGACCTACAGAATCTTATGCATTCTAATAACCGCCCATTCGGAAAAGGACAATGTAAGATATATATTTACCCTGAGCTGTGCTTCGATAGATGGCTTGAAGATGGAAGACTGGTTCGCCATTGTCCTTTGAAGAATCTT
This sequence comes from Brachymystax lenok tsinlingensis, assembly GCA_030435695.1. Classification (NCBI taxonomy): domain Eukaryota; kingdom Metazoa; phylum Chordata; class Actinopteri; order Salmoniformes; family Salmonidae; genus Brachymystax; species Brachymystax lenok. Next base: position 4,994,327 of record CM059804.1, on the reverse strand, counting down.
TCTGGTCGTAGTGATGTAGAATTGATACGTTAAAGTACCCTGTCATTCTTAGGAGATTGTCTGTCCTTTCCTAGCCCACGTACGTTTACAGCTGCAGCTGTCTAGGATGTATCACTTCTTCTTTAGAGAATAATAGTTCAAAGTTCATACCAAGTTGCCATAACCAGCTGAATTCTGGCTGGTCTAGTTGAAATTCACCATTCCAGCGTGGTGATCGTCACCTCAACGTGATCTGGTCTCATTTAGATTTCGTTAGATAGTCGTTCAACCATTCGCAACCACAGCTCACGCCGGGGTTTGCTTAGTCTGGCGTGAATTGGGTCACGGGGGCTTTTATACTGGAGAAGAGAAGGGTGTGTTTCATCCCTCTCCAACCAATGTCTGTTCACTTGGTCGTGGCCACTGAGTGAGCATAAGTTTACTTATGAAAACAATTCTCTCATTTAGAAGCTAAAATCACATTTCATCTTCTCACAAATAGTTTAATATTTAAACATTTAAATTGCAGAACAATTCCATGTGAATCTGATGACTAGAATGTGTAGACTTTACAAGATACAATTTATGTCGTCCTATCATCAGATATAATGTCCCAGAACAACAACTGATCTGACACTTTCAACTGTTTTAGAAAGGAGAAATATTGTTCTATTCTCCAACCTTTTGATGTTACCATACGTTCTGTGTGGTAACACAGGACTTTCCAAGAGTCCATTCTGTAGAGTGGAGAGAAAAGGTATTCATGGGGTCATAAACCTTACCCAACAGGGCAACGTCATGACATCCCAGACAGATTTCTTCAGCTAGTCGGCTTGGTGATTCAAAACAGCTACCTTTCGGATACTGTCCCAACGCTCCTAACCGCTAGGCTACATGTCATTTTATTCTTGGGAGATTTACCTTCCTGTTATATGAATCTCACTGTCTGATTTACTGTAACGGTACCACCGGCAACAAATACACAACAATGTGTCATTGTGTGTGTGTGTGCGTGTGTGTGCGTGTGTGTGTGGTTATCACTGTGAAGAAATGAAAGAAATTAGCTTACTAGCCAGGACACATGAATCCTTAACTGCTTGTTAACGCATGATGTGTGGGTTCCCTCATCTGAAGAATGTGTATCAAAATGAGTTTTGACATTCACTTTGCTACCAGTCCAGACTGGTAGCACAGGGCATTATTCACCCATAATTCAATCTTTGTGCCACGCGAATGCCTTCTTTTCCAAATGCCATTGACAATACAGCACTCTTGTCACAGCATAGCCCAACTTAGTGTCGTTGTTGTTGTTGTTCTTCACAAGTGTGTGTGTGTGCGCGCGTGTGTGTGTGTGTGTGGGCGTGCGTTTGTGCATTCTCAGAACAATATCCCTAACCTATAAACAGCTTTTGTATACACACAACCTAGAGCAAACATCCTTCATTATCCTCCATTATACACTGAGTAGACAAAATATTATGAGCTGCTCATAGACTGACCTGGTGAAAGCTATCGTTCCTTATTGAAGGCACTTATTAAATCCACTTCAATCAGTGTAGATTAAGGGAAAGGGTTAATATAGAAGGATTTTTAAGCCTTGAGACAATTGAGACATGGATTGTGTATGTATGCCATTCTAGAGGGTGAAAGGGCAAGACAAAAGATTGATGTGCCTTTGAACCGGGTATGGTAGTAGAAGGCAGGCGCACCGGTTCGTGTCAAGAACTGTAACGCTGATGGGTTTTTCACCTTCAACAGTTTCTCGTGTGTATCAAGAATGGTCCACAAACCCAATGGACATCCAGCCAACTTTACACAACTGTGGGAAGCATTGGAGTAAACATGGGCCAGCAAACCTGTGGAAAGCTTTCGACACCTTGCTCCGACGAATTGAGGCTGTTCTGAGGGCAAAATTAGGAGGATGTTCTTAATATTTTGTAGATTTCAATGCCACCTCCCTTCCCCTTTAGACTGTACTGGAATATAACATATCTTCATATGTGATGATACAAGGCCATCCCGAGTTCAAACAACCAGTCTGTTGAAGGGCTTTTTATAACAATCTGTGTCCAGGTAGGGAATTAGTTTATCAGGAAAATAGAAGCCCTGCCAATTGTTTTGGTTAACAGCACAAGACACTTGTGCTAAGCACTTGAGGCATTTATAAGTTATATTCTTGAAGAATCGACAGACATCAATAATTGAAATGACCATTCAGCAGATTGCCCAGATCCCAAATTGAACCTTTAAACAAGGGCCATAAACCTTCTTCTTCTCTCCTGATTGATCAACGATAGAAAAAGTCTGGTACAGCAAACATCTGCTTGAGAGAGAGAGAGAGAGAGAGAGAGAGAGAGAGAGAGAGAGAGAGAGAGAGAGAGAGAGACACAGAGAGAGAGAGAGAGAGAGAGAGAGACAGAGAGAGAGAGAGAGAGACACAGAGAGAGACACAGAGAGAGAGAGGGAGAGAGAGACAAAGCGAGAGAGACAAAGCGAGAGAGACAAAGCGAGAGAGACAAAGCGAGAGAGAGAGAGAGAGAGATTTAGTGTGGCAGAATACGCTGCATAGTATATCCACCCGGGCTGCTGAAGTATCGTGTTTATTGAGGGTACAGATAAACAGCTCACTTTTACGTAATCAGCATCCGCATTACAGGCTCATTAAGAGGAATGGGACTCAATAAAAGCAATCAGGTTGTGGGATAACCTACATTTGAAAACAACCATAATTTTCCCATTAGGAGAGGTTAGAAACCACCAAGGGCCAGAACGGAGGAACTAGGGTTCTATCATCTCTCCCATCTGCTGCACTATAACACGTACACAGGCCTCTGGGAACAGTACGGGTTAAACACAAAAACACACACACGCTTATAGACACACACAGAAAGACAAAAACACACACTCTCGCACACGTTTGATAACCAACACATCAGACCTCGGATTAGCGTGGTTGGAAACACTGTATTTAGTTGAATGAATCAGTCCTAAGTCTGTTAGACAAACTCAATTCCCAAAAGTTTTCATTTATTGTTATGTAAACAGACTGTGTTAGAAGACACCGTGATTTGTTCTAGTCATGTTTAACAAACCTCTACAGGATCGGTGGGTCCCCCACGCGGGACAGTTGAGCTAATGTAGGCTAATGTGATTAGCATGAGGTTGTAAGTAACAAGAACATTTCCCAGAGGACATATCTGATATTGGCAGAAAGTTTAAATCCTTGTTAATCTAACTGCAATGTCCAATTCACAGTAGCTATTACAGTGAAAGAATAACAAGCTATTGTTTGAGGAGAGTGTGCGGTTATGAGCTTGAAAATGTTTTAATTAACCAATTAGGCACATTTGGGCAGTCTTGATACAACATTTTGAAGAGAAATGCAATGGTTCATTGGATCAGTCTAAAACTTTGCACATACACTGCTGCCATCTAGTGGACACAATCTAAATTGCGCCTGGGCTGGAATAATACATTAGGGCCTTCTCCTGCGTTTCAAAGATGATGGTACAAAAAGAATACAAAACAACAAATGTTTTTTTCTTTGTATTATCATTTACCAGATCTAATGTGTTATATTATCCTACAATAATTCCATATTTCCACAAAATTCAAAGTGTTCCGTTTCAAATGCTATCAATAATATGCATATCTTTGCTTCAGGGCCTGAGCTACAGGCAGTTAGATTTGGGTATGTCATTTTAAGCGAACATTTAAAAAAGGGGTGGATCCTTAAAGAGATTTGGCATAACACAACACATTAGATGAACTGGAATGACACTCTCACCACACCCCAAAATATTCAAATGAGCTGCGTCCCCTACATGTTAATTATCACTTAAACAGGATATAACCGTTTTCTGCTTAGGGCCTGTACTTTAATTAAGGGATTAGCATAACTGCAACAGGGTATAAAACTGTTCTTACAGCAACGCCTACCCACATATATACTCGCCCCCCACACGGCAGGGTTAGTTTCAACCGTCAACGTGCTGGAAGGCTGAGAGAGAGAGAGAGAGAGAGAGAGAGAGAGAGAGAGAGAGAGAGAGAGAATAGGTAGAGTAGAGATATATAATAGGTAGAGTAGAGATATATAATAGGTAGAGTAGAGATATATAATAGGTAGAGTAGAGATATATAATAGGTAGAGTAGAGATATATAATAGGTAGAGTAGAGATATATAGTAGGATATAGTAGAGATATATAATAGGTAGAGTAGAGATATATAATAGGTAGAGTAGAGATATATAATAGGTAGAGTAGAGATATATAAATAAAGTAGGTGCAGATGTATATATCATGTAGGTAGGGTAGAGATATATAACAGGTAGAGTAGAGATATATAATAGGTAGAGTATAGACATATCATAAGTAGAGTAGAGATATATAATAGGTAGAGTATAGACATATCATAAGTAGAGTAGAGATATATCATAGGTAGAGTATAGACATATCATAAGTAGAGTAGAGATATATAATAGGTAGAGTATAGACATATCATAAGTAGAGTAGAGATATATCATAGGTAGAGTATAGACATATCATAAGTAGAGTAGAGATATATAATAGGTAGAGTATAGACATATCATAAGTAGAGTAGAGATATATCATAGGTAGAGTATAGACATATCATAAGTAGAGTAGAGATATATCATAGGTAGAGTATAGACATATCATAAGTAGAGTAGAGATATATAATAGGTAGAGTATAGACATATCATAAGTAGAGTAGAGATATATCATAGGTAGAGTATAGACATATCATAAGTAGAGTAGAGATATATCATAGGTAGAGTATAGACATATCATAAGTAGAGTAGAGATATATAATAGGTAGAGTATAGACATATCATAAGTAGAGTAGAGATATATCATAGGTAGAGTATAGACATATCATAAGTAGAGTAGAGATATATCATAGGTAGAGTATAGACATATCATAGGTAGAGTATAGACATACCATAAGTAGAGTAGAGATATATCATAGGTAGAGTATAGACATATCATAAGTAGAGTAGAGATATATCATAGGTAGAGTATAGACATATCATAGGTAGAGTATAGACATATCATAAGTAGAGTAGAGATATATCATAGGTAGAGTATAGACATATCATAAGTAGAGTAGAGATATATCATAGGTAGAGTATAGACATATCATAAGTAGAGTAGAGATATATCATAGGTAGAGTAGAGACATATCATAAGTAGAATAGAGATATATCATAGGTAGAGTATAGACATATCATAGGTAGAGTATAGACATATCATAAGTAGGGTAGAGATATATAACAGGTAGAGTAGAGATATATCATAGGTAGAGTAGAGATATATCATAGGTAGAGTAGAGAAATGTAAGTACAGTGAGGAAAAAAAAGTATTTGATCCCCTGCTGATTTTGTACGTTTGCCCACTGACAAAGAAATTATCAGTCTATAATTTTAATGGTAGGTTTATTTGAACAGTGAGAGACAGAATAACAACAAATAAATCCAGAAAAACGCATGTGAAAAATGTTATAAATTGATTTGCATTTTAATGAGGGAAATAAGTATTTGACCCCTCTGCAAAACATGACTTAGTACTTGGTGGCAAAACCCGTGTTGGCAATCACAGAGGTCAGACGTTTCTTGTAGTTGGCCACCAGGTTAGCACACATCTCAAGAGAGATTTTGTCCCACTCCTCTTCGCAGATCTTCTCCAAGTCATTAAGGTTTCGAGGCTGGCGTTTGGCAACTCGAACCTTCAGCTCCCTCCACAGATTTTCTATGGGATTAAGGTCTGGAGACTGGCTAGGCCACTCCAGGACCTCAATGTGCTTCTTCTTGACCCACTCCTTTGTTGCCTTGGCCGTGTGTTTTGGGTCATTGTCATGCTGGAATACCAATCCACGACCCATTTTCAATGCCCTGGCTGAGGGAAGGAGGTTCTCACCCAAGATTTGACGGTACATGGCCCCGTCCATCATCCCTTTGATGCGGTGAAGTTGTCCAGTCCCCTTTGCAGAAAAAAACCCCCAAAGCATAATGTTTCCACCTCCATGTTTGAGGGTGGGGATGGTGTTCTTGGGGTCATAGGCAGTATTCCTCCTCTTCCAAACACGGCAAGTTGAGTTGATGCCAAAGAGCTCCATTTTGGTCTCATCTGACCACAACACGTTCACCCAGATGTCCTCTGAATCATTCAGATATTCATTGGCAAACTTCAGACGGGCATGTATATTTGCTTTCTTGAGCAGGAGGACCTTGCGAGCGCTGCAGGATTTCAGTCCTTCACGGCGTAGTGTGTTACCAATTGTTTACTTGGTGACTATGGTCCCAGCTGCCTTGAGAACATTGACAAGATCCTCCCGTGTAGTTCTGGGCTGATTCCTCACCGTTCTCATGATCATTGCAACTCCACGAGGTGAGATTTTGCATGGAGCCCCAGGCCGAGGGAGATTGACAGTTCTTTTATGTTTCTTCCATTTGCGAATAATTGCACCAACTGTTGTCACCTTCTCACCAAGCTGCTTGGTGATGGTCTTGTAGCCCATTCCAGCCTTGTGTAGGTCTACAATCTAGTCCCTGACATCCTTGGAGAGCTCTTTGGTCTTGGCCATGGTGGAGAGTTTGGAATCTGATAGATTGATTGCTTCTGTGGACAGGTGTCTTTTATACAGGTAACAAGCTGAGATTAGGAGCACTCCCTTTAAGAGTGTGCTCCTAATCTCAGCTCGTTACCTGTATAAAAGACACCTGGGAGCCAGAACTCTTTCTAATTGAAAGGGGGTCAAATACTTATTTCCCTCATTAAAATGCATTTCCATTTATAACATTTTTCACATGCGTTTTTCTGGATTTTTTTGTTGTTATTCTGTCTCTCACTGTTCAAATAAACCTACCATTAAAATTATAGACTGATCATTTCTTTGTCAGTGGGCAAATGTACAAAATCAGCAGGTGATCAAATACTTTTTTCCCTCTCTGTATATTGTGAGAGATAGAAAATGCATCCTTAGCGGAAAATAGGCCCTGTTCTAAGACCAAAATAAGCCTTGATGAGTGATTTAAGGTTCAGTTGAGGGTGTGTTAATGGGACTCAACCTGCTCAGTGTTTGTGTGGTGCTCAGTGTTTGCGTGGTGCTCAGTGTTTGCGTGGTGCTCAGTGTTTGTGTGGTGCTCAGTGTTTGTGTGGTGCTCAGTGTTTGCATGGTGCTCAGTGTTTGTGTGGTGCTCAGTGTTTGCGTGGTGCTCAGTGTTTGCGTGGTGCTCAGTGTTTGTGTGGTGCTCAGTGTTTGCGTGGTGCTCAGTGTTTGCGTGGTGCTCAGTGTTTGTGTGGTGCTCAGTGTTTGTGTGTTGCTCAGTGTTTGCGTGGTGCTCAGTGTTTGCGTGGTGCTCAGTGTTTGTGTGGTGCCCAGTGCTCATGCAGGTGCCCAGTGTTTGTGTGGTGCCCAGTGTTTGTGTGGTGCTCAGTGTTTGCGTGGTGCTCAGTGTTTGCGTGTTGCTCAGTGTTCATGCGTGGTGCCCAGTGTTCATGCGTGGTGCCCAGTGTTTGTGTGGTGCCCAGTGCTCATGCGTGGTGCTCAGTGTTTGCGTGGTGCTCAGTGTTTGTGTGGTGATAAGTGTTTGTGTGGTGATAAGTGTTTGTGTGGTGCTCAGTGTTTGTGTGGTGCTCAGTGTTTGTGTGGTGCTCAGTGTTTGTGTGGTGCTCAGTGTTTGTGTGGTGCCCAGTTTTTGTGTGGTGCCCAGTGTTTGTGTGGTGCCCAGTGTTTGCGTGGTGCCCAGTGTTTGTGTGGTGCCCAGTGTTTGTGTGGTGCCCAGTGTTTGTATGGTGCCCAGTGTTTGTGTGGTGCTCAGTGTTTGTGTGGTGCCCAGTGTTTGTGTGGTGCCCAGTGTTTGCGTGGTGCCCAGTGTTTGCGTGGTGCCCAGTGTTTGTATGGTGCCCAGTGTTTGTGTGGTGCCCAGTGCTCATGCAGTGTGCCCAGTGTTTGTGTGGTGCCCAGTGTTTTTGTGGTGCTCAGTGTTTGCGTGGTGCTCAGTGTTTGCGTGGTGCTCAGTGTTTGCGTGGTGCTCAGTGTTTGTGTGGTGCTCAGTGTTTGTGTGGTGCTCAGTGTTTGTGTGGTGCTCAGTGTTTGTGTGGTGCTCAGTGTTTGCGTGGTGCTCAGTGTTTGTGTGTTGCTCAGTGTTTGTGTGGTGCTCAGTGTTTGTATGGTGCTCAGTGTTTGTGTGGTGCTCAGTGTTTGTGTGGTGCTCAGTGTTTGTGTGGTGCTCAGTGTTTGTGTGTTGCTCAGTGTTTGTATGGTGCTCAGTGTTTGTATGGTGCTCAGTGTTTGTGTGGTGCTCAGTGTTTGTGTGGTGCTCAGTGTTTGTATGGTGCTCAGTGTTTGTGTGGTGCTCAGTGTTTGTGTGGTGCTCAGTGTTTGTGTGGTGCTCAGTGTTTGTGTGGTGCTCAGTGTTTGTGAATGTTTCACTGTGAGCTATGATCACCTGAGGATCTGGTAATTAATTGGAGGAAAGATGACGTCTGGGCAGGTCAGTTAAAATAATTACCATGCTCTGTGTCAGATGTTACATTAGGGTCACATCAGGACCTGTCACACATGCACACGCAAAGGCAGACACAAACACACACACACACACACTTCAGGACATGTCCCCGAATCGCTGCTGCTGAGAAATTAAATATGAAAATATGAGGCCTCCACTCGTTGCTGAGGAAGACTTCCTGTAGCGCCATAGTAACAGGCTCGTTATGATTCAGTGGCGAGAGACAACATTGTTATTGATGTAATGTTTATTTATGGTGTTACTTATTTCTATGACAACAAGGAATGATTAGGGTTGAAAAAAGGGTCGTGATTGGAACAATCAAAGACATTTAAGAGCGTAATTGTAAGCTAAAAAAGTAGGCTGACAAGGAATCAGTCTGCAGTGTGTGCTAGTTGGGTTAAACGGCTGCAGCGTAGTGCAGTGTAGTTACTCCTGCGTTCCTGCCTGTGCGTGTGCTTGTGCATGTATGTGTGTGTTTCCTGCCTGAAGCACAAGGCCAACAGAGCGTGTCCATGGGCTGCCTGGCTTGCTGAGCTATAAGGTCGAGTAAACTCTCCCTGTCTTCCAAGTGCAGACGGACCGACCATGTCTGCTTCTCACGTTGACCTTCAACTATTCTCCAATAGGGACCGAGCGAACAGCCCCAACCTTTAGATCACCAAAGACAAAGTCTTGATATACTATACACTGCACTGTCTGCTCTCCACGTTCACATTTTCAGATTTAATATTCAACACAATAAAAAAATAGGAGGTTATCAAAAGTCTAGCTATTTTACTCGTAACAGCAGAGTGAATAGAAGCTTCAGATCTTCCTGTGCAGAGCATAGGGGCACACAGGGGTGTTAGTGTTTCAAATAGATATCACATTAAATGGCAATTCATGCATTGCAATTCCAGGAACATTGAGAAGAAGTATAAGTCCTTCAAATTAACTATTTGTGCAGGGGAATGATGTGCATGGTGGAGAGAAATTCCAAATGTCAAGCTATAGCTCTTCTTATTTTCAAGCCGGAGAGACAGAGAGAGAGAGAGAGAGAGAGAGAGAGAGAGAGAGAGAGAGAGAGAGAAAGCATCCGAAGCGGAAGCTAGGCCCTGTTCTGAGGCAGGAAGAAGCATTGAGGAGTGATTTATGGTTCAGATGAGGGTGTGTTAATTGGACTCAACCTGTGGAGCACAGCAGATCCATCCTCACTAGAAAATAGATCCAGCTCCTTCTGCCTCTTTGTACCAGCCCAAACTCTAGTGGGTTATGCACACTATAATCTACAGACAACACTAATTAAAAGGGCAACACACTCCATAATCTACAGACAACACTAATTAAAAGGGCAACACACTCCACAATCTACAGACAACACTAATTAAAAGGGCAACACACTCCATAATCTACAGAAACACTAATTAAAAGGGTAACACACTCCATAAATGCTGTTGCTGCAGTTATGGCAAATGTATCCATTTACTTTGGAGGTTGGGAATACCATAGATAGTGTAAACATTCATAGCATGCTCCACTACCACCTAATGTACCATGAATTTTTAGACATAGTTGCAAATGAGAAAATTTTATTTTAGTCCGTTTTCCATGCATGCACATACATATACCTAATGTATGCTCGTCATTCATTTCCATTTGGGGGATGTAACAAATGCTTGCTTATTAAAAATGAAAGAGTTGAGCAACAACATTGCCTTCCTTTGTTTATTGTGACTAAAAGCCAGGCCCATATTAAATACAGAAGTATAAACTGCATACTTTGTCAAATGCTACAGTCCCATCACACCGTATTTAATTCACAGTGAAATTGAAATCCATCTAATGTGTGTTTAACAAGCAAATAATGTGCCTGAATAAATGGGAATAAAACATCACTATTCTTGACTTTACTACTTTAAAATCTCGTAGACGTTAAGTCCCCTATTTGGGAGACTTTTTCAGTGGTTCTGGACCGGTTCCGTCTGACATTTTGGTGTACAAAGCGCTCTGTAAACGTTGTAGGGTCCCGTGTCTTATAGTGTTCTGCTCCCACTCTCCCAGCTGAGCTGACTTGAAGTGTCAGGTTTCAGAACCCTACATTTGCATAGGGAGTAGCATGTCACATTTTCTGGCCTAGCCAGACAAAAAGGAACTATTTCCTGTGACTGGGAAACTCACAGCTGCGCTTGCAATATAGAGCACAATGAAACAGGAGAATCTAGCGGATGCAATAATACTAGTTTATATTATTGATATTCTTAGCTGGATTAAGAGCTCTCTCTCTACGTGAAACAATTCTGAATATTGTCATAGAATTGAATTTAGACCACTTGCTCTTGGTCACAGACAGACTAAATCTCATTAAAGGTTAAAGGTTAAGTTGTAACGAGTCTGCACACATTTGAATGGTGTCTCTACACCACTCAGTGGACGTTTAGGAGAAAATTATCTGTCGGCAGTTAAATTAAATAATACAAATACTGTTCTGTCAGTAAGTATGATCATATTTATTTTACAGTTATAAGAAATGTGAAATCTTATATTAATTTGTTAATAATTTGATAGTTACTATATTTAGAAAGCAGTCAAGTCATGACAAGCCCTTTTGGCCCACTTTTAATGAATAGGAAATCAATCATATATGATTTTTCAAATTTTCATAATATTTGTTTTTTGGTACTTGAGCTTGTGTCCTCAAAATTAGGCACACCTCAGTAATTGATAACTATCTTTACCAGAAATGTGAGTTCCAGACCTTTCTAGAACTATGCAGCATGAATTGTTTATGGCCATCTCCTGAAAAGAAAAATGTGTTTGGGTATGTCAATTTACGTGGAAATCTCAATTTTGCCCTATCATCAAAAAATAAAACAAGACAACCACAATCACAATCACATCGAAACAACATTGATGTATACGCTGATTCGGTGAGCGAGTTTACTAGCAAGTGCATCGGTGATGTTGTACCCATTGCAACTATTAAAACCTTCCCCAACCAGAAACTGTGGATTGATGGCAGCATTTGCGCAAAACTGAAAGCGCGAACCATTGCTTTTAACCAGGGTAAGGCGTCCGGAAACATGTCTGAATACAAACAGTGTAGCTATTCCCTCCGCAAGGCAATCAAACAAGCTAAGCGTCAGTATAGAGACAAAGTAGAGTCGCAAATCAATGGCTCAGACACGAGAGGAATGTGGCAGGGTCTACAGTCAATCACGGACTACAAAAAGAAAACCAGCCCCGTCGTGGACCACGATGTCCTGCTCCCAGACAAACTAAACAACTTCTTTGCTCGCTTTGAGGACAATACAGTGCCATCGACACGGCCCGCTACCAAAACCTGCGGTCTCACCTTTACAGCAGCCAACGTGAGTAAAACATTTAAGTGTGTTAACCCTCGCTTTGCTGCTGGCCCAGATGGCATCCCGGGCCGTGTCCTCAGAGCATGTTCAGACCAACTGGCTGGTGTGTTTACGGACATATTCAATCAATCCTTATCCCAGTCTGCTGTTCCCACATGCTTCAAGAAGGCCACCATTGTTCCTGTTCCCAAGAAAGCTAAGGTAACTGAGCTAAATGACTAGAGCACCTTAGCACTCACTTCCGTCATCATGAAGTACTTTGAGAGACTAGTCAAGGATCATATCACCTCCATCCTACCAGACACCCTAGACCCACTCCAATTTGCTTACCGTCCAAATAAGTCCACAGACGATGCAATCGCCATCTCACTGCACGCTGCCCTATCCCATCTGGACAAGAGGAATACCTATGTAAGAATGCTGTTCATCGACTACAGCTCAGCATTTAACTTCTTAGGGAGCGGCAGGTGAGGTGATTTGATTTTGAGGAAACCTGGCGTGCCCAAAGCAAAATGCCTGGCACTCAGGCTCAGAAAATAGGATATGCACATAATTAGAACTATTGGATAGGACACACTCTGAGGTTTCTAAAAGTGTTAACATAATGTCTGTGAGTATAGCAGAACTCATTTAGCAGGCGAAAACCCGAGAAAAATCTATCCGGAAATCAGTTTCTGGTGACCTATTGCTCTGTTTGACACACTCCCTATTGAATCCATTTGTAACCAGGACTGAGACTGCAGTACCTATAGTTTCCACTAGATGTCAAGAGTCTATGTACCAAGACAGAGAGATTGGAGTAAACAGAATGAATAGGTACAGGAAATGGCCAAGGTAGCTCAGATGTCAACGCGCCCCACTTTATTTTACTTATATAAGGTATAGGTGACCATCCGAGTGAAATATTATCGCTAATATTCATAAAAGGATAGCTAAGGATGCATTTTAACTGGTATTTGATTTGTTTAGGAAAGGTTTATCGGTATATTTGAATGCATTCTATTCACGTTTCAATGGGCGAATCGACGTTGGATTTTCTGAACATAATGCGCCAACCAAACGAAGATTTATGGATATAATAAATAACTTTTTCTAACAAAAGAACCATTGGATGTCTTCGTTGGACACTTGGGAAGCCCTCAGCAGTAGTTCTTCAAAAGGTAAGGGATTTGTTTTCGCTGTGAAATGTGCTTTTTGTGAACCGCGATGGTTTATGAATTCATGCTAATGCAGAAATATTGGAGGTGCTATCCTCAAACAATCAAATGTTGTGCTTTCACCGTAAAGCTTTTTTGAAATCAACGCTGTGATATTGCCAAGAAGCAGAGCTTTTGATGACTATGCATCACTTGTATATTGATGAATGTTTAACTCCCGACACTACAAGGTGAAATGCAAGGCACCAAATTCAAAATCCAAAAGTTGAATTATTAAACATGCATCAATATACAAGTGTTTCATAGTCATCAAAAGCTCTGCTTCTTGGCAGTATCACAGCGTTGTCAGGCTTTACGGCGAAAGCACCACATTTGATTGTTTGAGGGTAGCACCTAACATATTTTTTCATTACCATAATTTCATAAGCCTCCACGGTTCACAGAAAACACATTTCACAGCGAAAACAAATCAATTACCTTTTGAAGAACTTCTGCTGAGGGCTTCCAAAGTGTCCAATGAAGACAATCCATGGTACTTTTGTTAGAAAAAGTAATGTATTATATCCATAAATCTCTGTTTGGTTGGCGCGTTATAATCAGAAAAAACAGCGTCGACTCCTCCATTGAAACGTGAAGAGAACTCGTTCAACCTATACCTATAAACTTGTCCAAGAACAATCAAACATCATTGTAGATGTATCCTTAGGAACACTTTTCTGTATAAATAGCATAATATTTCAACCGGAATATAAACTGGGCGATAAGAAAGGAAAAAACAAAAGAACGTGCCTGCCGGGAGCGCGCATTCACTTGTAAAGGACATCTGTGGGGGCACTTCCTGATTCCTCTTCTTCTCTGCTCTAAAATCATCTAAAATCAATCAGAACACTTTCTCGAGACTGTTGACATCCAGAGGAAGCGATAGGTACTGCATTCATATGCCCTTATAAGGGCATTTTCATAAGGGAGGGGTTCCAAATGAGGCAATGTGTCAAAACCACTTTTTCCAGGATAGAAATTCCTCGGGGTTTCACCTGCCATACCGGTTCTGTTTTACTCACAGACAAACAAAATGTTAACACTTTTAGAAAATTCAGAGTGTTTCCTATCCAATGGTACTAAATATGTGCATATCCTATCTGGGCATGAATGGGAGGCATTTTACTTTGGGCACGCCAGGGTCTCCAAAACGGTCACCTCGTGCACTGCTCCCTAAGAAGTTAATAATTCAACGTTTGGATTTTGAATTTGGCGCCTTGCGTTTCACCAGGTAGTGCCCCACCACTCCGTAAGTAGTTAATGATTGACCTTTAGGACCCCATGGTTAGTGATTGTGGCATTCTGCATTAGCATCGAACAGCCCCCGTGATATGCAACTTTTCAGGGAAGTCAGGAACCAATATACACTGGCAGTTAGGAAAGCCAAGGCTAGCTCAAAAGAAAGTACTGGGACACTGTAAATTCCATGGAGAATAAAATCACTTCCTCCCAGCTGCCCACTGCACTGAGGATAGGAAACGCAGTCACCACCGATAAACCCACAATGATTGAGAATTTCAATAAGCATTTTTCTACGGCTGGCCATGCTTTCCACCTGGCTACCCCTACCCCAGTCAACAGCCCTGCACCTCCCTCAGCAACTCGCCCAAGCCTCCTCCATTTCTCCTTCTCCCAAATCCAGTTAGCTGATGTTCTGAAAGAGCTGCAAAATCTGGACCCCTACAAATCAGCCGGGCTAGACAATCTGGACCCTTTCTTTCTAAAATTATCTGCCGAAATTGTTGCAAACCCTTTTACTAGCCTGTTCAACCTCTCTTTCGTGTCGTCTGAGATTCCCAAAGACTGGAAAGCAGCTGCGGTCATCCCCCTCTTCAAAGGGGGAGACACTCTTGACCCAAACTGCTACAGACCTATATCTATCCTACCCTGCCTTTCTAAGGTCTTTGAAAGCCAAGTTAACAAACAGATTACCGACCATTTCGAATACCAACGTATCTTCTCCGCTATGCAATCTGGTTTCATCTATCACAGTCTATCACAATCTGCACCTCAGCCACGCTCAAGGTCCTAAACGACATCATAACCGCCATCGATAAGAGACATTACTGTGCAGCCGCATTTATCTTTCAATCTCCACATCCTTATCGGCAGTCTCGACAGCCTTGGTTTCTCAAATGATTGCCTCGCACGTTCACCAACTACTTCTCCGATAGAGTTCAGTGTGTAAAATCAGAGGGCTTGTTGTCCCTGTCCGCCACAGGGTTTAATTCTTGGGCCGACTCTCTTCTCTGTATACATCAATGATGTGGCTCTTGCTGTTGGTGATTCTCTGATCCACCTCTACGCAGACAACTCCATTCTGTATACTTCTGGCCCCTCTTTGACACTGTGTTAACTACCCTCCCGATGAGCTTCAATGCCAAACAACTCTCCTTCCGTGGCCACCAACTGCTCTTAAACGCAAGTAAAACTAAATGCATGCTCTTCAACCGATCGCTGCCCGCACCTGTCCGCCCGACAGTTCTGTCTTAGATTATGTGGACAACTACAAATATCTAGGTGTCTGGTTAGACTGTAAACTCTCCTTCCAGACTCACATCAAACATCTCCAATCCAAAATTCAATCTAGAATTGGCTTCCTATTTCGCAACAAAGCATCCTTCACTCATGCTGCCAAACATACCCTCGTAAAACTGACCATCCTACCGATCCTCGACTTCGGTGATGTCATTTACAAAACAGACTCCAATACTATACTCATACTATACTATCAATACTATCAAAGCCCCATATACCACCCACCACTGCGACCTGTACGCTCTCGTTGGCTGGCCCTCGCTTTACACTCGTCGCCATACCCACTGGCTCCAGGTCATCTACAAGTCCCTGCTAGTCCCTGCTGTCCGCTCACCATAGCAGCACCAACCCGTAGCATGCTCTCCAGCCGGTATATCTCACTGGTCACCCCCAAAGCCAATTCCTCCTTTGGCCGACTTTCCTTCCAGTTCTCTGCTGCCAATGACTGGAACAAACTAAAAAAATCTCTGAAACTGGAGACACTTATCTCCCTCACCAGCTTTAAGCACCAGCTGTCAGAGCAGTTCACAGACCCCTGCACCTGTATATAGCCCATCTGTAAATAGCCCAACCAACTACCTCATCCCCTACCATATTTATTTATTTACCTTGTTCCTTTGCACCCCTGTTTTTCTACATTGCACGTTCATCCACTGCACATCTACCATTCTAGTGCTTAAATGCTATATTGTAATTACTTTGCCACCATGGCCTATTTATTGCCTTACCTTCCTTATCCTTTCCTCATTTGCACTCTTTGTATATAGATCTGTTTTTTCTACTGTATTATTGACTGTATGTTTGTTTTACTCCATGTGTAACTCTTGTGTTGTTGTATGTGTCGAACTGCTTTGCTTTATCTTGGCCAGGTCGCAGTTGTAAATGAGAACTTGTTCTCAAATTGCCTACCTGGTTAAATAAAGGTGAAATAAAAAATGTATAAAAAAATTGACCTTTAGGACCCCATGGTTAATTGTTGACCTTTAGGACCCCATGGTTAATGTTTGACCTTTATTACCCCATGGTTAATGGTTGAACTTGGTTAGCAGCCATGTCGGTGTCTGTCTCTAATGGCCAACGGTCATTAAGGTAAGTTTTAATCTGCTATGCGTTTTATGTTAAATATATTGAGAGTGTCTTTTCACCCAACTCTTAAGTCAGTCACCCACTTCTTCACAGAAAGAAGTCAGTGTTCAAATGTGTTTCTTTCCCTGCCTGAGCGTCCAAAATGGCACCCCATATCCTACATAGCGCATTGCTTTTGACAAGAGTTATTTCCTATACTGTTGTGCGTTTTTTTTGACCAGGGTTGTTTCCTATACTGTAGTGCACTACTTTTGACCAGGGTTATTTACTATACTATAGAGCACTACTTTTGACCAGGGTTATTTCCTATACTGTAGTGTGCAACTTTTGACCAGGGTTATTTCCTATACTGTAGTGTGCTACAGTATAGGCCACTCCAAGACCTTAATGTGCTTCTTCTTGAGCTACTCCTTTGTTGCCTTGGCCGTGTGTTTTGGGTCAATGTCATGCTGGAATACCCATCCACGACTCATTTTCAATGCTCTGGCTGAGGGAAGGAGGTTCTCACCCAAGATTTGACGGTACATGGCCCCGTCTATCGTCCCTTTGATGCGGTAAAGTTGCCCTGTCCCCTTAGCAGAAAAAAAACCCCAAAGCATAATATTTCCACCTCCATGTTTGACGGTGGGGATGGTGTTCTTGGGGTCATAGGCAGCATTCCTCCTCCTCCAAACACGACGAGTTGAGTTGATGCCAAAGAGCTCCATTTTGGTCTCATCTGACCACAACACTTTCACCCAGTTGTCCTCTGAATCATTCAGATATTCATTGGCAAACTTCAGACGGGCATGTATATTTGCTTTCTTGAGCAGGGGGACCTTGCGGGCGCTGCAGGATTTCAGTCCTTCACGGCGTAGTGTGTTACCAATTGTTTTCTTGGTGACTATGGTCCCAGCTGCCTTGAGATCATTGACAAGATCCTCCCGTGTAGTTCTGGGCTGATTCCTCACCGTTCTCATGATCATTGCAACTCCACGAGGTGAGATTTTGCATGGAGCAGGCCGAGGGAGATTGACAGTTATTTTGTGTTTCTTCCATTTGCGAATAATTGCACCAACTGTTGTCACCTTCTCACCAAGCTGCTTGGTGATGGTCTTGTAGCCCATTCCAGCCTTGTGTAGGTCTACAATCTTGTCCCTGACATCCTTGGAGAGCTCTTTGGTCTTGGCCATGTTGGAGATTTGGAATCTGATTGATTGCTTCTGTGGACAGGTGTCTTTTATACAGGTAACAAACTGAGATTAGGAGCACTCCCTTTAAGAGTGTGCTCCTAATCTCAGTTACCTGTATAAAAGACACCTGGGAGCCAGAAATCTTTCTAATTGAGAGGGGGTCAAATACTTATTTCCCTCATTAAAATGCAAATCAAATTATAACATTCTTCACATGCGTTTTTCTGGATTTTTTTGTTGTTATTCTGTCTCTCACTGTTCAAATAAACCTACCATTGAAATTATAGACTGATCATTTCTTTTTCAGTGGGCAAACGTACAAAATAAGCAGGGGATCAAATACTTTTTTCCCTCACTGTATATTGCCGCTGCCCTATGTGTATTGCCATTGAACAATGGATTACTTTAATAATGTTTACATACTGTTTTACCCACTTCATATACTTTATTCAAGTCATGGTTCATCCTTTATAACTACTGCTGTCCACTTCATATGTATATACTGTATTCTAGTCATGGTTCATCCTATATAACTACTGCTGTCCACTTCATATGTATATACTGTATTCTAGTCATGGTTCATCCTATATAACTACTGCTGTCCACTTCATATGTATATACTGTATTCTAGTCTCATCCTATATAACTACTGTCCACTTCATATGTATATACTGTATTCTAGTCTCATCCTATATAACT
The DNA here is from genome assembly GCA_030435695.1 of Brachymystax lenok tsinlingensis. NCBI lineage: Eukaryota > Metazoa > Chordata > Actinopteri > Salmoniformes > Salmonidae > Brachymystax > Brachymystax lenok. The sequence continues at coordinate 4,975,784 of CM059804.1, read as the reverse complement.
ACTGCTGTCCACTTCATATGTATATACTGTATTCTAGTCATGGTTCATCCTATATAACTACTGCTGTCCACTTCATATGTATATACTGTATTCTAGTCTCATCCTATATAACTACTGCTGTCCACTTCATATGTATATACTGTATTCTAGTCATGGTTCATCCTATATAACTACTGCTGTCCACTTCATATGTATATACTGTATTCTAGTCATGGTTCATCCTATATAACTACTGCTGTCCACTTCATATGTATATACTGTATTCTAGTCTCATCCTATATAACTACTGCTGTCCACTTCATATGTATATACTGTATTCTAGTCATGGTTCATCCTATATAACTACTGCTGTACATATACTATTCTGTCCATGTATTCTTCAGATATACTATATATTCTGTCCATATATCATCCATATTGACTTGCCTAGTTAAATAAAGGTTAAATAAAAAATGTTAAATTGTTCACACAAACCATTTATACTACGGACTCCGACATTGCTCGTCCTATTATTTCTAAAATCCATTATTTTACATTTTAGATTTGTTATATATTTTTAGATTTTACTGCACTGTTGGAGCTAGGATCACAAGCATTTCAGTACACCCACAATAACATCTGCTAAATATGTGTATGTGACCAATAACATTTGATTTGATTTATCTTGTTATGTCTTGGTCCGTCTCGATCTCTCATGTTCTAACATTCACTCTGATGGTGCTCGGTTTCTGACACTGGTTTGAAACCCTCTTCTCATCAGAGTGAATGGTATGGTATTCCTGGATGTTGGGGCAGTATCTTACACACCAACAATGGCAAGTAAGTGAACAGACATTGGAATGTGATATAACTTCTACCTAGCTGTCAATCCACCTGGATGATAGCTTCTGTACATCTACAACACTTTTGGCTTCATGCAGTAATTCATTGGGCTCACTCACGCACAGACACACACACAGCGGCCAGCAGGTCCCCCCTGCACCCAATGGTCTCTCTCTCTCTCTCTCTCTCTCTCTCTCTCTCTCTCTCTCTCTCTGTCTCTCTCTGAAATCTCTCCCTCTCTCAATTCTCTATCTCTCTCGCTCTCTCTATTTTTCTATCTCTCTCTCGCGCTCTCTCTCTCTCGTTGTCTTGTCATTTTAATGCAGCTATTAGGCCTAACTCTGTGTTCCTCTCTTCACATCTCTCTCTCTCTCTCTCTCTCTCTCTCTCTCTCTCTCTCTCTCTCTCTCTCTCTCTCTCTCTCTTTTGTCTTGTCATTTGAATGCAGCTGTTAGGCCTATCATGAGATAGAGTGTGTTATTATCTCAGCCACTAATAGAGCTTGTGGAGTTATCTGGGGTTAATGGCGTCACCACTGTGTGAAGGTAACAACTCCATTATCTCTGTGGACTTGGTCCTGCGTGTGTGTGTGTGTGTGAGTGTGAGTGTGAGTGTGAGTGTGAGTGTGAGTGTGAGTGAGTGTGTGAGTGTGAGTGTGAGTGTGTCTTTGTGTCTTTGTGTCTGAGTGTGTGTGTGTGTGTGTGCGTGTGACATTGGCTTTATTTTGTTTCAAAGGTCTCTGCGGCCTGGTGTCAATGGTATGGACTGTAATTGTGTGTTGCTAGATGTATCTGAAGACAGGTCATGCATAGGAATATATTTTTAAGTTCCTCTCGAACCACTAGACGATACACACAAATGTTCAGGGAAATAACATCAATGATCGTTGCTCTGTAAAATCAAAAGAAGTACTACTATATTTGATCTACCACTAACGTGAAAATCTTTTCTATTTCCACTGCACTTTATTTTGAAGATGTATTATACTATACAATATCCTATAGGTGATGATTTATACTATACTGTATCCCATAAGTGATGATTTATACTATACAGTATCCTATAAGTGATGATTTATACTATACAGTAGATACGTGATGGATTATACTATACAGCATCCTATAAGTGATGGATTATACTATACAGTATCCTATAAGTGATGGATTATACTACACAGCATCCTATAAGTGATGATTTATACTATACAGTAGATACGTGATGGATTATACTATACAGCATCCTATAAGTGATGGATTATACTATACAGTATCCTATAAGTGATGGATTATACTATACAGCATCCTATAAGTGATGATTTATACTATACAGTAGATAAGTGATGGATTATACTATACAGTAACCTGTAAGTGATGGATTATACTATACAGTAGATAAGAGATGGATTATACTATACAGTAGATAAGTGATGGATTAAACTATACAGTAACCTATGTGATGGATTATACTATACAGTATCCTATAAGTGATGGAATATACTGTACAGTAGATAAATGATGGATTATACTATACAGTAACCTATGTGATGGATTATACTATACAGTATCCTATAAGAGATGGAATATACTATACAGTATAATATTAGTGATGGATTATACTATACAGTAACATATAAGGGCTGGATTATACTACACAGTAGATAAGTGATGGATTGTACTATACAGTAACCTATGTGATGGATTATACTATATAGTAGAAACTTGATGGATTATACTATACTGTAACCTATGTGATGGATTATACTATGTAGTAGAAAAATTATGGATTATACTATACAGTATCATATAAGTGATGGAATATACTATACAGTACATAAGTGATGGATTATACTATACAGTAACCTATGTGATGGTTTATACTATACAGTAACCTATGTGATGGATTATACTATACAGTAGATAAGTGATGGATTATAGTATACAGTATCCTATAAGTGATGGATTATACTATACAGTATAATATTAGTGATGGATTATACTATACAGTAACATATAAGGGATGGATTATACTACACAGTAGATAAGTGATGGATTGTACTAAACAGTAACCTATGTGATGGATTATACTATATAGTAGAAACGTGATGGATTATACTATACTGTAACCTATGTGATGGATTATACTATGTAGTAGAAAGATTATGGATTATACTACACAGTATCATATAAGTGATGGAATATACTATACAGTACATACGTGATGGATTATACTATACAGTAACCTATGTGATGGTTTATACTATACAGTAACCTATGTGATGGATTATACTATACAGTAGATAAGTGATGGATTATAGTATACAATATCCGATAAGTGATGGATTATACTACACGGTAGATAGATGATGGATTATACTATACAGTATCTGATAAATGATGGATTATACTATACGGTAGATACCTGATGGATTATACTATACAGAAGATAAGTGATAGATTACACCATACAGTGGACAAAAATGGATGATACTATACAGTAAATAAGTGATGGATTATACTATACAGTAGATAAGTGATAGATTATACTATACAGTAGATAAATGATGGATTATACTATACAGTAGATAAGTGATGGATTACACTGTACAGTAGATAAGTGATGGATTATACTATATATTATCTGATAACAGATGGATTATACTATAAAGTAGCTAAGTGATGGATTATACTATACAGTAGATAAGTGATGGATTATTCTATACAGTAGATAATTGATGGGCTGTTCTATACAGTATCCTATAAGTGATGATTTATACTATACGGTATCCTGTAGGGGATGGATTATACTATACAGTATCCTATAAGTGATGGATTTAACTATACAGGATCCTATAAGTGATGATTTATACTATACAGTAGATAAGTGATGGAGTGTACAATACAGTAACCTGTAAGTGATGGATTATACTATATAGTAGATAAGTGATGGATTAAACTATACAGTAACCTATGTGATGGATTATACTATACAGTATCGTATAAGTGATGGAGTATACTGTACAGTAGATAAGTGATGTATTATACTATACAGTAACCTATGTGATGGATTATACTATACAGTATCCTATAAGTGATGGATTATACTATACAATAGATAAGTGATGGATTATACTATACAGTATAATATTAGTGATGGATTATACTATACAGTAACATATAAGGGCTGGATTATACTATACAGTAGATAAGTGATGGATTATACTATACAGTAGATAATTGATGGACTGTTCTATACAGTGATGATTTATACTATACGGTATCCTGTAGGTGATGGATTATACTATACATTATCCTATAAGTGATGGATTATACTATACAGCATCCTATAAGAGATGGATTATACTATACAGGTGATAAGTGATGGATTATACTGTACAGTAACCTGTAAGTGATGGATTATACTATACAGCATCCTATAAGTGATGGATTATACTACACAGTAACATATAAGGGAAGGATTATACTATACAGTAGATAAGTGATGTATTATACTATATAGTAGTTAAGTGATGGATTATACTATACAGTAACCTGTGTGATGGATTATACTATATAGTAGAAAAGTTATGGATTATACAATACGCTGTCATATAAGTGATGGAATATACTATACAGTATCCTATGTGATGGATTATACTATACAGTAGAAAAGTGATGGATTATAGTATACAATATCCGATAAGTGATGGATTATACTATACAGTAGATAGATGATGGATTATACTATACAATATCTGATAAATGATGGATTATACTATACGGTAGATACGTGATGGATTATACTATACAGTATCCGATAAGTAATGGATTATACCATACAGTGGACAAAAATGATAAGGTAGATAAGTGATTGATTATACTATACAGTAGATAAGTGATGGATTATACTGTACAATAGATAAGTGATGGATTATACTATATATTATCTGGTAACAGATGGATTATACTATAAAGTAGATAAGTGATGGATTATACTTTACTGTAGATATGTGATGGATTATACTATACAGTATATAAGTGATGGATTATTCTTTACATTATCCTATAAGTGATGGATTATACTATACTGTAGATAAGTGATGGCTTATACTATACAGTAACCTATGTGGTGGATTATACTGTACAGTATCCTATAAATGATGGATAATACTATACAGTAGATAAGTGATGGATTATACTGTACAGTAGAAAAGTGATGGATTAAACTATACAGTAGTTTATAAGTGATGGATTGTACTATACAGAAGACAAACAACGGATTATACTATACAGTAGATAAACATTGGATTATACTATACGGTAACACATAAGGGATGGATTATACTATACAGTATCCTATAAGTGATGGATTATACTATACAGTAGATACGTGATGGATTATGCTATACAGTAGATCAGTGATGGATTATACTATACAGTAGATAAGTGATGGATTATAGTATATAGTAGATACGTGATGTATTATACTGTACAGTAGATAAGTGACGGATTATACTACAAATTAACCTATAAGTGATTTATAATGCTATATAGTAGATACGTGATGTATTATACTGTACAGTAGATAAGTGACGGATTATACAATTCAGCATCCAATGAATTATGGATTAATTTAAATATGTATATATTATAATTTGTTTTACTTTCACGCCTTTTTTCTCCCCAAATTCGTGGTATCCAATTGGTTGTTACAGTCTTGTCCCATCGTTGCAACTCCCATACTGCCTCGGGAGAGGCGAAGCTCGAGAGCCGTGCGTCCTCCGAGCCGCACTGCTTCTTGACATACTGCTCGCTTAACCCGGAAGGCAGCCGCACCAATCAGCTTGCAGGCGATCGGCCCGCCACAAGGAGTCGCTAGAGCGCGATGGAACAAGGATATCCCGGCCGGCCGGCCGAACCCTCCCCTAACCCGGACGACACTGGGCCAATTGTGCGCCGCCTCATGGGTCTCCCGGGTCACGGGACACAGCCTGGGATCGAACCCGGGTCTGTAGGGATGCCTTAGACCACTGCGCCACTCGGAAGACCCCCATCGAACCCCTTTTGGGATGAATTGGAACGCCGACTGCGAGCCAGGCCTAATCACCCAACTTCAGTGCCCGACCTCACTAATGCTCTTGTGGCTGAATGGAAGCAAGTCCCTGCAGCAATGTTCCAACATCTAGTGGAAAGCCTTCCCAGAAGAGTGGAAACTGTTATAGCAGCAAAGGGGGTGGGACCAACTCCATAATAATGCCCATGATTTTGGAATGAGATGTTCGACGAGCAGATGTCCACATACTTTTGGTCATGTAGTTTATTCTGGCAGCAGCCTGGAGAGTAGCTGTGGATAATGTTGAGTGTGGCTGTGGAGGAAGCTTGCTAAGTGAGAAGTCTTATTTTGGCTCTAGTAAATCTGACAGCAAGGGGTGCCAATCTTGAAAGAAGTCACCGTGATCTCTGTGGTACTGCACTCAGGCCGACACACACACAGGCACGCACACACACACAGGCACACACACACACACACAGGCACACCAGTGAATAAGCGTACACACGCACACACACACACAGGCACGCACACACACAAACACACACTCCCCCACCATACCACCACAAACACCACTGCTGCCACTGCTACAGTTCCTTCATTACCATGCCGACAGGCTGGACTGACAGGAAGAACAGAAGAAGAGCTTTACAAAGCAGACATCCAACCTAGAAACATACAGGAAGACAGAAAGAAAGACAGACAGACGTTTCTGTTTAGAACCAAAACTAGTTTTACATCAGTTTTTATCTTTTTTCTACTTCTTTCTCTTCTTCATCTCTTCATTTTGTGTCTCTCTCTCTCTCTCTCTCTCTCTCTCTCTCTCTCTCTCTTTCACTCTGTGTCTATCTCTGGCTCGTCTACAAAGGGACAGTAAAATCAATAAGGAAAATATTCTGAATTGACATTGATTTGAAACATCCACACATTGGCGTGTTCATAGAAATACCGTCAGTTGTCAGAATTTCAATTTATGGTTTGACAAAATAGTTATTTTTCCCCCCATGCTTTTGTTACGTGGAAATGCTGTTTTAAACATGAATCATTTTCTACATCACTGGTTCATACAATGTTTACCTACATTTACAATAGTTTATCATGCATGGCTAGTGTACTAAATTGTACTAAATTGTACACTTATCGGGAATTTATGTAGACTCGTTATCATTTTAGCTAAATACAGTTTAGAGTTTTGTTCTAGCTGGTGTTTGACGTGCTTCTGTGATACAAACAAAGACAGCGATTGAGTCCCAAATGTTATCTTATTTCCTATATTTTTGAGCAGAGCCCTGTGGTCAACAGTCGTGCACTATATGAAATAGGGAGACATTTTGGGATGCAGACAGCCTCATCCATAGCCTACCCACACAGCCCACAACAGGCCAATACTCACTAAGACCCTGAATGCTTTGAAGTTCATTTCATAACATCAAACGAGCTCAAACGAAAAAGATACATGGTTCTTTTCCCTTGACAGCCTTGTTTGTCACATTCAACTGTTCCTATTTGCATACGCAAAAAGAAGAGAGGTAATGTTCATTGAATTTTTATTTTAACCTTATTTTATCTAGGCAAGTCTGTTAATTAAGAACATAATCTTATTTGCAATGGCCTAAGACGGCCAAACCAACACGACGCCGGGCCAATTACGCACCAACCTATGGGACTCCCAATCACGTCCAGACGTGAAACAACGTGGATTCGTACCAGGGACTGTAGTGACACCTCTTGCACTGAGATGCAGTGCCTAGACAACTGCGCCACTCGGGAGTGTGAAGTCAGTTATAGGTTTGAAGTACAATTGCCAATCAAGAACGGGGCTGTCACAAACACTAACCTATTCCCTATGTAGTGCATTCCTTTTAATCAGAGCCCTATGGGTCGTTTGGGACCAAATGCTATATTATAACACTGTATCTATTGCAGTTACAAAGTTTCAGACCTAACTGTTAGTGCAGTGTGTTACAGGTAAACTCTAAGTGATTTCTCTGTAAAGATACTGATAAATAGTTACATTCATAATCCAGATCAGAGCCATCCATTATCTCCCTACTCTCCCGCTGTCTGTCTACGCAGGCTAATGAATCCTATAATGGAGTACCACTCGTCTACTCTGGGTTGTGTCACAGCTTGGGGTATAGAACACTGTCCTGGATTTATAGAAGACACAGCCCAAATGGCGCCCTATTCCTTTTGTAGTGCGCTACTCCCAATGGGCCCTGTAAAAAAAGTAGTCCACTAAACAGGGAATAGGGGTGCCATCTATGACACGGCCAAACGCTCAACCACGGAACGTACTGTACCGCATCCCACTTCAGCTCTCAGCCTGATTCAGTTCAGATGAGCATGTGCAATTATTGCATTGACGTCAACGGGACAATTGTGCCACAGTTGGGGGCATAGTACATAACCTCTGCTGCAGCACACACTCTAACACTGAGGTATAGTACATAACCTCTGCTGCAGCACACACTCTAACACTGAGGTATAGTACATAACCTCTGCTGCAGCACTCACTGTAACACTGAGGTATAGTACACAACCAGTGCTGCAGCACACACTCTAACACTGAGGTATAGTACATAATCTCTGCTGCCGCACTCACTGTAACACTGAGGTATAGTACACTACCTCTGCTGCGGCACTCACTCTAAATCAAATCAAATTTTATTTGTCACATACACATGGTTAGCAGATGTTAATGCGAGTGTAGCGAAATGCTTGTGCTTCTAGTTCCGACCATGCAGTAGTATCTAACAAGTAATCTAACAAATTCACAACAACTACCTTATACACACAAGAGTAAAGGAATGAATACGAGTATGTACATATAAATATATGGATGAGCGATGGCTGACCGGCATAGGCAAGATGCAGTAGATGGTATGGAGTACAGTATATACACATATATATATATATGAGATGAGTAATGTAGGATATGTAAACATTATATAAATGGCATTGTTTAAAGTGGCTAGTGATACATTATTTCATCCAGTTATAATTATTAAAGTGGCTAGAGATTTGGGTCGATGGCCGAACGGCATAGGCAAGATACAGTAGATGGTTTAGAGTACAGTGTATACATTTGATATGAGTATGTCGGATACGTAAACATTATATACAAAATTGTTTAAAGTGGCTAGTGATACATTTGTTACATCCAATTCCTATGTTTAAAGTGGCTAGAGATTTAAGTCAGTATGTTGGCAGCCGCCACTCAATGTTAGTGATGGCTGTTTAACAGTCTGATGGCCTTGAGGTAGAAGCTGTTTTTCAGTCTCTCGGTCCCAGCTTTGATGCACCTGTACTGACCTCGCCTTTCTGGATGATAGCGGGGTGAACAGGCAGTGGCTCGGGTGGTTGTTGTCCTTGATGATCTTTTGGCCTTCCTGTGACATCGGGTGGTGTAGGTGTCCTGGAGGGCAGGTAGGTTTCCCCCGGTGATGCGCTGTGCAGTCCTCACTACCCTCTGGAGAGCCTTACGGTTGTGGGCGGAGCAGTTGCCGTACCAGGCGGTGATACAGCCCGACAGGATGCTCTCGATAGTGCATCTGTAAAAGTTTGTGAGTGATTTTGGTGACAAGCCGAATTTCTTCAGCCTCCTGAGGTTGAAGAGGCGCTGTTGCGCCTTCTTCACCACGCTGTCTGTGTGGGTGGACCAATTCAGTTTGTCTGTGATGTGTACACCGAGGAACTTAAAACTTTCCACCTTCTCTACTACTGTCCCGTCGATGTGGATAGGGGGGTGCTCCCTCTCCTGTTTCCTGAAGTCCACGATCATCTCCTTTGTTTTGCTGACATTGAGTGAGAGGTTATTTTCCTGACACCACACTCCGAGGGCCCTCACCTCCTCTCTGTAGGCCGTCTCGTCGTTGTTGGTAATCAAGCCTACCACTGTAGTGTCGTCAGCAAACTTGATGATTGAGTTGGATGCGTGCTTGGCCACGCAGTCATGGGTAAACAGGAGTACAGGAGAGGGCTGAGAACGCACCCTTGTGGGGCCCCAGTGTTGAGGATCAGCGGAGTGGAGATGTTGTTTCCTACCCTCACCACCTGGGACCGGCCCGTCAGGAAGTCCAGGACCCAGTTGCACAGGGCTGGGTCGAGACCCAGGGTCTCGAGCTTAATGACGAGCTTGGAGGGTACTATGGTGTTAAATGCTGAGCTGTAGTCGATGAACAGCATTCTTACATAAGTATTCCTCTTGTCCAGATGGGTTAGGGCAGTATGCAGTGTGATTGCGATTGCGTCGTCTGTGGACCTATTGGGACGGTAAGCAAATTGGAGTGGGTCCAGGGTGTCTGGCAGGATGGAGGTGATATGATCCTTGACTAATCTCTCAAAGCACTTCATGATGACAGAAGTGAGTGCTACGGGCGATAGTCATTTAGCTCAGTCACCTTAGCTTTCTTGGGAACAGGAACAATGGTGGCCCTCTTGAAGCATGTGGGAACAGCAGACTGGGATAGGGACTGATTGAATATGTCCGTGAACACACCAGCCAGCTGGTCTGCGCATGCTCTGAGGACACGGCCAGGGATGCCATCTGGGCCGGCAGCCTTGCAAGGGTTAATACATTTAAATGTTTTTCTCACATTGGCTGCGGTGAAGGTGAGCCCGCAGGTTTTGGTAGCGGGCCGTGTCGGTGGCACTGCATTGTCCTCAAAGCGAGCAAAGAAGTTGTTTAGTTGGTCTGGGAGCAGGGCGTCATGGTCCGCGACGGGCTGGTTTTCTTTTGTAGTCCGTGATTGACTGTAGACCCTGCCACATTCCTCTTGTGTCTGAGCCATTGAATTGTGACTCTACTTTGTCTCTATATTGACGCTTAGCTTGTTTGATTGCCTTGCGGAGGGAATAGCTACACTGTTTGTATTCAGTCATGTTTCCGGTAGCCTTAGCCTGGTTAAAAGCAATGGTTCGCGCTTTCAGTTTCTTGTGAATGCTGCCATCAATCCACGGTTTCTGGTTGGGGAAGGTTTTAATATTTGCTATGGGTACAACATCACCAATGCACTTGCTAATAAACTCGCTCACCGAATCAGCGTATACATCAATGTTGTTGTCAGATGCTATCCGGAACATATCCCAGTCCACGTGCTCGAAGCAATCTTGCAGCATGGAATCAGATTGGTCGGACCAGCGTTGAACAGACCTGAGAACGGGCGTTTCCTGTTTTAGTTTCTGTTTGTAGGCTGGGAGCAACAAAATGGAGTCATGGTCAGACTTGCCGAAAGGAGGGCGGAGAATAGCCTTGTATGCATCACGGAAGTTGGAATAACAGTGGTCCAGGATTTTACCAGCCCGGGTGGCACATTCGATATGCTGGTAAAATTTCGGGATCCTTGTTCTTAAATTAGCCTTATTAAAATCCCCAGCCACAATAAATGCAGCCTCAGGATATGTGGTTTCCAGTTTACATAGATTCCGATGAATTTCTTTCAGTGCCGTCGATGTGTCAGCTTGAGGGGGATGTACACGGCTGTGATTATAATCGAGGAGAATTCTCTTGGTAGATAATGCGGTCTGCATTTGATTGTAATGAATTCTATGTCAGGTGAACAAAAGGACTTGAGTTCCTGTATGTTGTTATGATCACACCACGTCTCGTTAATCATAAGACACACACCCCCGCCCTTCTTCTTACCAGAGAGATGTTTGTTTCTGTCGGGCGCGATGCGTGGAGAAACCAGGTGGCTGTACCAACTCTGATAACGTGTCCTGAGTGAGCCATGTTTCCGTGAAGCAAAGAACGTTGCAGTCTCGGATGTCTCTCTGAAAGGCAGCCCTCGATCGGATTTCGTCTACTTTGTTGTCAAGAGACTGTACATTGGCGATTAAAATACTCGGGAGAGGTGCACGATGCACCCGTCGACGTAGCTTGACCAAAAGACCGGCGCGTTTCCCTCTTCTCCGGCGCCGCCTTTGTTTTGAGTAGCCACGTGCTATCCAGTCTATTGTTGTGTTTGGGTTAGCAAACCGAGAATCCTCTTTGGGAAAGTCGTATTCTGGTCGTAATGTTGGTAAGTTGACGTTGCTCTTATATCCAATAGTTCCTCCCGGTTGTATGTAATAAAACTTAATATTTCCCGGGTAATAATGTAAGAAGTAATACATAAAAAAACAAAATACTGCATGGTTTCCTGAGAACATGAAGCGAGGCTGCCATCTCTGTCGGGCGGAAGTTGACACTAACACTGAGGTATACTGAGATATAGTACACTACCTCTGACTCAGCCCACACTCTAACATTGAGGTATAGTACATAACCTCTGCTGCAGCACTCACTCTAACACTGAGGTATAGTACACTACCTCTGATTCAGCACTCACTCTAACACTGAGGTATAGTACACTACCTCTGACTCAGCCCACTCTAACATTGAGGTATAGTACATAACCTCTGCTGCAGCACTCACTCTAACACTGAGGTATAGTACACTACCTCTGATTCAGCACTCACTCTAACACTGAGGTATAGTACATAACCTCTGCTGCAGCACTCACTCTAACACTGAGGTATAGTACACTACCTCTGACTCAGCCCACACTCTAACATTGAGGTATAGTACACTACCTCTGCTGCAGCACTCACTCTAACACTGAGGTATAGTACACTACCTCTGATTCAGCACTCACTCTAACATTGAGGTATAGTACATAACCTCTGCTGCAGCACTCACTCTAACACTGAGGTATAGTACACTACCTCTGATTCAGCACTCACTCTAACACTGAGGTATAGTACACTACCTCTGACTCAGCCCTCACTCTAACATTGAGGTATAGTACATAACCTCTGCTGCAGCACTCACTCTAACACTGAGGTATAGTACACTACCTCTGACTCAGCCCTCACTCTAACACTGAGGTATAGTACATAACCTCTGCTGCAGCACTCACTCTAACACTGAGGTATAGTACACTACCTCTGATTCAGCCCACACTCTAACACTGAGGTATAGTACATAACCTCTGATTCAGCACTCACTCTATAACTGAGGTATAGTACACTACCTCTGGATTCAGCACTCACTCTAACACTGAGGTATAGTACACTACCTCTGCTGCGTGTGTGAGACAGAGCTAGCTAACTCAAGTTCTGCCTGCTGCTGTGTGTTGCCTATCTCATATTAATTTCATGGGTGCTGATATTAGTCAAATTTCACTTATATAAATCTGTACTAAAGTTTAATGTGTAAAATAGTAAATATTTGCTACTTCTCAGAAAGTATTAAACTGTCAAGAAGAGTAAACATCTATTAATTATCCAACAAAAGATCCAACAAAAATAACAAAGAGCTAGAAATCCAGGGTTTAAAAACGAAGGTGTCATTATATGGTGAGGATTCATGTTTTCTTTTTAAATCCACAGTTTGGATCCACAGCCTCATAGAGGATCAAATCAAATCAAATCAAATCAAATTTTATTTGTCACATACACATGGTTAGCAGATGTTAATGCGAGTGTAGCGAAATGCTTGTGCTTCTAGTTCCGACCATGCAGTAGTATCTAACAAGTAATCTAACAAATTCACAACAACTACCTTATACACACAAGAGTAAAGGAATGAATACGAGTATGTACATATAAATATATGGATGAGCGATGGCTGACCGGCATAGGCAAGATGCAGTAGATGGTATGGAGTACAGTATATACACATATATATGAGATGAGTAATGTAGGATATGTAAACATTATATAAATGGCATTGTTTAAAGTGGCTAGTGATACATTATTTCATCCAATTATAATTATTAAAGTGGCTAGAGATTTGGGTCGATGACCGAACGGCATAGGCAAGATACAGTAGATGGTTTAGAGTACAGTGTATACATTTGATATGAGTATGTCGGATACGTAAACATTATATACAAAATTGTTTAAAGTGGCTAGTGATACATTTGTTACATCCAATTCCTATGTATAAAGTGGCTAGAGATTTAAGTCAGTATGTTGGCAGCAGCCACTCAATGTTAGTGATGGCTGTTTAACAGTCTGATGGCCTTGAGGTAGAAGCTGTTTTTCAGTCTCTCGGTCCCAGCTTTGATGCACCTGTACTGACCTCGCCTTCTGGATGATAGCGGGGTGAACAGGCAGTGGCTCGGGTGGTTGTTGTCCTTGATGATCTTTTTGGCCTTTCTGTGACATCGGGTGGTGTAGGTGTCCTGGAGGGCAGGTAGTTTAACCCCGGTGATCGCGTTGTGCAGTCCTCACTACCCTCTGGAGAGCCTTACGGTTGTGGGCGGAGCAGTTGCCGTACCAGGCGGTGATACAGCCCGACAGGATGCTCTCGATTGTGCATCTGTAAAAGTTTGTGAGTGATTTTGGTGACAAGCCAAATTTCTTCAGCCTCCTGAGGTTGAAGAGGCGCTGTTGCGCCTTCTTTACCACGCTGTCTGTGTGGGTGGACCAATTCAGTTTGTCCGTGATGTGTACGCCGAGGAACTTAAAACTTTCCACCTTCTCCACTACTGTCCCCTCGATGTGGATAGGGGGGTGCTCCCTCTCCTGTTTCCTGAAGTCCACGATCATCTCCTTTGTTTTGTTGACATTGAGTGAGAGGTTATTTTCCTGACACCACACTCCGAGGGCCCTCACCTCCTCTCTGTAGGCCGTCTCGTCGTTGTTGGTAATCAAGCCTACCACTGTAGTGTCGTCAGCAAACTTGATGATTGAGTTGGATGCGTGCTTGGCCACGCAGTCATGGGTAAACAGGGAGTACAGGAGAGGGCTGAGAACGCACCCTTGTGGGGCCCCAGTGTTGAGGATCAGCGAGGTGGAGATGTTGTTTCCTACCCTCACCACCTGGGACCGCCCGTCCAGGAAGTCCAGGACCCAGTTGCACAGAGCTGGGTCGAGACCCAGGGTCTCGAGCTTAATGACGAGCTTGGAGGGAACTATGGTGTTAAATGCTGAGCTGTAGTCGATGAACAGCATTCTTACATAAGTATTCCTCTTGTCCAGATGGGTTAGGGCAGTATGCAGTGTGATTGCGTTTAAGGCTGTCTGTGGACCTATTGGGACGGTAAGCAAATTGGAGTGGGTCCAGGGTGTCTGGCAGGATGGAGGTGATATGATCCTTGACTAATCTCTCAAAGCACTTCATGATGACGGAAGTGAGTGCTACGGGCGATAGTCATTTAGCTCAGTCACCTTAGCTTTCTTGGGAACAGGAACAATGGTGGCCCTCTTGAAGCATGTGGGAACAGCAGACTGGGATAGGGACTGATTGAATATGTCCGTAAACACACCAGCCAGCTGGTCTGCGCATGCTCTGAGGACCACGGCCAGGGATGCCATCTGGGCCGGCAGCCTTGCGAGGGTTAACACATTTAAATGTTTTCTCACATTGGCTGCGGTGAAGGTGAGCCCGCAGGTTTTGGTAGCGGGCCGTGTCGGTGGCACTGTATTGTCCTCAAAGCGAGCAAAGAAGTTGTTTAGTTTGTCTGGGAGCAGGACGTCATGGTCCGCGACGGGGCTGGTTTTCTTTTTGTAGTCCGTGATTGACTGTAGACCCTGCCACATTCCTCTTGTGTCTGGAGCCATTGAATTGTGACTCTACTTTGTCTCTATATTGACGCTTAGCTTGTTTGATTGCCTTGCGGAGGGAGTAGCTGCACTGTTTGTATTCAGTCATGTTTCCGGTAGCCTTTACCTGGTTAAAAGCAGTGGTTCGCGCTTTCAGTTTTGCTTGAATGCTGCCATCAATCCATGGTTTCTGGTTGGGGAAGGTTTTGATATTTGCTATGGGTACAACATCACCAATGCATTTGCTAATAAACTCGCTCACCGAATCAGCGTATACATCAATGTTGTTGTCAGATGCTATCCGGAACATATCCCAGTCCACGTGCTCAAGCAATCTTGCAGCATGGAATCAGATTGGTCGGACCAGCGTTGAACAGACCTGAGAACGGGCGTTTCCTGTTTTAGTTTCTGTTTGTAGGCTGGGAGCAACAAAATGGAGTCATGGTCAGACTTGCCGAAAGGAGGGCGGAGAAATAGCCTTGTATGCATCACGGAAGTTGGAATAACAGTGGTCCAGGATTTTACCAGCCCGGGTGGCACATTCGATATGCTGGTAAAATTTCGGGAGCCTTGTTCTTAAATTAGCCTTATTAAAATCCCCAGCCACAATAAATGCAGCCTCAGGATATGTGGTTTCCAGTTTACATAGAGTCCGATGAATTTCTTTCAGTGCCGTCGATGTATCAGCTTGAGGGGATGTACACGGCTGTGATTATAATCGAAGAGAATTCTCTTGGTAGATAATGCGGTCTGCATTTGATTGTAAGGGAATTCTATGTCAGGTGAACAAAAGGACTTGAGTTCCTGTATGTTGTTATGATCACACCACGCCTCGTTAATCATAAGACACACACCCCGCCTCTTCTTCTTACCAGAGAGATGTTTGTTTCTGTCGGCGCCGATCGTGGAGAAACCAGGTGGCTGTACCAACTCTGATAACGTGTCCTGAGTGAGCCATGTTTCCGTGAAGCAAAGAACGTTGCAGTCTCGGATGTCTCTCTGAAAGGCAGCCCTCGATCGGATTTCGTCTACTTTGTTGTCAAGAGACTGTACATTGGCGATTAAAATACTCGGGAGAGGTGCACGATGCACCCGTCGACGTAGCTTGACCAAAAGACCGGCGCGTTTCCCTCTTCTCCGGCGCCGCCTTTGTTTTGAGTAGCCACGTGCTATCCAGTCTATTGTTGTGTTTGGGTTAGCAAACCGAGAATCCTCTTTGGGAAAGTCGTATTCCTGGTCGTAATGTTGGTAAGTTGACGTTGCTCTTATATCCAATAGTTCCTCCCGGTTGTATGTAATAAAACTTAATATTTCCCGGGGTAATAATGTAAGAAGTAATACATAAAAAAAACAAAATACTGCATGGTTTCCTGAGAACATGAAGCGAGGCTGCCATCTCTGTCGGCGCCGGAAGTTGACACTAACACTGAGGTATACTGAGATATAGTACACTACCTCTGACTCAGCCCACACTCTAACATTGAGGTATAGTACATAACCTCTGCTGCAGCACTCACTCTAACACTGAGGTATAGTACACTACCTCTGATTCAGCACTCACTCTAACACTGAGGTATAGTACACTACCTCTGACTCAGCCCACACTCTAACATTGAGGTATAGTACATAACCTCTGCTGCAGCACTCACTCTAACACTGAGGTATAGTACACTACCTCTGATTCAGCACTCACTCTAACACTGAGGTATAGTACATAACCTCTGCTGCAGCACTCACTCAAACACTGAGGTATAGTACACTACCTCTGACTCAGCCCACACTCTAACATTGAGGTATAGTACACTACCTCTGCTGCAGCACTCACTCTAACACTGAGGTATAGTACACTACCTCTGATTCAGCACTCACTCTAACATTGAGGTATAGTACATAACCTCTGCTGCAGCACTCACTCTAACACTGAGGTATAGTACACTACCTCTGATTCAGCACTCACTCTAACACTGAGGTATAGTACACTACCTCTGACTCAGCCCTCACTCTAACATTGAGGTATAGTACATAACCTCTGCTGCAGCACTCACTCTAACACTGAGGTATAGTACACTACCTCTGACTCAGCCCTCACTCTAACACTGAGGTATAGTACATAACCTCTGCTGCAGCACTCACTCTAACACTGAGGTATAGTACACTACCTCTGATTCAGCCCACACTCTAACACTGAGGTATAGTACATAACCTCTGATTCAGCACTCACTCTATAACTGAGGTATAGTACACTACCTCTGATTCAGCACTCACTCTAACACTGAGGTATAGTACACTACCTCTGCTGCGTGTGTGAGACAGAGCTAGCTAACTCAAGTTCTGCCTGCTGCTGTGTGTTGCCTATCTCATATTAATTTCATGGGTGCTGATATTCGTCAAATTTCACTTATATAAATCTGTACTAAAGTTTAATGTGTAAAATAGTAAATATTTGCTACTTCTCAGAAAGTATTAAACTGTCAAGAAGAGTAAACATCTATTAATTATCCAACAAAAGATCCAACAAAAATAACAAAGAGCTAGAAATCCAGGGTTTAAAAACGAAGGTGTCATTATATGGTGAGGATTCATGTTTTCTTTTTAAATCCACAGTTTGGATCCACAGCCTCATAGAGGATCAAATCAAATCAAATCAAATCAAATTTTATTTGTCACATACACATGGTTAGCAGATGTTAATGCGAGTGTAGCGAAATGCTTGTGCTTCTAGTTCCGACCATGCAGTAGTATCTAACAAGTAATCTAACAAATTCACAACAACTACCTTATACACACAAGAGTAAAGGAATGAATACGAGTATGTACATATAAATATATGGATGAGCGATGGCTGACCGGCATAGGCAAGATGCAGTAGATGGTATGGAGTACAGTATATACACATATATATGAGATGAGTAATGTAGGATATGTAAACATTATATAAATGGCATTGTTTAAAGTGGCTAGTGATACATTATTTCATCCAATTATAATTATTAAAGTGGCTAGAGATTTGGGTCGATGACCGAACGGCATAGGCAAGATACAGTAGATGGTTTAGAGTACAGTGTATACATTTGATATGAGTATGTCGGATACGTAAACATTATATACAAAATTGTTTAAAGTGGCTAGTGATACATTTGTTACATCCAATTCCTATGTATAAAGTGGCTAGAGATTTAAGTCAGTATGTTGGCAGCAGCCACTCAATGTTAGTGATGGCTGTTTAACAGTCTGATGGCCTTGAGGTAGAAGCTGTTTTTCAGTCTCTCGGTCCCAGCTTTGATGCACCTGTACTGACCTCGCCTTCTGGATGATAGCGGGGTGAACAGGCAGTGGCTCGGGTGGTTGTTGTCCTTGATGATCTTTTTGGCCTTTCTGTGACATCGGGTGGTGTAGGTGTCCTGGAGGGCAGGTAGGTTTAACCCCGGTGATGCGCTGTGCAGTCCTCACTACCCTCTGGAGAGCCTTACGGTTGTGGGCGGAGCAGTTGCCGTACCAGGCGGTGATACAGCCCGACAGGATGCTCTCGATTGTGCATCTGTAAAAGTTTGTGAGTGATTTTGGTGACAAGCCAAATTTCTTCAGCCTCCTGAGGTTGAAGAGGCGCTGTGCGCCTTCTTTACCACGCTGTCTGTGTGGGTGGACCAATTCAGTTTGTCCGTGATGTGTACACCGAGGAACTTAAAACTTTCCACCTTCTCCACTACTGTCCCCTCGATGTGGATAGGGGGGTGCTCCCTCTCCTGTTTCCTGAAGTCCACGATCATCTCCTTTGTTTTGTTGACATTGAGTGAGAGGTTATTTTCCTGACACCACACTCCGAGGGCCCTCACCTCCTCTCTGTAGGCCGTCTCGTCGTTGTTGGTAATCAAGCCTACCACTGTAGTGTCGTCAGCAAACTTGATGATTGAGTTGGATGCGTGCTTGGCCACGCAGTCATGGGTAAACAGGGAGTACAGGAGAGGGCTGAGAACGCACCCTTGTGGGGCCCCAGTGTTGAGGATCAGCGGGTGGAGATGTTGTTTCCTACCCTCACCACCTGGGACCGGCCCGCCAGGAAGTCCAGGACCCAGTTGCACAGAGCTGGGTCGAGACCCAGGGTCTCGAGCTTAATGACGAGCTTGGAGGGAACTATGGTGTTAAATGCTGAGCTGTAGTCGATGAACAGCATTCTTACATAAGTATTCCTCTTGTCCAGATGGGTTAGGGCAGTATGCAGTGTGATTGCGATTGCGTCGTCTGTGGACCTATTGGGACGGTAAGCAAATTGGAGTGGGTCCAGGGTGTCTGGCAGGATGGAGGTGATATGATCCTTGACTAATCTCTCAAAGCACTTCATGATGACGGAAGTGAGTGCTACGGGCGATAGTCATTTAGCTCAGTCACCTTAGCTTTCTTGGGAACAGGAACAATGGTGGCCCTCTTGAAGCATGTGGGAACAGCAGACTGGGATAGGGACTGATTGAATATGTCCGTAAACACACCAGCCAGCTGGTCTGCGCATGCTCTGAGGACACGGCCAGGGATGCCATCTGGGCCGGCAGCCTTGCGAGGGTTAACACATTTAAATGTTTTTCTCACATTGGCTGCGGTGAAGGTGAGCCCGCAGGTTTTGGTAGCGGGCCGTGTCGGTGGCACTGTATTGTCCTCAAAGCGAGCAAAGAAGTTGTTTAGTTTGTCTGGGAGCAGGACGTCATGGTCCGCGACGGGCTGGTTTTCTTTTGTAGTCCGTGATTGACTGTAGACCCTGCCACATTCCTCTTGTGTCTGAGCCATTGAATTGTGACTCTACTTTGTCTCTATATTGACGCTTAGCTTGTTTGATTGCCTTGCGGAGGAGTAGCTGCACTGTTTGTATTCAGTCATGTTTCCGGTAGCCTTTACCTGGTTAAAAGCAGTGGTTCGCGCTTTCAGTTTTGCGAATGCTGCCATCAATCCATGGTTTCTGGTTGGGGAAGGTTTTGATATTTGCTATGGGTACAACATCACCAATGCATTTGCTAATAAACTTCGCTCACGAATCAGCGTATACATCAATGTTGTTGTCAGATGCTATCCGGAACATATCCCAGTCCACGTGCTCGAAGCAATCTTGCAGCATGGAATCAGATTGGTCGGACCAGCGTTGAACAGACCTGAGAACGGGCGTTTCCTGTTTTAGTTTCTGTTTGTAGGCTGGGAGCAACAAAATGGAGTCATGGTCAGACTTGCCGAAAGGAGGGCGGAGAATAGCCTTGTATGCATCACGGAAGTTGGAATAACAGTGGTCCAGGATTTTACCAGCCCGGGTGGCACATTCGATATGCTGGTAAAATTTCGGGAGCCTTGTTCTTAAATTAGCCTTATTAAAATCCCCAGCCACAATAAATGCAGCCTCAGGATATGTGGTTTCCAGTTTACATAGAGTCCGATGAATTTCTTTCAGTGCCGTCGATGTATCAGCTTGAGGGGGGATGTACACGGCTGTGATTATAATCGAAGAGAATTCTCTTGGTAGATAATGCGGTCTGCATTTGATTGTAAGGAATTCTATGTCAGGTGAACAAAAGGACTTGAGTTCCTGTATGTTGTTATGATCACACCACGCCTCGTTAATCATAAGACACACACCCCGCCTCTTCTTCTTACCAGAGAGATGTTTGTTTCTGTCGGGCGCGATGCGTGGAGAAACCAGGTGGCTGTACCGACTCTGATAACGTGTCCTGAGTGAGCCATGTTTCCGTGAAGCAAAGAACGTTGCAGTCTCGAATGTCTCTCTGAAAGGCAACCCTCGATCGGATTTCGTCTACTTTGTTGTCAAGAGACTGTACATTGGCGATTAAAATACTCGGGAGAGGTGCACGATGCGCCCATCGACGTAGCTTGACCAAAAGACCGGCGTTTCCTCTTCTCTCTCGGCGCGCCCGTTGTTTTGAGTAGCCACGTGCTATCCAGTCTGTTGTTGTGTTTGGGTTAACGAAAGGAGAATCCTCTTTGGGAAAGTCGTATTCCTGGTCGTAATGTTGGTAAGTTGACGTTGCTCTTATATCCAATAGTTCCTCCCGGTTGTATGTAATAAAACTTAATATTTTCCGGGGTAATAATGTAAGAAGTAATACATAAAAAAAACAAAATACTGCATGGTTTCCTGAGAACATGAAGCGAGGCTGCCATCTCTGTCGGCGCCGGAAGTTGACACTAACACTGAGGTATACTGAGGTATAGTACACTACCTCTGACTCAGCCCACACTCTAACATTGAGGTATAGTACATAACCTCTGCTGCAGCACTCACTCTAACACTGAGGTATAGTACACTACCTCTGATTCAGCACTCACTCTAACACTGAAGTATAGTACACTACCTCTGACTCAGCCCTTACTCTAATACTGAGGTATAGTACATAACCTCTGATTCAGCACTCACTCTATAACTGAGGTATAGTACACTACCTCTGATTCAGCACTCACTCTAACACTGAGGTATAGTACACTACCTCTGCTGCGTGTGTGAGACAGAGCTAGCTAACTCAAGTTCTGCCTGCTGCTGTGTGTTGCCTATCTCATATTAATTTCATGGGTGCTGATATTCGTCAAATTTCACTTATATAAATCTGTACTAAAGTTTAATGTGTAAAATAGTAAATATTTGCTACTTCTCAGAAAGTATTAAACTGTCAAGAAGAGTAAACATCTATTAATTATCCAACAAAAGATCCAACAAAAATAACAAAGAGCTAGAAATCCAGGGTTTAAAAACGAAGGTGTCATTATATGGTGAGGATTCATGTTTTCTTTTTAAATCCACAGTTTGGATCCCTCCACAGCCTCATAGAGGATCTAGATACTTTTTATAACCTCTCGCAAATTACGCTGTACTATATTAGTATTGGATTAAAAAAAAAACAATGTTACGTTACCGTGTAGTTTATCAATAAAATGGTCTGATGGTGAAGCGGACGTACTCTGCATTCATATTCTGAAAAATATAAATCATCTCACTACAATACAGTTTAATAGAAAGTTAGAAAAAATCTTGCTACCATGGAAAGAAAAATACCTGTGTATTTGTGGAAAAAAAATCACCCTAATTAACTCTTTAGTAACATCCCAGTTTACCTATTTGCTTATGACCAAACCTACACCTACGGACTTGTTTTTTAAGTAATACGAGCTAAAGGTAGTCCATAAAAAAAAAGTCAACAAGCCTATTTATATCATGAATATAAATTCGGAGGGCACAAATTATTAAATATTAAAGCATTAGACCTCTCACTAAAGGCATCAGTCATACAAATGTTATACTTATGTTATGTTTAAGCCACCAGAAAAGACAGAACAAATATTTCAACAAATATTATGTTGAAACTCAAATATAACAATATAACAACAAAAAAGAAAAACAACATCATCTTTGTAAATTATATCCTTAAATAGGACTGGTGGAGTTATATCAAAAGAATTATAGAAATGTCTGCTCTACTCAAAATAACAACCAACTAATTTGAGCATTTCTGCAAAAATGAAAGAGGCAAGTGGAAGGGGGAGAAAGTAAGGAACTTGTCAGTTGACCCTGCAATAACCCCTACAGGATCGCTGTGTCCCCCCCCCGCCGTGAGATAACGTAGAACATAGACATATCTGATATGGGCAGAAAGCTTAAATTATTGTTAATCTAACTGCACTGTCCAATTTACAGTAGCTATTACAGTGAAAGAATAACAAGCTATTGTTTGAGGAGAGTGCACGGTTATGAACTTGAAAATGTAGCAATAACCCAATTAGGCACATTTGGGCAAGACTTGACACAACCTTTTGAACAGAAATGCAATGGTTCATTGAATCAGTCTAAAACTTTGCACATCCACTGCTGCCATCTAGTGGCCAAAATGTAAACTTTGCCTAACCCGAAATAGCACATTATGGCCTTTCTTTTTAATTTCAAAGATGATGGAAGAAAAGAAAAAGCATGTTTTTTTCTTTTTATTACCTTTTACCAGATCTAATGTGTTATATTCCCCTACATTAAGTTCACATGTCCACAAACTTCAAAGTATTTCCTTTGAAATGGTATCAAGAATATACATGTCCTTGCTTCAGGGCCTGAGCTACAGGCAGTTAGATTTGGGAATGTCATTTTAGGTGAAAATTTAAAAAAGGGGTCCGATCCTTAACAATCACCCAGCAGAGTTATCTCCAGGTAAATGTTGCAATTCTTCAGCCAATCCTGAACCTGCGACCAAAAACAAGATACATGTGGACAATACCAAAATAAATTATCTAACGATTATGTTTAGTCGCAGCAAAAGTTGGGATGGTTGTATCCCCTACATATATTGGTTGCAAGAATTTTGTATAATAATTTTTATTGAACTTTATTGAACAAGTTTTGAATCCAGCATCGTTTTGTGTATCAGTCCATAAACCATGTGCCATGGAATCGGTACATCGAAAATCTCTTTGGCTATCTATTTTTTATTTGTTTATTTTTATTTTACCTTTATTTAACTAGGCAAGTCAGTTAAGAACAAATTCATATTTTCAATGACGGCCTAGGAACAGTGGGTTTAACTGCCTTGTTCAGGGGCAAAACGACAGATCTTGCAACCTTTCGGTTACTAGTCTAACTCTCTAACCACTAGGCTACCTGTTGTGACACATCCATACATTTTGGGGTCTTAAAATGAAACTGGTATAAATTTTTATTCATCACACTTTTCTTTAACCAATTTTGGTCTTTCAAAGATCATAGTCAATCGATCAATAATTTAATAATACTCTCAACATTTTTTTAAATTTAATTTACAACCTGTAGAAACTATGAGAATAGAAAAGTTCAGTACTTATGTGAAACATCACAGCACAGTTAAAAAATATATGGCAAAAGGTAATCAAAACTGGATGGTGTTCAGAGATCGATGGGAGGGGTTAAGGGTAGCTGAAGGATGGGACTAAAAACAAACATAACTATTGTAAAATATACTGTGTCAGTAAAATGTATATTGTATGTATAAACTGGAAGTAGAAGCCAAAGTGTTGTTGTCCATTAGTTTACTACAAGCCTGTTGTCTTAATCAGGCAGCTTGTGTCTTAATCAGGCAGCTTGTGTCTTAATCAAGCAGCTTGTGTCTTAATCAGGCAGCTTGTGTCTTAATCAGGCAGCTTGTGTCTTAATCAGGCAGCTTGTGTCTTAATCAGGCAGCTTGTGTCTTAATCAAGCAGCTTGTGTCTTAATCAGGCAGCTTGTGTCTTAATCAGGCAGCTTGTGTCTTAATCAAGCTAGCAGATGTGTATATTTAGCTTTAATAATAGCTGTGCTGTAATTCAACTATGTTTTAATGGAGGGTTGCTGCTATCAGTTAGCATCTGTCTGGTGCCACCACCCTCTCTTGTTTGTGTGTGTGTGTGTGTGTGTGTGTGTGTGTGTGTGTGTGTGTGTGTGTGTGTGTGTGTGTGTGTGTGTGTGTGTGTGTGTGTGTGTGTGTGAGTGAGTGGGGTTCACATGTGTGTGTGTGTGTGTGTGTGTGTGTGTGTGTAGCATCTGCCAGCTAGCGCCACCCTGTCTTATGTGTTGTTCCAGGGACAAATTAGTCCCTAATCCACCGCCATTACGCAGCTAACTGAACATGTGACTAGCTCTGACTGAATCATACCACAATCCTGATGTCTATGTTTAGGTACTGTAATGGTCTGGTGGTTACGTCCTATTAAAAGGGTTTAATAGCATGCTTGATAAATACAGAGACTTTGAAACTCACTTCAGTGGGGTAAAATTTGTAAAGATTGTGTTTGTGTTTTGACTGCCTGTGGAAGATGTAATTGTATGGATTGAAGTACAGTAGCAGTTTTCGTGATGCTCAAAGCAAATTACAACACGCGAAATAATCCCATCAACAGTGCTTCATTCTGGGAGAATCATTTGTACTTAATTGTAGGTGTTGGATCACATCAAACACATCGTCTTCCTAGCTATCCCCAGGCCCTGTCTCCTCAGCTTCTCACTCCTGGGACAGCTTGCTCCCCAGCTCTTTTCTACTGTCTGGGATTGTACTGTTCCTGACTGTGTTTTGAGACATGGTTTGAGAGCACAGCATGTTCCACCCTTCCCAGGTCATGTCTCTCTGTAGTCTCAATCTAGGGACAGGTTTCCGTCATGCTCCCACTACTGTAGTCTTGCTGGTTTCAGTTAATCTTGCAATCATTCAAACCATAAATCCATCCAAGAGCTACGTCCTTCAATAGAAAAACTAGACTGTGCCCTATGCCAGAGCAGAGGAGCCCTCATAACTATCTCCTTGGTAAGTTTCTTGAACTGATCTCATCGTCTACTAGGTCGACATCCCAAATGGCATCCTATTCCCTATCCAGAGTACAAAAGTAGTGCACTCTATAGGGAATAAGGTGCCAGCCCTGGTCAAAAGTAGTGCACTTTATAGGGAATAGGGTGTCAGCCCTGGTCAAAAGCAGTGCATTATATAGGGAATAGGTTGCCAGCCTTGGTCAAAAGTAGTGCACTATATAGGGAATAGGGTGCCATTTGGGATGCAGAATATAGTAAATCCTGAGGGAACAAAGAAGTGACTGGCTGAACCAAAGAGCACTGTCTCAGAGTTTGGATTAGGACTAATGGTCAGATGCTGAGCTTGTATGAGCATGTGTGTGTCTGCGTGTGTTCACGTGTGAGTTTGTCATGCGTGTGTGTGTGTCTGCGTGTGTTCATGCGTGCATCTGTCAAGCACGTGTGTGTGTCTCTGTGTGTTCATGTGAGCGTTTGTGAAGCGTGTGTGTGCGTGTGTTCATGTGTGCGTTTGTCAAGCGTGTGTGTGTGTCTCTGTGTGTTCATGTGTGCGTTTGTCAAATGTGTGTGTCTGACTGTGTGTTCATGTGTGTGTTTGTCAAGCATGTGTGTGTGTCTGCATGTGTTCATGTGTGTGTTTGTCAAGCATGTGTGTGTGTCTGCATGTGTTCATGTGTGCGTCTGCACGTGTTCATTTGTGCGTTTGTCAAGCGCGTGTGTGTGTTTGCACGTGCATGTTCTTGCATGTGTTATATAAAATGAGGAAATCATTAGAAACAAGTGCACCATTTTCGAACCAGACACACAGACCATTTTATATTCCAAAATGTCCTAATTAGACAGGTGAACAAGCTCCCAGAGAATACTTTTCGGTTCAGAGAGTGAGTTGGCCTATCAATGGGTAAATGAAGAAGAAACCCCTTGAATACTCAGACAATATTTTAACACTCTTAGAAACTTCAGTGTGTTTCCTATCCAATAGTACTAATTATGTGCATATCCTATTTTCTGGGCCTGAGTGGGAGGCATTTTACTTTGGGCACGCCAGACTCTCCAAAACCATCACCTCGGGAGACGCTCCCTAAGAAGTTAAACATTCATCAATATACAAGTGTTGCATAGTGTTATGAGCCAGCTGGGGATCGAACTCGGGTCCCCGATGTATGTGTGTGTACCTGATACAGACCACTCCACTACTGGAGGAGGTTGAACCCAAGTGCAGAGGAATAGAAAACAATGAGATCTCAAAAGTCTGAGTTTTATCTTTGGCACTTTACTTCAGAGAAAAAAAAAATCAAAACATAGCAACAGTCTTAGGCAACACTTCAAATGAATGTGTCCCAGGGGAACTCAAACAACTCCTCTTGGGAGGCAATACAACAAGGTAATCCAAAACAGAAGAGAAATCCTTAAACATGAGTCCAGAAACATATTTCCAAGAGTCCACAAAAAGGGAAAAAAAAAAAATCCTTGAGAATGACAAACACCTAGACCAACATCAGGACTGAACAAGAACAAAAAAGGCAGTGGGGCCTTAAATAGGGTTTGTCATTAGAAGTAATACAACACAGGTGAGGGCATTACTTACAACAATTAACACAGGAGAATCAATCTGGGTTGACATAACGCCATCTAGTGGTAAAGTCAAGAGGCTTCAGACAGAACATTACACATAGTCATCAAAAGCTCTGCTTCTTGGCAATATCACAGCGTTGTCAGATTTCAAAAAGGCTTTACGGCGAAAGCACGACATTTGATTGTTTGAGGATAGCCCCTCTCATATTTTATGCATTAGCATAAATCCATAACCAACGCGGGTCTAACAAAACGCATAAAATCGCTAATATAAAATCCCTTACCTTTCGAAGAACTTCTGCTGAGGGCTTCCCAAGTGTCCAACAAAGACATCCAATGGTTATTTATTATATCCATAAATCTCAGTTTGGTTGGCGCGTTATGATCATAAAATCCACCGTTGAGTCGCTCAGTGAACCGTGAAGAGAACACGTTCAAATTATACCTATACACTTTCTACAAACAAATCAAACATCATTTTTAATGTATCCTTAGGTATCCTTTTGTGTATATTTGCTGTAATATTTCAACCGGACGATAACGTAAACGATAGAAAAGGAAAATACCGAGGAACGCGCTCACAGTCTCACGCACAAAAAACTAAAGTGACTTCCTCCATCCTCTTACAAATTCTTCTTCTGTTCCGTTGTTTTCCATGATAAACGCATGAAACCTTGTCTAAAGACTGTTGACATCTAGTGGAAGCCATAAGTACCGCAATCTGGGACCTATTTTACTGAGAATCCCATAGACAGCCATTGAAAGTGAAAATAAAAAGATCCGGACAGAAATTCCTCGGGTTTTCGTCTGCTATATCAGTTCTGTTATACCTACATACATTATTTTAACACTCTTAGAAACTTCAGAGTGTTTCCTATCCAATAGTACTAATTATGTGCATATCCTATTTCCGGGCCTGAGTGGCAGGCATTTTACTTTGGGCACGCCTGACTCTCCAAAACCGTCACCTATGCAGACACTCCCTAAGAAGTTAACTGACATAGCCTATCTTTTACGGCATACTATCTCATCAGAACCAGGTCTACACATCTATTTCTGGCATACTATCTCATCAGAACCAGGTCTACACATCTATTTCTGCCATACTATCTCATCAGAACCAGGTCTACACATCTATTTTTGGCGTACTATCTCATCAGAACCAGGTCTACACATCTTTTTCTGGCATACTATCTCATCAGAATCAGGTCTACACATGCCATGTCATACCAATAAAAGTACTGCTTAATTATCATTAAGTTTGTTTAAACTGTGGTCTTTGAGGGAATCTTGGCCATGTTCGTACCCCAAATGACTCCCTATTTTCTTTATAGTGCACTTCGTTTGACCAGAGTCTAATGAGCCCTGGTTACAAGTAGTGGACTACACAGAGTACAGGGTGGTAAATGTGACATACAGCACGTAATGCAGTGATTGCAATGCATTTAAAAGAGCCCTGTTTTCAGTCCGGAAACCAATTGACTTACTGCCAGCGAGGAAAATGCTGGAAATTAGAGGCAAAATGTTGTTTTATTTTACCATCTGTGTTGAGTTTAATACTTTGACATTGCGGGTTTGAGTGTGTGTATGTGTGCGTGTATGTGCATTCGCATGTGTTTGTGTGTGTGCGTGCCAGACAGACAGCCAGCCAGCATCCAGACGGTGTGGGGTAGATTGTATTTCATCAGATGGGGCTCAATTTTAGGATTTGTTTTATCTTTCTCCAGCATCTATGGATTTCCAGAAAGGGTCGGAGTTGGACCTGTACATGTCAGGAATCAGCATGATCTCTGTATATGTTAGGAATCAGTATGATCACTATGTATTACAGAAATCAGTATGATCACTGTATATGACAGAAATCACAGTATGATCACTGTATATGACAGGAATCACAGTATGATCACTGTATATGACAGGAATCACAGTATGATCACTGTATATGACAGGAATCAGTATGATCACTGTATATGACAGGAATCACAGTCTGATCACTGTATATGACAGGAATCAGTATGATCACTGTATATGACAGAAATCATTATGATCACTGTATATGACAGAAATCAGTATGATCACTGTATATGACAGAAATCACAGTATGATCACTGTATATGACAGAAATCACAGTATGATCACTGTACATGTCAAAAATCACAGTATGATCACTGTATATGTCAGAAATCACAGTATGATCACTAAATATGACAGAAACCACAGTATGATCACTGTGTATTACAGGAATCACAGTAGGATCACTGTGTATTACAGGAATCACAGTAGGATCACTGTGTATTACAGGAATCAGTATGACCACTCAATATGACAGGAACCACAGTATGATCACTGTATATGACAGAAATCACAGTATGATCACTGTATATGTCAGAAATCACAGTATGATCACTGTATATGTCAGAAATCACAGTATGATCCCTTTATATGACAGAAATCACAGTATGATCACTGTGTATTACAGGAATAACAGTAGGATCACTGTGTATTACAGGAATCACAGTATGATCAATGTGTATTACAGGAATCAGTATGATCACTCTATATGACAGGAATCACAGTATGATCACTGTATATGTCAGAAATCACAGTATGATCACTGTATATGTCAGAAATCACAGTATGATCACTAAATATGACAGACATCACAGTATGATCACTGTGTATTACAGGAATCACAGGCCTAGACACCGTTCTCTACTGTTCTAATACAGGGCCTTGCTACTATCATAGGCCTAGACACCATTCTCTACTGTTCTAACACAGGACCTTGCTACTATCATAGGCCTAGACACCATTATCTACTGTTCTAACACAGGACCTTGCTACTATCATAGGCCTAGACACCGTTCTCTACTGTTCTAATACAGGGCCTTGCTACTATCATAGGCCTAGACACCGTTCTCTACTGTTCTAATACAGGGCCTTGCTATTATCATAGGCTGAGACACCATTATCTACTGTCTTCCCCTCTATTCTTCCTTCCTCCCTACCAATCTCAATATGTCTCTCTTTCTCTCTATCCATCCATGCTGTGTGTTCTTCCCAGTAGAAACCAAAGACGAGGTAAGCACCATGTCAACCCTACCTTGAAAACATCCCTCCCTCCCTCTCTCCCTCCCTCTCTCCTGGTCCCTGTTCAATGTTTCTAAACAAATGTTTTGTTTTTATTGAAAAAAAAATCTTTTCTGCCCCTGTGCCGTCCTGTCCTCTCTTCTGGGTTGAACACAGGAAAGTCATATCTATCTATAAAGGTTGCTCTCTTCTGGAGACATGCATTTGTATGCCACAGTGGCAGTTGACATTGGGGGTTGTGTGTGTGTGGATCTTCCTCTTTGGTTGAAGCTGAATCAGATGCTGTTCGTAGGATGCCCTTTGTGGCTTCTTGTCAACAGAATTTCCTGCACTGAGATGTAGGCCCTACAATATAGATACAACACACTGAGATGTAGGCCCTACAATATCGATACAACACACTGAGATGTAGGAACTACAATATCGATACAACACACTGAGATGTAAGCCCTACAATATAGATACAACACACCGAGATGTAGGCCCTACAATATAGATACAACAAACTGAGATGTAGGACCTACAATATCGATACAACACACTGAGATGTAGGCCCTACAATATAGATACAACACACTGAGATGTAGGCCCTACAATATAGATACAACACACTGAGATGTAAGCCCTACAATATAGATACAACACACTGAGATGTAGGCCCTACAATATAGATACAACACACTGAGATGTAGGCCCTACAATATAGACACAACAAACTGAGATGTAGGCCCTACAATATAGATACAACACACTGAGATGTAGGCCCTACTATATAGATACAACACACTGAGATGTAAGCCCTACAATATAGATACAACACACTGAGATGTAGGCCCTACAATGTAGATACAACACACTGAGATGTAAGCCCTACAATATAGATACAACACACTGAGATGTAAGCCCTACAATATAGATACAACACACTGAGATGTAGGTCCTACAATATAGATACAACACACTGAGATGTAAGCCCTACAATATAGATACAACACACTGAGATGTAGGCCCTACAATGTAGATACAACACACTGAGATGTAAGCCCTACAATATAGATACAACACACTGAGATGTAAGCCCTACAATATAGATACAACACACTGAGATGTAGGCCCTACAATGTAGATACAACACACTGAGATGTGAGCCCTACAATATAGATACAACACACTGAGATGTAAGCCCTACAATATAGATACAACACACTGAGATGTAAGCCCTACAATATAGATACAACACACTGAGATGTAAGCCCTACAATATAGATACAACACACTGAGATGTAAGCCCTACAATGTAGATACAACACACTGAGATGTGAGCCCTACAATATAGATACAACACACTGAGATGTAAGCCCTACAATATAGATACAACACACTGAGATGTAAGCCCTACAATATAGATACAACACACTGAGATGTAGGCCCTACAATATAGATACAACACACTGAGATGTGAGCCCTACAATATAGATACAACACACTGAGATGTGAGCCCTACAATATAGATACAACACACTGAGATGTAAGCCCTACAATATACATACAACACACTGAGATATACAGTGCTCAGACCTCTTGACTTTCTCCACATTTTGGTACGTTACATCCTTCTTCTAAAATCTATTAAATAACAACATTTTCACAGCAATCTACACACAATACCCGATAATGACAAAGCGAAAACAGTTTTTTTTTTTAAATGTTTGCTCTATAAGGGCACAGGGCGAGACCCAGATGCAGACACGGGAGGCAGATGGTTCGAGTCTCTGATATTTATTAGTATCCAAGGGGCATGCAAGAGAATGGTTGTGGACAGGCAAAATATCATAACAAGGTCAGAGTCCAGGAGGTACAGAGTGGCAGGCAGGCAGGCTCGAGGTCAGGGCAGTATGGTCAGGCAGGCAGGCTCGAGGTCAGGGCAGTATGGTCAGGCAGGCAGGCTCGAGGTCAGGGCAGGCAAGGTTCAAAACCGGGAGGACTAGCAAAAACAGAGAAAAGTAAAAAATAAATAAATAAATAAATAAATAAAAAGCAGGGGCACAGAGTAACACGCTGGTTGACTTGACAAAACAAGACAAACTGGCAACAGACAGACAGAAAACACAGGTATAAATACACAGGGGATAATGGGGAAGATGGGCGACACCTGGAGGAGGTGGTGACAAGCACAAGTACAGGTGAAACAGATCAGGGCGTGACATGCTCATTTATAAAAATTAAAAAACAGAAATTACTTATTTACATAAGTATTTAGACTCAACGCTACGAGACTCAAAATTGAGCTCAGGTGCATCCGTTTCCATTGATCATCCTTGAGATGTTTCTACAACTTGATTGGATCTGGGGAATGGTACCAAAACCTGCAGCATACAATGTCCCCCCTCTCCTCAGTAAAAGGCACATGACAGCCCGCTTGGAGTTTGCCAAAAGGCACCTAAAAGACTCCCAGACCATGAGAAACAAGATTCTCTGGTCTGATGAAACCAAGATTGAACTCTTTGGCCTGAATGCCAAGTGTCATGTCTGGGGGAAACATGGTACGGTGAAGCATGGTGGTGGCAGAATCATTCGGTGGGGATGTTTTTACACTAGGCAGCATCGAGGGAAAGATGAAAGGAGCAAAGTACAGTGAGATCATTGATAACCTGCTCCATAGTGCTCAGTACCTCAGACAGGGGCAAAGTGTCACCTTCCAACAGGACAACGACCCTAAGCACACAGCCAACACAACACAGGAGTGGCTTCGGGACAAGTCTCTGAATGTCCTTGAGTGGCCCAGCCAGGGCCCGGACTTGAACCCGATCGAAAATCTCTGGAGAGACCTGAAAATAGCCGAGCAGCGATGCTCCCCATCCAACCTGACAGAGCTTGAGAGGATCTGCAGAGAAGAATGATAGAAGTCTATAATTGCTGCCAAAAGTGCTTCAACAAAGTACTGAGTACAGGGTCTGATTACTTATGTAAATGTGATGTTTCATTTTTTATATATTTGTTTTATATAAACTTGCAAACATTTCTAAAAACCTGTTTTTGCTTTGTCATTATGGGGTATTGTGTGTAGATTGACGAGGGGGGAAAAACTATTTAATCCATCTTAGAATAAGTCTAATGACACAACATTTTGAAATAGTCAAGGGGTCTGAATTCTTTCAGAATGCACTGTACAATAGATTATTGTACTATTTCTACTGTCTCAAATGATTTGGGATTCAGTGCAAACTGATCAGTGGACATGTTCAGATTCTGCTATTGTGCTGGTCTGTACACACTGCAGGTATTTTTGTAAACTATCAAATATTGAGTTGAGTGCAATATGCACTGATCATGGACATGTGATCCTGCCTTTTCTACTTTGTACCGACTGCTTCTCAGAATGTTCCTTTTAGGTTATCACATGACTAGCTGTAGAAGACTGATCTTTCACCGACGCTGTTGTTGCCTCAGCTGATCAGTCATCATTTCTCGTCTCACCTTTTCTCCTCTACACTGCATCTGCAATATTTTTAGTGTGAGAGAGAGAGAGAGAGAGAGAGAGAGAGAGAGAGAGAGACAGAGAGAGAGAGAGAGAGAGAGCGAGACAGAGAGAGAGAGAGAGAGAGAGACAGAGAGAGGGAGAGAGAGAGAGAGAGAGAGAGAGAGAGAGAGAGAGAGAGAGAGAGAGAGAGAGAGAGAGAGAGAGAGAGAGAGAGAGAGAGAGAGAGAGAGAGAGAGAGAGACAGAGAGACAGAGAGAAAAGGGACATAGAGGGAAAGTGACAGACTCATAGCGGTGTGAAACTACCTTCTAGAGACAACAGTGGTCCTTTAGGGCATTGGTTCTTGACACTTGTCTCAGAGACACGCTTCTCTGTAGCCTTCTGTTAGCCCCTAATGTCTTAAACCTGCTAATGAGGGAGACCGGGAACCAAACGCTTTCACCAGAATAACGAGCACCGCCACAGCCAGCTGAGACACATCTCAGCCCAGAGAAAAAAACACAACCCATATTTTTTGTGTTTTTAGAGTTGCACGTTGCGCTGTGCACATTGGACAAGAATAACAAGGTGAGAAAAGTCCCGCTAGGGAAAAATATGTCCCTCGGATTCCCAACTTCCCACAAAACATCTGTAATTAGTGACAAGGTCGCTCCCCGGGAGCATCGGAAGAATCTTTACCTTTGATTATTTTGGCATGATATGACAACAAATGGGGGGGGAGAGAGGAAGACACACAGGGAGAGATGGGAAGAGAGGGATTTAGACAGAGCTGGTAAATACACGGGGAAGGAGAGAGAGAGTTCAGAGCTGTTTGGATGGGTGCCACTGTGGCTCTTCACCAGGGTTTCTGTCATGGGCTGCATACCAAATGACAATTTATTTCCAATTTAGTGCACCACTTTTGACCAGTTCCCAGTAGAGTGTCATTTGGGACGCAGACTTTTATGGCTTCTGGACTAATCCCCTGAATCTCCAGGCCAAAGTAGTAGAGCACCTACCACCGAGCGGGATAAACAGATGCCAGACCTGATTAAGCGATTCTCCACACCCCAGTCTCCTTCAATTCTAAAGTTATGACAACAGGGAAACAGATTATATTCCTCCCACACTACCCCGCCATTCCGTCCCTTTGAAACCCATTCATAGGCCCTGTCGGATTTAATATCATTAAATATTTTTTATGTCTTTTCATTTCTCTTTCTCTCGACAGCTAGTTTTCATGAAGCGCCAGTGAAGCACCATGTGGGCCCCAGTGCAGTCAGACGTAGGACAAAGCAATCATATCTGCTGATTAGAACTATAATGCATTCTGCTGTGTGATGTAGAGGGCTGTAGAGCTTGTACCGTTAGGGCTGGGGCTGGGGCCTGCATTGTTAATGATGAACAGATACTGTATAAGATCATATTTACCATGACAAGGGAGAGGGAGGAAGAGCAACCAGGTCACCCGTGATACAAGTCAGTATTTGACGTCCATCCATGTCTGAGGATGTCGGGAGATGAAGTGGAAACAGGCCACTAGGTGCAACAATAAGTGCTGTTACCTTCAAGTATGTTTTGATTTTGCTAGGGTGTCGTGAAATGGGTGTAAAGCATCTGCATCTGATTGCAAAGGTTGCAAGTTCAGAATCCAGAAATGGAAAGTTGTTTTTTGAGATTTTTTGTTTTAAGCCTATCTCAAACCTTTATCC
Organism: Brachymystax lenok tsinlingensis; assembly: GCA_030435695.1. Lineage (NCBI taxonomy): Eukaryota > Metazoa > Chordata > Actinopteri > Salmoniformes > Salmonidae > Brachymystax > Brachymystax lenok. Next base: position 4,940,269 of record CM059804.1, on the reverse strand, counting down.
TTAACCTTAACCAGTTAATGCCTAAACTTCACCATAAACACTTTGAAATGTGACATTTGCAACAACTTTGAAGTTTGACGTGGACGAACGTCTATTTCTGATGTGAGACTGTGACAGCTAGTTGAGGAAGAGGGGAAGGGAGGCGAGGCAGATCATCGCACCCAACCCTTCACTTTATCCCTCTTTCTTTCTTTTTTTTTATCCTCCCACTCAGTAAGAGATGGCTTGTGAGCTTGAAGTTGATCCTGACAAAAGTGAGGAGAAAGAACCTGCGTCGTGAAGGCTTCCCCTACGATCATGAAAATGCCTGAGATGACTCTGGCCCAGTGGGAGTATGATTTGTGGAGAAAGTGAATCCATGCCTTTTGGCCAATCCGTTTGTGGTATCACTCTAGGTGAAGAAGGAGTTGGGTTCTGTCAATTCGTTCAAAGTATCCAGAGGTCGACTTGTGTTGATTTGTTTGTGTGTCTGCTGCATAGAGTGAGAGACTCGGGACGAAAGCATTGGCCTGCTTTGCTCTCCAGAGTAATAACTGAGGTGGGGTTGAGTGTTAAGGTGGATCAACTAAAGTTGGGGATACCTGGTGTTTCTGATGCACGCTGTTTGGTGTGACGCAGACCCGGTGGTGAGCGTGAGACTGAGGAGATCCTGTCTGTTCTTTTGAGTTTTGATGCAGAGTGTTTCCCGTAGAAAGTCATGCTAGTCCTGTGAGAGTTTTTGTTCCGAACACACTACGGTGTTTCAGGTGCCAAGTTTATGGTCATGTTCCAGCAGTATGAGGGAGATTCTGATGTGTGAGAAGTGTGCAGGAAGGCATGGGACAAAATAGTGTGTAGTTTAGGTGGAAAAGGTAGAGTGTTTCAATTGTGGGGGTGACCATGTTTCTGGGGATCAGAAATGTCCTATACGTGTGAGACAGGTGGAAGTTTCCAGGGTGAGAGCAGTGCAGGAAGTGTCATATGCTTTGTGCTTTAGTAAGGTTGGCGTCTCAGCGTTTATTGCTAAGGTCATTAATTGTACTGCACAGATGGAAAGGAAATCCCAGAAGATTGAATTGGTAGTAGCAGAAGCAGATAACTTTTTTGTCTATCAGAGATTTTAGTGCAGAAGAACTACAGGGAGTTTTGAGAGAAGTGGTTCCAGCCTCCTAGGTCGACGGCCAACGTGTATTGGGAAGGGGTGATGGAGTGTATTGGGGATATATACAGTATACATTTCCCGTTTCCCTTTTTTTTGTGAACAAATGTGCTATTCACTTTCCAAACTTTGAAACATCTCGTCTGCTGAAAGCCAAACAAAGAAGAAGAAGAAGGAGAAGAAGAATTAGAAGAATTAGAAGAAGAAGATGAAGAATTAGAAGAAGAAGAAGAAGAAGAAGAAGAAGAAGAAGAAGAAGAAGAAGAAGAAGAAGAAGAAGAAGAAGAAGAAGAAGAAGAAGAAGAAGGAGGAGAAGGAAAAGTAGAAGAAGAAGACGAAGAAAAAGGAGAAGAAGAATTAGAAGAAGAGTCCTGTAACTATTTAAGTGATATGTGGTTGTACTTCCCTAACAATTAAATGTGCATTCAGAAAGTATTCAGATCCCTTGACTTTTTCCCATTTTGTTACGTTACAGCCTTATTCTAAAATGTATTAAATTGTTTTTCTCCCTCATCAATCTACACACAATAACCCATAAAGACAAAGCAAAAGCAGGTTTTTAGATTTTTGCAAATATAAAAAGCTGAAATATCACATTTCCATAAGTATTCAGACCCTTTACTCAGTACGTTGTTGAAACAACATCCCCACAGAATGATACTGCCACCACCTTGCTTCACCGTAGGGATAGTGCCATGTTTCCCCCAGACGTGACGTTTGGCATTCATGCCAAAGACTTCAATCTTGGTTTCATCAGACCAGAGAATCTTGTTTCTCATGGTCTGGGAGTCTTTTAGGTGCCTTTTGGCAAACTCCAAGCGGGCCGTCATGTGCCTTTTACTGAGAAGTGGCTTCCTTCTGGCCACTCTACCATAATGGCCTGATTGGTGCAGTGCTGCCGAGATGGTTGTACTTCTGGAAGGTTCCCTGATCTACACAGAGGAACTCTGGAGCTCTGTCAGAGTGACCATTGGAATCTTGCTCACCTCCCTGACCAAGGCCCTTCTCCCCCGATTGCTCAGTTTGGCCGAGCAGCCAGCTCTAGGAAGAGTCTTGGTGGTTTGAAACATCTCCATTTAAGAATGACGTAGGCCACTGCGTTCTTGGGGACCTTCAATGCTGCAGACATTTCCTCAGATCTGTGCCTCTCTACAATCCTGTTTCGGAGCTCTACGGACAATTCCTTTGACCTCATGGCTTGGTTTTTGCTCATACATGCACTGTCAACAGTGGGACCTTATATAGACAGGTGTGTGCCTTTCCGAATCATGTCAAATCTGTTGGTATTGGCTCAGCGATCCCCCGCTCTGATCTCAACCACAGCAGTGATCTGGCCAAGCATTTTCAAACAAGTTGATACAGTTTCTCTCAGACTTTCTCTGTCTCTATCTATACTAAACAAAAAAATATATAAATGCAACAATTTCAACGATATTTACCGTTACAGTTCATATAAGGAAATCAGTCAATTTAAATAAATTATTTAGTAATCCCCAATCTGTGGATTTTACAAATATACAGCTTTGCATCTCTTGGTCACAGATAACTTCAAAAAAGAAAAAGGTAGGGGCGTGGATCAGAAAACCAGTCAGTATCTGTGATCATCATCTGCCTCATGCAGCGCGACACGTCTCCTTCGCATAGAGTTGATCAGGCTGTTGGTTGTGGTCTGTGGGATGTTGTCCCCACTCCTCTACAATGTGATGTATGTGGATATTGGCAGGAACTGGAACACGCTGTTGTCTAAGTTGATCCAGAGCATCCCAAACATGCTCAATGGGTGACATGTATGGTGAGTATGCAGGCCATGAAAGAACTGGGACATTTTCAGTTTCCAGGAATTGTGTACAGATCTTTGTGACATGAGGCCGTGCATTATCATGCTGAAACATGAGATGATGGCGGGGGATGAAGGGCACGACAATGGACCTCAGGATGTCACCACGATATCTCTGTGCATTCAAATTGCCATGGATAAAATGCAATTGTGTAGCTTATGCCTGCCCATACAATAACCCTATCGCCACCATGGGGCACTCTGTTCACAACATTGACAATAGTAAACCGCTCGCCCACATTACGCCATAAACAGGGTCTGATGTTGTGAGGCCGGTTGGACGTACTGCGCAATTCTGTAAAACAACGTCCGAGGCGGCTTATGGTAGAGAAATTATCATTACATTTTCTGGCAACAGCTCTGCAGTAAGTATTCAAATAGCACGCTCCCTCAAAACTTGAGACATCTGTGGCACTGTGTTGTGTGACAAATCTGCACATTTTCTAGTGGCCTTTTATTGTCCCCAGCACAAGGTGCACCTGTGTAATGATTATGCCGTTTTATCAACTTCTTGATATGCCACATCTGTCAGGTGGATGGAGTATCTTGTCAAAAGACACCTGCTCATTTGCAGGGATATAAACAAAATTGTGCACAAAATTTGAGAGATATAAGCTTTTTGTGCATATGGAAAATGTCTGGGATCTTTTAATTCAGCTCATGAGACATGGGACTAACACTGTACATTCATTTTCAAGTTAAGTGCTCTATTGGCATGGGAAATGCATGTTCACATTGTCAAAGCAAGTGAAATAGATAATAAACTGAAGTGAAATAAACATTTCAAAATTAATAGAACACATTACACTTACAAAAGTTCCAAAATAATAAAGACATATCAAATGTCATATTATGTATATATACAGTGTTGTAATGATGTGCAAATAGTTAAAGTACAAAAAGGGAAAATAAATAAACGTACTGTAGTCAAAGCTTTCCTTAATTTTGGGTCAGTCACAGTGGTCAGGTATTCTGCCACTGTGTACTCTCTGTTCATGGCCAAATAGAATTCTAGTTTGCTCTGTTTTGGGGTAAATTCTTTCCAGTGTGTCAAGTAAATATCTTTTTGTTTTCTCATGAGTTGGTTGGATCTAATTTTGTGTATCTCTCCTCTCTCTCTCTCTCTCTCTCTCTCTCTCTCTCTCTCTCTCTCTCTCTCTCTCTCTCTCTCTCTCTCTCTCTCTCTCTCTCTCTCTCTCTCTCTCTCTCTCTCTCTCTCTCTCTCTCTCACTCTCTCTCACTGTCTCTCTTCCTCTTCTCCCTTCCCTCTCTCTCTCTCTCTCTCTGTCTCTTACTCTCACTCTCTCTTTCACTAATCACTCTCTATGTGTGCTCTGCATCTCCTGTGCTGCTCGGGGAGTTTAGAATATTCTATTTTCGTTTAACTGCTGTTAACAGAGCAACATAGTGAATCCAGGAAGTGGAAGTGAGAGTAAACAAGTCCAGGAAGAGATTCACCATCGGGCGTAGTTGCAGTCAGGAATTCGAAATAAATGCAACCTTTAATCTTTCACTTACAGTGTATAATAAAAGAAGTCAGTCCATTACACCAGAGGGATGATGGAGAAGATAGAAGTAGTGTGTAAACACGGCACACCTCTGAATTACAAAGCCGTGATGTTTAAAAGAAAAGGACATCTCAAGTGTGTGTCACACACTGTTTAATATTCAGTAAGTTAATAATAACACATTGGATTGCGATTATTAAATATAAAAGCACTAAACCTCTCTCTAAAAGCTTCACTCATACAAAAAAATTGTACTTGAACCCTGAATCCGCTGTCTAAAAATTGCCTTTTTTTTTTTTTTGCATTTTTTGTAGATCGCCATGGCTCATTTTTCGATTAATTGAAAATGAAGCAGTGTCTCTTTTTCAAACAAGCATTGCAGAGCTGGTTACAATTTCAATTTCATCCCAATGAAAAGACAGAACAAATATTACAACAAATATTACAGCTGAACGCAAATGTGCTGGTTGATAAAATACCTTTGTTTATGGTAGAGATGTTTGAAAAGGGTATTTTGTTTTTAAATTATATAATAATTTGGTATGGTAGAGTTAGGTCTTTCATGGTGTCATCAGAATTGTACGGGAAGGTCTGCTCAATACAAGAGTACAACCAATTAATTACAGCATTACCCCAACATGGAGGAGGCAGGTGGCAGCGGGAGGAGGTAGGGAACTGGTCTGTCTGCCCAATATAAAGGATCAAAACTGGCGGAGGAATAAAAATGGCATAATTGAGCAGGGCGTTGACCCTGGTTGCTTCTGTGGGTCGCTCTGGATGGGTGTCTGTTAGATGACTCAACGTAATGTAAATGTTGAACGGCTTCACTGCAAGTAGATAATGTTTTAAATATTAAAATGAAAATAATAAAAACAATGTACAATAATACCAAAAAAAATATATACTATTCAATATCGTAATTTAGATCTCCCAAGAACACATTGGCAATAATCCTGGGTTAACATTGGGTTTATATTCTGTGTGTCTCTCAAATTTCACCCTTTTCCCTGCATAGTGCCCTACAGGGTGCATGGTACAGGGTGCATGGTACAGGGTGCATGATACAGGGTGTATGAGCTGATCTATTAAACGACGCAAGATTCAAGACTTTGCTTTTCAGCTGAAATTATTGTACAGAATTGTTGCCACCAACAAAATGTTGAATATTTGGGGAATACAATCATTGTAGCTCTGCATATTTTGTTGTGAGGATACAGAATCAATAGACCATTTATTTTGGTATTGCCCTCAGGTAGCCTGTTTCTGGTCTCAGGTTCAGGAATGTCTGAAAATGCATAGCATTGATCTAAAATTGACCCTAGAAATAGTACTGATGGGAGATCTGAAGAGACCAGGTCAGTTAATTACTAATATATACTAATACTCTTAGTAAAAGCATTTATTTTCAACTCTCAATCTGTGGATTCTATTAGATTAGATACAGTGGGGCAAAAAAGTATTTAGTCAGCCACCAATTGTGCAAGTTCTCCAACTTAAAAAGATGAGAGAGGCCTGTAATTTTCATCATAGGTACACCTCAACTATGACAGACGAAATGAGAAAAAGAAATACAGAAAATCACATTGTAGGATTTTTTATTTATTTATTTGCAAATTATGGTGGAAAATAAGTATTTGGTCAATAACAAAAGTTTATCTCAATACTTTGTTATATACCCTTTGTTGGCAATGACAGAGGTCAAACGTTTTCTGTAAGTCTTCACAAGGTTTTCACACACTGTTGCTGATATTTTGGCCCATTCCTCCATGCAGATCTCCTCTAGAGCAGTGATGTTTTGGGGCTGTCGCTGGGCAACACGGACTTTCAACTCCCTCCAAAGATTTTCTATGGGGTTGAGATCTGGAGACTGGCTAGGCCACTCCAGGACCTTGAAATGCTTCTTACGAAGCCACTCCTTCGTTGCCCGGGCGGTGTGTTTGGGATCATTGTCATGCTGAAAGACCCAGCCACGTTTCATCTTCAATGCCCTTGCTGATGGAAGGAGGTTTTCACTCAAACTCTCACGATACATGGCCCCATTCATTCTTTCCTTTACACGGATCAGTCGTCCTGGTCCCTTTGCAGAAAAACAGCCCCAAAGCATGATGTTTCCACCCCATGCTTCACAGTAGGTATGGTGTTCTTTGGATGCAACTCAGCATTCTTTGTCCTCCAAACACGACGAGTTGAGTTTTTACCAAAAAGTTCTATTTTGGTTTCATCTGACCATATGACATTCTCCCAATCCTCATCTGGATCATCCAAATGCTCTCTAGCAAACTTCAGACGGGCCTGAACATGTACTGGCTTAAGCAGGGGGACACGTCTGGAACTGCAGGATTTGAGTCCCTGGCGGCGTAGTGTGTTACTGATGGTAGGCTTTGTTACTTTTGTCCCAGCTCTCTGCAGGTCATTCACTAGGTCCCCGTGTGGTTCTGGGATTTTTGCTCACCGTTCTTGTGATCATTTTGACCCCACGGGTGAGATCTTGCGTGGAGCCCCAGATCGAGGAAGATTATCAGTGGTCTTGTATGTCTTCCATTTCCTAATAATTGCTCCCACAGTTGATTTCTTCAAACCAAGCTGCTTACCTATTGCAGATTCAGTCTTCCCAACCTGGTGCAGGTCTACAATTTTGTTTCTGGTGTCCTTTGACAGCTCTTTGGTCTTGGCCATAGTGGAGTTTGGAGTGTGACTGTTTGAGGTTGTGGACAGGTGTCTTTATACTGATAACAAGTTCAAACAGGTGCCATTAATACAGGTAACGAGTGGAGGACAGAGGAGCCTCTTAAATAAGAAGTTACAGGTCTGTGAGAGCCAGAAATCTTGCTTGTTTGTATATGACCAAATACTTATTTTCCACCATAATTTGCAAATAAAGTCATTAAAAATCCTACAATGTGATTTTCTGGATTTCTTTTCCTCATTTTGTCTGTCATAGTTGAAGTGTACCTATGATGAAAATTACAGGCCTCTCTCATCTTTTTAAGTGAGAGAACTTTTTTTCCCCACTGTAAATAAAACATTTATGTTAAACATCACAGCATAGTTGAAAGATATATGGCCAGTATAGAAATCCGAAGAGGGTGGCCAGCAGAGATAGGTGAGATGGGTTGAGGGAAACTGAGGGTTGCTGGGAGTGCTCGGTGTGGGGGGGATCTTGGATGGTTGGTTGCCTGGTGGTTGGGAGCTTGGGCCAGTGGCCGAGAGGTTGCTGGTTCGGGTTCCAGATTTGATTTGGTGGGAGATCTGTCGTTGTGCCTTTGTGCGGGGTGCTTGACCCTGGTTGCTCCTGTTTGTTTGTTTTATCTATTTATAGGGGACAATGAACATTAATCAACATTAATATTACAATAATGCAACATCCATGTAAATGTGCCGGGGGTTAGCCAAAAGCTAATTTGCACCTTTTGTCCCAAGGCATCTAAGGACAATTACACAGCCACAATACACATACTCACTAAAACAATACTAAATGCATATGCATTACATCCAATAAAATATAATATATCATTCTAATGACAACAACAACACTATCATCAACTGTCGTCTTACATATGAAGAACCACAGATAACTAATGTGTACAGGTTCGGATAGATTTTAGCCAAGTTTTCAATTCAAATTTAAAAGTACAATAATCAGTGCAGCTTCTCTAGTCCATGGACATTGCATTTCAGTATATTGTAGCTCTAACAGAGAAGGCAGATTGACTGATTTTACTGTGTCGAAAAGGGACAACGCAATCCCCTCTACTTACTGAGCTTGTTATCCTGGAGGTGCTTTCCTTGAGCATAGGGGTGGAGGGGTAAGACCATGCAGGATCTTAAAGACAAGGCTTGCATCTACATACTGCTTAAAGCTATCCAGACTAAATAAATTATGTTTGTAAATTATATGACAATAGTGGTAACTGTTTGGTTTGTTTGTAGAGTGATTCAATTGGTTTCAGAGTAGTAGCTCCTGCTTGTGACCAGCATGTGAGGCAATATCTCAGACTTGTATTGTCTGCATACTTCTGTATGTTAACTTGTGGGCAAGCAAGTGGGAGATCATTTATATAGACGGTAAACAGAAGGGGGCCTAATATTGTCCCTTGTGGGACCCCAATGTTATAGTAAAGAGAGTCCGACTGAGTGTCCCCCCAAACAAACCCTTTGACTTATGTTTGTCAGATAGGAATAAATCCATCTAATGACTTCAGTGGACACATTAAGGGAGGATAGTTTGGATAGGAGGACCTCATGATTGACAGTATCAAAGGCTTTTTCAGATTCAAAAAGACTTTCTCGACTTCACCATCATATGTCCAGTTTAGATTTAATGCACTTCAGAAAATAGCAATTGGCTGTTTCGGTAGAATGGTTAGTTCTGAATCCAAATAGCATTTGATGTATGGAGTTGCCCTGAATGAGGTGATCAGTCAGATGATCAGCCACCCATCTTTCAGCTACTTTTCATAGCACTGGAAGAATGCTTATAGGTCGCTAATTTTCCACCAGTTTTGGGTCACCAGATTTTAAAACAGGTATCACTGCAGCATACTTCCAAGCATTGGGGAAGAACCCATATTTGATGGACAGATGAACCAGATGTAGTAGTTGCAGCAATCAGATAATATGTGTGTCTCTTCAGGAATACAGTGTCTAGACCACATAGGTCTTTTGTTCTAGAGTTCCTGAAGAAGCTAATAATACTATCCACTGCTGACGCTGAGATTTCAGGAATTCTGAATATTGGTTTATTATTATCAACAGTGAGTGAGAACTGTGGTCTTGGTTGAAAATCTTTGATCCAGTTCCCTGACAGAGTCAACAACAAAAAACATGTTAAAGGTGGTGGATATGAAATCGGGAGTCTTGAATTAGAATCCCATTAACCTTTAATTCAGGATGTTTTCTTTTCAGCTCCCCTCCCTGTTAGTTTGCTGTGATTTTCTCAAATCACTTTGCCATTTCCTTTTGCTTCATTGATCACTCTAAGAAAGAACTCTGCTTTTTTTATATATTTTTTTTATTCCTAACCACCTTATTTCTCAGTGATGCAAATATATGTCTGTCATCATTCTTACCAGACTTCAGTGCTTTTTTTTCCAAGGAAAAAATCCTGTTCTCTCATCTGCCTCCAAAAGGTCCTCGTTGTATCCAGGGACATTAAAGGCAGAAAATAGGAGAAGACTTCTTCAAATCTTGACTAGAGTTGTTCAATAAACGTTATACCTGTTCACTTAGAAATGCCACGACTAATCAGATGACCTCCCAATATTCCTCTAGGCTTGGAACGAGGGTCCCAGAGCATTTTAGCGTGATTAACGGTTTGGAAAAGTTTTATGGTACAATGTTTTATAATCGCTGGGATAAGAGGAACTGAGTTTCTGTCTCCGAAGGTGGGTTTTGTTTGGGACATGTATCAAGAGTTGGTATTAAAATTAAATGATCAGCAGATTGCTCATTCTCTTGAAAAGCCATGTTAGCGACAGAGGTTGTGCTCACATACACAGAAAGTCTTTCTCTGAACCAGATAATATAGGTTACTCAAATATAGATTATTTCAATTCTTCATCAATGATTTCGGTCTTGATGGCTAATTATGGGGAATTTTCTCCATTTCTCCCAGAATTACATCCTCCATATCAGCCCTTTTGTCTTCAGTTAAGCTAATTCCAGACTCTGATGGGGAGCTTGGTACCCTGGGCTGATTGGGTGTATGTTGATTCCGGATTGTTTGAATGAAGGCCAGCATTGATGTTTGGCCGCCTTCTTTTGTATTCCCCAGAGAGTTGCACCGCCTTCGGGGTCCTTTATTAACCTCAAGGTTTATATTGGGTTATGATTGTCACTGGTCTCAGTAGCCACTTTCCCAGCTTTATTTTTAGGATTTTTTCTTTTATTCTTCCTCTTTTTATTGAAATGACAGGTCACTTTTGCAGACTCTGGCTCACCAGATACCAACTCCAATGTTTCATTCACTTCGTCTTTGTCCTTGAGAGCCGAGGAATTATCCTCTTCAACCTCAGTCTCATGTTCTGTCATTTCATCTGAGATATGTGATACGTCTGCCCTACTTATGGGAACAGGATTGTTGTCCTGCACATAGTGTGAAAGTTTCCTCTATGCACCTTATGTTGTCCAGTGTAGTAGGACTGTACTCTACCATCTCCTGACCCCCTCTAGTGGGGGATTGTGTCAGCCAGTCCTGTCTACGAAAACCTTGTCCATCATAAAATACTTTGACCCAGTGAGGGCCTATCTTTACAGATCGTGTTATAGGAATGATGCGAGCTGCTTCAACATATACAAAACAATCTCCATAAGAGCGGTTTGTGAGTTGACCCTTGTATCGTATCATGCGCCTTATCACTATCCCCACCACCTTACGTCCAGCGTTAGCCAGAAACTCAGCCACAACACTATCATACACTGATTCAGGTAGTTCTGATTCTTTAATTGTAACTTGAATGGAGTTCTGGTTCTGCCATGAACAAATTCAAACTGAATGGATTATTCTCTTAGGAAAACATGTTGTGTTCTCTGTCTGTTATTCCTCTGATCAGAAGCTTTGCTCTTGCTTCCTTACTGAGAATATGTAAGAGGTGCGTACTAGCGGTAGAGAAGTCAGGCGCAGGAGAGCAGAACTCTCTTTTCACTCCCCCTGGAAAACAGAATAAACAGAATAAATGGGTAACATAACCCGTCGCATACCATACAATGTGCACAAGCACTTACAAAACAAACAATTCCGTACAAGGACATGTGGGAAACAGAGGGTTACAGTGAGGAAAAAAAGTATTTGATCCCCTGCTGATTTTGTATGTTTACCCACTGACAAAGAAATGATCAGTCTATAATTTTAATGGTAGGTTTATTTGAACAGTGAGAGACAGAATAACAACAAAAAAATCCAGAAAAACGCATGTGAAAAATGTTATAAATTGATTTGCATTTTAATGAGGGAAATAAGCATTTGACCCCTCTGCAAAACATGGCTTAGTACTTGGTGGCAAAACCCTTGTTGGTAATCACAGAGTTCAGACGTTTCTTGTTGTTGGCCACCAGGTTTTCACAAATCTCAGGAGGGATTTTGTCCCACTCCTCTTTGCAGATCTTCTCTAAGTCATTAAGGTTTCGGGGCTGACGTTTGGCAACTCAAACCTTCAGCTCCCTCCACAGATTTTCTATGGGATTAAAGTCTGGAGACTGGCTAGGCCACTCCAGGACCTTAATGTGCTTCTTCTTGAGCCACTCCTTTGTTGCCTTGGCCGTGTGTTTTGGGTCATTGTCATGCTGGAATACCCATCCACGACCCATTTTCAATGCCCTGGCTGAGGGACGGAGGTTCTTATCCAAGATTTGACGGTACATGGCCCCGTCCATCATCCCTTTGATGCAGTGAAGTTGTCCTGTCCCCTTAGCAGAAAAACACCCCCAAAGCATAATGTTTCCACCTCCATGTTTGACGGTGGGGATGATGTGGGGTCATAGGCAGCATTCCTCCTCCTCCAAACATGGCGAGTTGAGTTGATGCCAAAGAGCTCCATTTTGGTCTCATCTGACCACAACACTTTCACCCAGTTGTCCTCTGAATCATTCAGATGTTCATTGGCAAACTTCAGACGGGCATGTATATGTGCTTTCTTGAGCAGTGGGACCTTGCGGGCGCTGCAGGATTTCAGTCCTTCACAGCGTGTTACCAATTGTTTTCTTGGTGACTATGGTCATTTTCTTGGTGACTGAGATCATTGACAAAACCCTCCGTGTAGTTCTGGGCTGATTCCTCACCGTTCTCATGATCATTGCAACTCCACGAGGTGAGATCTTGCATGGAGCCCCAGGCCGAGGGAGATTGACAGTTCTTTTATGTTTCTTCCATTTACGAATAATCGCACCAACTGTTGTCACCTTCTCACTAAGCTGCTTGGCGATGGTCTTGTAGCCCATTCCAGCCTTGTGTAGGTCTACAATCTTGTCCCTGAGCTCTTTGGTCTTGGCCATTGTGGAGAGTTTGGATTCTGATTGATTGATTACTTCTGTGAACAGGTGTCTTTTATACAGGTAACACGCTGAAATTAGGAGCACTCCCTTCAAGACTGTGCTCCTAATCTCAGCTCATTGCCTGTATAAAAGACACCTGGGAGCCAGAAATCTTTCTGATTGAGAGGGGTCAAATACTTATTTCCCTCATTAAAATGCAAATCAATTTATAAAAATGTTCACATGCGTTTTCTGGATTTTTTTTGTTGTTATTCTGTCTCTCACTGTTCAAATAAACCTACCATTAAAATTATAGACTGATCATTTCTTTGTCAGTGGGCAAACGTACAAAATCAGCAGGGGATAAAATACTTTTTTCCCTCACTGTAAATACACAACATGTAATGAATGGAATTGAAACCAGGTGTGTGCGAAGACAACACAAAACAAATGGAAAAACGAAAAATGGATCGATGATGGCTAGAAGACCGGCGACGCCGACCGCCGAGCGCCGCCCGAACAAGGAGAGGCACCGACTTCGGCGGAAGTCGTGACAGAATATATATATATATATATATATATATATATATATATATATATATATATATATATATATACGCCAGAGAGCACATACTCTCTGTACTGACCTCAAGTGGTTTGGATGAATTTACTGTATGAGACTGTGGTAGAGCTCCTCCTCCTTAATGGGGTTGGCTATGGCCTTCTCCTTTATCAGGATTTCTCTCTCCATGATAAAAAGAGGTAAAACAGTCTCCTTCTGGGCATTTCCACCCACAACCTTTCTCCAGGTCAAATGTTTCATAAACAACTACAGCAGCCATTTTAATTGAAGTGTTAATGACTAAAGTAATTTGTTTAACATTGAAATATATCAACAAAACTATTCAACACTATACAGTGAGGATTCTTTTTACTTAAGAATTGATGGATGGTTGATCCTCAAATAGATATTTGCTGGATGCATTTTTCTCCAGCAATTGAAGCTTCCCAACCGGGTCAAATACCCAAACAAAAGGAGATGTCAAAACGCAACAAAACAAAATATGAATATATCATTCCGTACCTTACAGGCCGTCGGTCGATAAATCCCCAAAATTAATCAAACAAACAAGCAAACAAGCCATTTGTTGAGTACCGCACTCCTGTCGTGCAGTTATCTACCGGGTCACTCTGGATGGGAGCGTCTGCTAGATGACTGAATGTAACGTAAATGTTGAGTGGCATCACTGCAAGTAGATTGTATGTCAACATTTTTTTTATTTTAAGGTTAAGGTTAAGGTTAAGGTTAAGGTTAAGGTTTGGGATTAGGGTTCAAACTAAAACAACTGGCCTTGGATCTGGAGCTACCTGGCTGAATATTACACAATGTCTAAGTAGTATGTCGTGTGGAAGAAGACCAGAGGCACTTAGACATATTCCAGGGTCAACTTACAAACTGCTCCAATGGAATATCTCTTATTGTGTTACTTTTATCATTACTTTTTATTTTAGTGTACTTGGAAAAAATATTTTTCTTCTTCTTGAACTGCACTTTTGGGTAAGGGCTTGTAAGTAAACATTTCTACATTTCTACAGTCTACACTTGTTGTATTCGGCGCATGTGGCATATAAAGTCCCCAGAAGCCTGGGGATGTTGTACCTGCCTTTAACCCACTTCCTATTTGCACGTTGGGAAAAAATGGTCATAGCCTATTTGTCATGGTTGGTTTTCTCTCTATTCTCACGCCACCTTCCCTCCCATTGTGTTTGTCCCATAGAGAATGATGTGGCTTCATCTCAGTGTGTTACTGATACCAGAAGGACCGTGTCACGTCATGTTAGAGCTGGATGTACGTCCGACCGTGAGGCCTGCAGTGATGTGACACGGGGACCTAGAGAGGTGGCATGACACGTCGAACCACACAGCACGCCACAGAACAGTTGCACACAGATAACACACACACACACACACACACACACACACACACACACACACACACACACACACACACAGACACACACACAGTAACCCAGTTTAAACTTCCCAGGCCAAATGACAACCACCATAGAGAGACAGAGTCAAGCTGTCACAACACATAGCAGGCTAGAAGAACACCTAGAACACAAAGCAGACTAGCAGAATAACTAACAGTAAAACGCATTGCAGGCTAACAGAACAACTAGAAAACATGGCAGGCTAAGATAACAACTAACAATAGAACACATAGCAGGCTAGAATAACACCTAGAACACATAGCAGGCAAAGAGAACAGCTAGAACACATAGCAGGTTAACAGAACAACTAGAACAAATAGCAGGCTAGAAAAACACCTAGAACACATAGCAGGCTAGAAGAACACCTAGAACACATAGCAGGTTAACAGAACAACTAGAACACATAGCAGGTTAACAGAACACCTAGAACACATAGCAGGCTAGAAGAACACATAGAACACATAGCAGGCTAACAGAACAACTAGAACACATAGCAGGCTAAGAGAACAACTAGAACACATAGCAGGCTAGAAGAACACCTAGAACATATAGCAGGCTAGAGACAGAACACCTAGAACACATAGCAGGCAAAGAGAACAGCTAGAACACATAGCAGGTTAACAGAACAACTAGAACACATAGCAGGTTAACAGAACAACTAGAACACATAGCAGGCTAGAAGAACACCTAGAACACATAGCAGGCTAGAAGAACACATAGAACACATAGCAGGCTAAGGGAACAACTAGAACACATAGCAGACTAGAAGAACACATAGAACACATAGCAGGCTAACAGAACAACTAGAACACATAGCAGGCTAAGGGAACAACTAGAACACATAGCAGACTAAGGGAACAACTAGAACACATAGCAGACTAACAGAACAACTAGAACACATAGCAGGCTAAGGGAACAACTAGAACACATAGCAGACTAACAGAACAACTAGAACACATAGCAGACTAACAGAACAACTAGAACACATAGCAGACTAACAGAACAACTAGAACACATAGCAGACTAACAGAACAACTAGAACACATAGCAGGCTAACAGAACAACTAGAACACATAGCAGACTAAGAGAACAACTAGAACACATAGCAGACTAACAGAACAACTAGAACACATAGCAGGCTAAGAGAACAACTAGAACACATAGCAGGCTAAGAGAACAACTAGAACACATAGCAGGCTAAGGGAACAACTAGAACACATAGCAGACTAACAGAACAACTAGAACACATAGCAGACTAACAGAACAACTAGAACACATAGCAGACTAACAGAACAACTAGAACACATAGCAGACTAAGAGAACAACTAGAACACATAGCAGGCTAACAGAACAACTAGAACACATAGCAGACTAACAGAACAACTAGAACACATAGCAGACTAAGAGAACAACTAAAACACATAGCAGGCAAAGAGAACAACTAGAACACATAGCAGGCTAAGGGAACAACTAGAACACATAGCAGACTAAGGGAACAACTAGAACACATAGCAGACTAACAGAACAACTAGAACACATAGCAGACTAAGAGAACAACTAGAACACATAGCAGGCTAACAGAACAACTAGAACACATAGCAGACAAAGAGAACAACTAGAACACATAGCAGACTAAGGGAACAACTAGAACACATAGCAGACTAACAGAACAACTAGAACACATAGCAGACTAAGAGAACAACTAGAACACATAGCAGACTAAGGGAACAACTAGAACACATAGCAGACAAACAGAACAACTAGAACACATAGCAGGCTAAGGGAACAACTAGAACACATAGCAGACTAACAGAACAACTAGAACACATAGCAGACTAACAGAACAACTAGAACACATAGCCTCCTTTTGAAAAAGGTCAAAGGTAATCATGGAAACGTGGCGAGGAGATGAGAAAGTGGACAAAAATGCTCTTGTATGAGATGAGACTCTCTCTCCAATCACGCGTCATCAGGCAAATTACATTAACAAGGTGGAATCCCAAAATAGATTCATAAAGTGATTAAAATGTATGTTTGCTAGTTGTTCAAGTCATTTCATATATAAAGGGATAAGTAGCATTTATAGTTTTTCATGTTTGCATGACTTTTGCTTTGAAGAAAACAGTAATATGAGTGAGAGATTTCTACACTCTTCAGAGAAGGACTCAGGTAGGATAAACATGAGCTTCCTCGCCAAAAGGAGGCCCATTGAGGATGAGAGGACCGTCTTACCTTTGCTTACTAACAAATTGACACACTTTGACAAATTGACCACTAGACCACTTATGGGTTTCCGTGTCATGGAGGAGAGAGGACAGAGGACGGAGAGGGAGGGGGGTGATAAGGGGGAGAGAGAGAGTGAGTGAGAGAGAGAGAGAGAGAGAGAGAGAGAGAGAGAGAGAGAGAGAGAGAGAGAGAGAGAGATAAAAATACAAATGTATCCTTTGATTGGGTGGACAACATGTCAGTTCATGCTGCAAGAGCTCTGATAGGTTGGAGGACGTCCTCCGGAAGTTGTCATAATTACTGTTTAAGTCTATGGAAGGGAGTGAGAACCATGAGCCTCCTAGATTTGGTTGTGAAGCCAATGTACCTAGAGGAAACTAGTTGTCCTGGACATACTGAAGAGAAGCCTGTTGGTTCTATGCTACAGAGTGCTGTTGAGGCTACGGTAGACCTTCATTGCAAAACAGTGTGTTTTAATCAATTATTTGGTGATGTGACTATATTTAGTATAGTTTTATCTAAAAAGGATAACCTTTTAAATATTTCACTATTTGTATTTTTCTGAAATTCACTGAGGAGGATGGTCCTCCCCTTCCTTCTCTGAGGAGCCTCCACTGACACACACACACACACACACACACACACACACACACACACACACACACACACACACACACACACACACACACACACACACACACATACACACTGCATCAGAAGTACCTCTCCCAGAACATGGTGTTCATTTCAGGTTAATGAACATCAAATGACAGCCAGGGAAAATCAGATGACATTTCTAGATATGCAACAGCTATTAATCTTGAGAGTATATGATTGAGGTTCATCTCTCTCTCTCTCTCTCTCTCTCTCTCTCTCTCTCTCTCTCTCTCTCTCTCTCTCTCTCTGGGAATCACAGATTGAGCTCCAACTGGACTACTCGAAAGATCACCAAGGACTCGTTTTCAGTCTCTTTACATACCACCGCTCATAAAAACAACAATACCAGCTAGCTAGCCGCTCATGACGGTTGAACTTTCAACGCCAGTGTATCGGCTCAGGAAACAATTAAGGCTGATGGGGATGAGAATACATACATAGGGAATACGGTGCCATTTTGGACACACTCTATGTAGTGCACTACTTTTTTTTTACAACGGCCCATAGGGCTCTAATCAAATGTAGGGCACTATGCAGGGAAAAGGGTGAAATTTGAGAGACACACAGAATATAAACCCAATGTTAACCCAGGATTATTGCCAATGTGTTCTTGGGAGATCATCTAAATTACGATATTGAATAGTATATATTTTTTTTGGTATTATTGTACATTGTTTTTATTATTTTCATTTTAATATTTAAAACATTATCTACTTGCAGTGAAGCCGTTCAACATTTACATTACGTTGAGTCATCTAACAGACACCCATCCAGAGCGACCCACAGAAGCAACCAGGGTCAACGCCCTGCTCAATTATGCCATTTTTATTCCTCCGCCAGTTTTGATCCTTTATATTGGGCAGGCAGACCAGTTCCCTACCTCCTCCCGCTGCCACCTGCCTCCTCCATGTTGGGGTAATGCTGTAATCAATTGGTTGTAATCTTGGATTGAGCAGACCTTCCCGTACAATTCTGATGACACCATGAAAGACCTAACTCTACCATACCAAATTATTAATATAGTTAAAAAATAAAATGCCCCTTTTGAAACATATTTCCCCGTAAATACAGCTATTTTATCAACCAGCACATTTGCGTTCAGCCGTAATATTTGTTCTATCTTTTCATTGGGATGAAATTGGAATTGTAACCAGCTCTGCAATGCTTGTTTGAAAAATAGAGACACTTATTTTTTTTTATTTTTTTTTATTCCCTTGTCCGTGAGCCAACGCCACAGATGTTAGAAAAATTCTGTCAGGACATTATGTGTGTAGTAGATCTGATGTGTATGCTATTAGATGTGATTTAGTGAGAGTGTGTATGATGTCTGGATAAGAGTAAGACTATCATGTGTTATGTCTAAATAAATAATAACTCAGACAAATTTGCATGGTTGAGTGTCACATTTGTGTAACATGCAGTGCGCATAGCCTTAATATTCAGGATGACAATTGTAATCCGTATCGTATCACCATCATAGTTGCACCATATTTACCTCCTAGTTGCATCGTAATTACATCGCAGTTGCATCACGCATTAAACATAATTTTCCTAGAAAAACACATCCCAGCGTATCCACTGTAATTGATGTTACACGTGATTACATTGCATTACTATAGAGACGGCTTCACTACAGTACAAATGTGTCCCGTACAATACGCTATTATTCCCCAACATCCCTGTTCTGATATCTTCCCAACGTTTGTTGTAAACACAGCTAAACACGTAGACAAAGACATGCAAAACATAGACAAACAAGAAACCTATTGAATTATACAAAGTTCTTGACTGCAGAGAGAAAGACAGAGAGAGAGAGAAGAGAAGAGAGATCGAGTGTGTGTGTGTGTGTGTGTGTGTGTGTGTGTGTGTGTGTGTGTGTGCGCGTGTGTGTGCACGTATAAACTTCCTTCCGCATAATTTTTTTTCCCAGAGCCGGATGTCCCAGTAGAACGTAGTTTAGTTCGTGGAGTTATAGAGCAGTTATTTTTACCCAAACCTTAACCGTTCTGAATAACTTCCTAAACTTAACTATCAAGTTGTTTTAGTTTGAACAATATCCCAAATGTTATCCATTACCTTAACCATTCGTAATTATTGCCTAAATTTAACCTTTGAAATTAGAACTTTATAGACAAATGTATGATTGTGAAATGAGAATGTGTCTTCAGAAAGTATTCATACCCCCATTACATGTTCCACAATTTGTTGTGTTACTGCCTGAATTAATTTTTTTATATATTTTTAATCTCACCCAATCTACACACAATACTCCATAATGACAAAGTGAAAACATATTTTTAGATTTGTTTGCAAATGTATTTAAAATTTAAATACAGAAATATATCCACATTTGCATAACTCTTCACACCCCTGAGTCAATACATGTTTGAATCACATTTGGCCGTGATTACACATCTTTTGAGCCTTTCTGGGTAAACTTGAGAGCTTTGCACACCTGGATTGTACAACATTTCTTCAAGCTTCTGTCAAGTTGTTGATCATTGCTATTGTACAACATTTCTTCAAGCTTCTGTAAAGTCGTTGATCATTGCTACACAACCATTTTCAAGTCTTGCCACAGATTTTCAAGCCGATATAAGTCAAAACTGTAACTAAGCAACTCAGGAACATTCAACATAATCTTGGTAAGCAACTCCAGTGTATATTTGGCCTCGTGTTTTAGGTTATTGTCCTAATGAAAGGTGAATATCGTCTCCCCATTGTCTTTTGGAAAGCAGACTGAATCAGGTTTTTCCTCTGGGATTTTTGCTTGTGCTTAGCTCTATAAATGTACACTTTTTAAACTCCCTAGTCCTTGCCGATGACAAGCATACCCATAACATGAAGCAGCCGCCACCATGCTTAAAAATATGAAGAGTGGTACTCAGTGATGTCTTGGATTTGCCCCAAACATAACACTTTGTATTCAGGACATGAAGTTAATTTCCTTGCCACATTTTTTAGCAGTATTACTTTAGTGCCTTGTTGTAAAACAGGATGCATGATTTGGAATATTGTTATTCTGTACAGGCTTCCTTCTTTTTCACTCTGTAATTTAGGTTAGTATTGTGGAGTAACTACAATGTTGATCCATCCTCAGTTTTCTCAATACTGCAACTGTTTTAAAGACACCATTGTCCACCTGGTGAAATCCCTGAGTAGTTTCCTTCCTCTCCGGCAACTGAGTTAGGAAGGACGCCTGTATCTTTGTAGTGACTGGGTGTATTGATACAGCATCCAAAGTGTAATATATAACTTCAGCATAATCAAAGGGATATTTATTGTCTGCTTTTTTTAAATGTGCACCAATCTACCAATGGGTGCCCTTCTTTGTGAGGCATTGGAAAACCTCTCTGGTCTTTGTGGTTGAATCTGTGTTTGAAATCCAGTGATTGACTGAGGGACCTTACAGATAATGGTATGTGTGGGGTTCAGAGATGAGGTAGTCATAAAAAAATATTTTTAACACTTTTATTGCACACATAGTGAGTCCTTGCAACATTAACTTATTTCGGCTTGCCATAACAAAGGGGATGACTACTTATTTACTCAAGACATTTCAGCTTTTCATTTTTTATTAATTTGTAAAACTGCAAGGCGTATCCAGCAATGTTTACTTTTTGACCTTCTACAGTATGCTATGTTCTTACAGTATATACTCTGTCCATCATGCTGAGTGGTTTTAACTGCAGGTCACTAAAATCAGGTCTTTACGACTGGAGCCTGTCCCTGTGGCCCACCTGTATTCACCTGACGGAGCACTGAGAGAGAGAGAGACAGAACACAGAGAGAGAGACACAGAACACAGAGGGAGAGACAGAGAGAGAGACACAGAATTCAGAGAGAGAGAGAGAGAGAGAGAGAGAGAGAGAGAGAGAGAGAGAGAGAGAGAGAGAGAGAGAGAGAGAGAGAGAGAGAGAGAGAGAGAGAGACACACAGAGAGAGAGAGAGAGAGACACACAGAGAGAGAGAGAGAGAGAGAGAGACACACAGGGAGAGAGAGAGAGACACACAGGGAGAGAGAGAGAGACACACAGGGAGAGAGAGAGAGACACACAGGGAGAGAGAGAGACACACAGGGAGAGAGAGAGAGACACACAGGGAGAGAGAGAGAGACACACAGGGAGAGAGAGAGACACACAGGGAGAGAGAGAGAGACACAGGGAGAGAGAGAGAGACACAGGGAGAGAGAGAGAGACACAGGGAGAGAGAGAGACAGAGAGAGAGAGAGACAGAGAGAGAGAGAGAGAGACACAGAGAGAGAGACACAGAGAGAGACACAGAGAGAGACACACAGAGAGACACACAGAGAGACACACAGAGAGACACACAGAGAGACACACAGAGAGACACACAGAGAGACACAGAGATAGACACAGGGAGAGACACAGGGAGAGAGAGAGATAGAGAGAGAGAGAGACACAGGGAGAGACACAGGGAGAGACAGAGAGAGAGACAGAGAGAGAGAGAGAGAGAGAGAGAGAGAGAGACTATCTATCTATCTACTCTACTATCTACTCTTGGCAAAACGTGATCAGCTTTTAACGCTGCTTAAACCCTAACAAACTCTTTAACATTGGCCAGGCACTGTGTTGTTACCTGATACCCCAGCGATAATGCCTTCCATTATGCCGGGGAAAGAAAACACTTACATTTGCTCAATTTGCCATTGGCTCAACTTAACCTAAAGCAAACATTTTGACTATATTAGCCCACCTAGCTACAAGGATGCTAAGTTTAGAACCTCATATTGAAGATTATAGAGACCCCAAATGATGTATAGAACAATCTTCAAATTATCTACTTTGGTTTAGATACAAGCATCATGAAACCTCTAACACAATCAAATAATTTCACTTGGTGAAAAGCAGTGTTTTTGGACTTAACTTGCTTACAACTTTTTTTTACATGTGGTTTCTTCCTTCACAGACTCCGCTCAACCTAAATATTTGGTAAATGTATAAAATGTTGTTTATGGTTTCGTAGAAACAATGGTGACTCAAACCCCTTTGGCACAACATACCCCACTCTCCCATACACACTCTGTATATAAACTCTAATTGACTCAAACCCTTTTGGCACAACATACCCCACTCTCCCATACACACTCTGTATATAAACTCTAATTCTACATATATTAGATTAGCCTCCACTAAAGGTTGGTGTTTACATTTACTGTGAAAGAGATCTAGAAATAGACTCCCCCTTGATCTGATATCCTTGAGTTAGTGTGGAACAAATTTGTCTTTAAGAATTCGGCAGAAATAAAGTGGAAATTGTCTCTGGCACGGGTTATGCTAAAGTATTTGGTGTGGGTCTTGCTGAAGCTAATGCGACTCCTAGATAACACAGTCCTCAAATGCACGTTAGCACACCTCAGTATGTAAAAGTGTGGAAAGTAAATTTTACGACTACAGCAGCTGTGGTCTGGAGGTTACGTTCGCCTTCAGCTTGACTTGCATGGTTGACAACGAGTCAGAATTCACGTCAGCACAGCAGCTGTACCACATACTGTACACTCAAGCACACGTACACACCTCTAGCACACACACAAACAAATCAGAACATCCAACCCTCACCTAGGCCTATTTCATTTCCCTGTCTCTGTCACAGCAAGGGTACTATCAGGCTGGTTGTGACTTGGTTTTGGCGAGACTAATCATAGTAAATAGTAAAACCGTGAGGCCAGTTTATAAATGAAGACTCATCGTGAGATCTGTCCGATCCAACTGCCTCATGGCTACTGCTTGGTCCTGGTTGGTCCTGCTTGGTCCTGCTTGGTCCTGGTTGGTCCTGGTTGGTCTTGCTTGGTCCTGGTTGATCCTGCTTGGTCCTGGTTGGTCCTGCTTGGTCCTGGATGGTCCTGGTTGGTCCTGCTTGGTCCTGCTTGGTCCAGCTTGGTCCTGGTTGGGAAATGAACTGGATAACCCCTTCTGATAATGCCTACTGTTGCTTCCAAAATATAAGTGATATCTCTCCCTATGTTAAAGTTATTTATTTATTTACAAGCTGAAATTAGGACCGATTTTGAGGAATCTGATAAGCTAGGCGTCTATGGAAAAACTAAAAGAGCAGAGTAGCAGCGGACAGCGGTGAAGGACATTGGATAGTGTTTTAGAAAGAGATGGGTGCGTGTGACGCTCCTGCCTGATAGACTGCTAAAGAGTTAACACCCCCCCCACACACACACACCTCACCCATCTCTCTCTAAAACACACACCCATGGAACACACACACACGCAGACACACCTACAAACACACTGCGCCGCCTGACAGAGCAGAGTGCGTCTTACTGAAGTATTACACATCTTACTGCAGTGTTAAACCTCTTACTGCAGTCTCAAACCTCTTACTGCTGTGGTAAACATCTTGCTGCTGTGGTAAACATCTTACTGCTGTCTCAAACCTCTTACTGCTGTGGTAAACCTCTTACTGCAGTCTCAAACCTCTTACTGCGGTGGTAAACATCTTACTGCTGTCTCAAACCTCTTACTACAGTCTCAAACCTCTTACTGCTGTCTCAAATCTCTTACTGCGGTGGTAAACCTCTTACTGCAGTCTCAAACCTCTTACTGATGTGGTAAACATCTTACTGCTGAAGAAAACCTCATGCAGCGGTGGTAAACCTCAAACTGCAGTGGTAAACCTCTTACTGCTGAAGTAAACCTCATACTGCAGTGGTAAACCTCTTACTGCAGTCTCAAACCTCTTACTGCTGTGGTAAACCTCTTACTGCTGAAGTAAACATCATAGTGCGGTGGTAAACCTCTTACTGCAGTCTCAAACCTCTTACTGCTGTGGTAAACCTCTTACTGCTGAAGTAAACCTCATACTGCGGTGGTAAACCTCTTACTGCAGTCTCAAACCTCTTACTGCTGTGGTAAACCTCTTACTGCTGAAGAAAACCTCTTACTGCTGTGGTAAACCTCATACTGCGGTGGTAAACCTCTTACTTTAGTGGTAAACGTCTTACTGCGGTGGTAAACCTCTTACTGGGGGGTGGCGGCAGGTAGCCTAGTGGTTAGAGCATTGGACTTATAACCGGAGGGTTGCATGTTTGAATCCCCGAGCTGACAAGGTAAAAATCTGTTGTTCTGCCCCTGAACAAGGCAGTTAACCCACTGTTCCCCGGGCGCCGAAGACGTGGATGTTGATTAAGGCAGCCCCTCCGCACCTCTCTGATTCAGAGGGGTTGGGTTAAATGCGGAAGGCACATTTCAGTTGAAGGCATTTGGTTGTACAACTGACTAATAATGGTGACTTTGACTTACTGCTGTGGTAAACCTCAAACTGCGGTGGTAAACCTCTTACGGCTGTGGTAAACCTCTTACTGGGGTGGTAAACATCTTACTGCTGTGGTAAACCTCTTACTGTGGTGGTAAACCTCTTACTTTAGTGGTAAACCACTTACTGCGGTGGTAAACCACTTACTGCGGTGGTAAACCTCTTACTTAGTGGTAAACCTCTTACTGTTGTGGTAAACGTCTTACTGCGGTGGTAAACCTCTTACAGCTGTGGTAAACCTCTTACTGTGGTGGTAAAGCTCCTACTGCTGTGGTTAACCTCTTACTGCGGTGGTAAACATCTTACTGCGGTGGTAAACCTCTTACTGCTGTGGTAAAGCTTCTACTGCTGTGGTAAACCTACTGCAGGACATCAGTGAGGGAAATGATAAGCAGATTGAGCCTGAATGGAAACTCACAGAACACTCTGACTGTTTCCAAATGGCAGCATATCCCCTAGCTAGTGAACTACTTATGACAAGGGCCCATAGTGCAATATAAAGGGAAAAGGGTGCCATTTGGGACACAGACCCTGTCTACTTTTTAAATGCCACTGAACCAAAACACACACATTCACTCATGCAAATGTCCACAGGTCAATGGAACGCAGACCGTGGGGGAAGACGTTCATACAAGCATTTTACTCCGATTTTTACCTCCACATAGAGCAGTCTGAACTGAACATATGCACAATAGCCTAGATGTAGGCTAGTTTTGCTGGGGGGCAAAGAGGAGATTCCAGATCTTTCCCCATGGCATCTTTCCCCCATGTGTTTCCATGGCATCTTTCAAATAAAATCAAATAAAGTTTATTTGTCACGTGCGCCGAATACAACAGGTGTAGACCTTACAGTGAAATGCTGAATACAACAGGTGTAGACCCTACAGGGAAATGCTGAATACAACAGGTGTAGACCTCACAGTGAAATGCTGAATACAACAGGTGTAGACCCTACAGGGAAATGCTGAATACAACAGGTGTAGACCTCACAGGGAAATGCTGAATACAACAGGTGTAGACCCTACAGGGAAATGCTGAATACAACAGGTGTAGACCCTACAGGGAAATGCTGAATACAACAGGTGTAGACCTCACAGTGAAATGCTGAATACAACAGGTGTAGACCTCACAGTGAAATGCTGAATACAACAGGTGTAGACCCTACAGGGAAATGCTGAATACAACAGGTGTAGACCTCACAGTGAAATGCTGAATACAACAGGTGTAGTAGACCTTACAGTGAAATGCTGAATACAACAGGTGTAGACCCTACAGGGAAATGCTGAATACAACAGGTGTAGACCCTACAGGGAAATGCTGAATACAACAGGTGTAGACCCTACAGGGAAATGCTGAATACAACAGGTGTAGACCCTACATGGAAATGCTTACTTACAGGCCCTAACCAATAGTGGAATTTTTTAGTTAAAAATAGATATTAGGTGAACAATAGATAAGTAAGAAATTAAAAACAACAGCAATAAGACAGTGAAAAATAACAGTAGCGAGGCTATAACATTAGCGAGGCTATAACAGTAGCTGGGCTATAATAGTAGCAAAGCTATAACAGTAGCTGGGCTATAATAGTAGCGAGGCTATATACAGTAGCTGGGTTATAACAGTTGCGAGGCTATATACAGTAGCGAGGCTATAACAGTAGCTGGGCTATAACAGTTGCGAGGCTATATACAGTAGCGAGGCTATAACAGTAGCTGGGCTATAACAGTTGCGAGGCTATAGCAGTAGCGAGGCTATAGCAGTAGCGAGGCTATGTACAGTAGGGATGCTATGTACAGTAGCGAGGCTGTATACAGCAGCGAGGCTATAACAGTAGCGAGGCTGTATACAGCAGCGAGGCTATAACAGTAGCGAGGCTATAGCAGTAGCGGGGCTGTAAACAGCAGCGAGGCTATAACAGTAGCGGGGCTATAGCAGTAGCTGGGCTATAACAGTTGCGAGGCTATATACAGTAGCGAGGCTATAGCAGTAGCGAGGCTATAACAGTTGCGAGGCTATAGCAGTAGCGAGGCTATAGCAGTAGCGAGGCTATGTACAGTAGGGATGCTATGTACAGTAGCGAGGCTGTATACAGCAGCGAGGCTATAACAGTAGCGAGGCTGTATACAGCAGCGAGGCTATTGCAGTAGCGAGGCTATAACAGTAGCGAGGCTATAACAGTAGCGAGTCTATAGCATTAGCGAGTCTATAGCAGTAGCGAGGCTATAACAGTAGCGAGGCTATAAAAGTAGCGAGGCTGTATACAGCAGCGAGGCTATAACAGTAGCGAGTCTATAGCATTAGCGAGTCTATAGCAGTAGCGAGGCTATAACAGCAGCGAGGCTATAACAGTAGCGAGTCTATAGCATTAGCGAGTCTATAACAGTAGCGAGTCTATAGCATTAGCGAGTCTATAGCAGTAGCGGGGCTGTAAACAGCAGCGAGGCTATAACAGTAGCGGGGCTATAGCAGTAGCGGGGCTGTAAACAGCAGCGAGGCTATAACAGTAGCGGGGCTATAGCAGTAGCGGGGCTGTAAACAGCAGCGAGGCTATATACAGTAGCGGGGCTATAGCAGTAGCGGGGCTGTAAACAGCAGCGAGGCTATAACAGTAGCGGGGCTATAACAGTAGCTGGGCTATAACAGTTGCGAGGCTATAGCAGTAGCGAGGCTATAGCAGTAGCGAGGCTATGTACAGTAGGGATGCTATGTACAGTAGCGAGGCTGTATACAGCAGCGAGGCTATAACAGTAGCGAGGCTATAACAGTAGCGAGTCTATAGCAGTAGCGAGGCTATAGCAGTAGCGAGGCTATAACTGTAGCGAGGCTATAGCAGTACGAGGCTATAGCAGTAGCGAGGCTATAGCATTAGCGAGGCTATAGCAGTAGCGAGGCTATAACTGTAGCGAGGCTATAGCAGTGCGAGGCTATAACAGTAGCGAGGCTATAACAGTAGCGAATTGAGGTAGTATGCACATGCACAGTAGGTATGGTTAAAGTGACGATGCATTTATGATAAACAGAGAGTAAATCAAATCAAATAAAAATTTATTGGTCACATACACCTAGTTAGCAGATGTTAATGCGAGTGTAGCAAAATGCTTTCACAACAGTAGCAGCAGCGTAAAAGAGGGGTTGGCGGGTGGTGGCGGGTGGTGGGTGGCGGGACACAATGCAAATGCAAATAGCCCGGTTAGTCTGGCTAATTGAGTTAGTATGTACATGAATGTATAGTTAAAGTGACTATGCATATATGATGAACAGAGAGTAGCAGCAGCGTAAAAGAGGGGTTGGGGAGGGGGGCACACAATGCAAATAGTCAGCCATTTGATTACCTGTTCAGGAGTCTTATGGCTCTGGAGATAAAGCTGTTGAGAAGCCTTTTTGTCCTAGACTTGGCGCCCTGTTACCGCTTGCCATGCGGTAGTAGAGAGAACAGTCTATGACTGGGGTGGCTGGGGTCTTTGACAGTTTTAGGGCATTCCGCCTGGAGTAGAGGTCCTGGATGGTAGGCAGCTTAGCCCCCGTGATGTACTTCTCCTATGTGTTTCCATGGCATCTTTCCCCCATGTTTTTCCATGGCATTTCCATTGTTTGGGTCAAGTTCCATTGACCTCTTTACCGCATCCATTCAACGCAAGGACACAGAAATCAACACAGACAAACATGCGCACCTATACACACACACCTGCAGCCCATGACCTCATGCAAGGTCATGCATGAACTGAACACACATGCAAATGAACACAAATGTTGTTTTAGCAGCCAGAATACAGATACAAACCTGTGGCGGACACAATACATTTTAGCAGCCAGAATACAGATCCAAACATGGGGCTGAAGCAATACATTTTAGCAGCCAGAATACAGATCCAAACAGGGGGCTGAAACAATACATTTTAGCAGCCAGAATACAGATCCAAACAGGGGGCTGAAACAATACATTTTAGCAGCCAGAATACAGATACAAACCTGTGGCGGACACAATACATTTTAGCAGCCAGAATACAGATCCAAACAGGGGGCTGAAACAATACATTTTAGCAGCCAGAATACAGATCCAAACATGGGGCTGAAACAATACATTTTAGCAGCCAGAATACAAAGCCTTACTTAGTCGCTAGCTTAGGCTACTTCATAAAAGTGTCTTGTCCATATGGATAATGGAGCCAGAGGGCCAACTGCGCTATTCTGTTAATGTTTTACATATTGTTTTTAACTTATTTTGTACATAATGTTGCTTCTAGCGTCTCTTATGACCAAAAAGCGCTTCTGGACATCAGAACAGTGAGTACTCACCACAAACTCTTAATGAGTCTGATGCAAAGGATATACTGCTTTGTCGAGACAAGGCCCAAATCCCTGTCATCCTCCGTATTATTGGCCAACGTGCAAAACTGTAATATCTTATGTTTCACCAAGAAGTGGCTGAACAACGACACAGATAATATAGAGCTGGCTGGATTCTCTGTGGCATCGGCAGGACAGAGCAGCTACGTCTGGTAAGTCAAGGGGCAGGGGTGAGGTGTGTGTCTATTTGTCAATAACTGCTGGTGCTCGATGTCTAATGTAAAATAAGTCTCGAGGTATTGCTCGCCTCAGGTACAATTCCTCATGATAAGCTGTAGACCACACTATCTACCAAGAGAGTTTTCATCTATATTATTCATAGCTGTCTATTTACCACCAAACCGATGCTGGCACTAAGACCAGCACTCAACCAGCTGCATAAGGCCATAAGCAAACACGAAAATGCTCATCCAGAAGCGGCGCTCCTAGTGGCCAGGGTCTTTAATGCAGGGGAAAACAACTCTAGACCACCTTTACTCCACACACAGAGACGCGTACAAAGCTCTCCCTCTGGGTGGCGGGTGGCGGGTGGAGGGTGGCGGGACACAATGGCGGGTGGCGGGTACCCCCTCTATATAGCCTCGTTATTGTTATGTACATTTATTTTTTCTTTCGTTTATTTAGTAAATATTTAGTAAATATTTCTTGAACTGCATCGTTGGTTAAGGGCGCGTAAGTTCGAATTTCACCGGTAAGGTCTACACCTGTTGTAATCGGCGCATGTGAGAAATAAGATTTGATTTGACATTTTAATTATGTTTACAGAGTTTTGGTAAAGGGAGGGCTTCCGTCAGGGAGGGTGTTATGTGTCGTGTGCCATACTGATGTAGCCTGAGCAGTGGCACTCTATCACCCAAACCCTGTTTTATGCCTTGACAAAAGACAATTATCCAGCTCTTATTGTGGCTGTTGGAAGCGAACGCTAGCATGATGGAGCCTATGGTCAAATCAAATCAAATCACATTTTATTTGTCACATACATAGGGTTAGCAGATGTTAATGTGAGTGTAGCGAAATGCTTGTGCTTCTAGTTCCGACCATGCAGTAGTATCTAACAAGTAACAATTTCACAACAATTACCTTATACACACAAGTGTAAAGGAATGAATACGGGTATGTACATATAAATATATGGATGAGCGATGGCTGACTGGCATAGGCAAGATGCAGTAGATGGTATAGAGTACAGTATATACATATGAGATGAGTAATGTAGGATATGTAAACATTATGTAAATGGCATCGTTTAAAGTGGCTAGTGATACAATTATTACATCCAATTTTTAATTATTAAAGTGGCCAGAGATTTTGGTCGATGGCCGAACGGCATAGGCAAGATTCAGTACATGGTATAGAGTACAGTATATACATTTGACGTGAGTAATGTCAGATATGTAAACATTATATACAAAATTGTTTAAAGTGGCTAGTGATACATTGTTACATCCAATTCCTATGTTTAAAGTGGCTAGAGATTTAAGTCAGTATGTTGGCAGCAGCCACTCAATGTTAGTGATGGCTGTTTAACAGTCTGATGGCCTTGAGATAGACACTGTTTTTCAGTCTCTCGGTCCCAGCTTTGATGCACCTGTACTGACCTCGCCTTCTGGATGATAGCGGGGTGAACAGGCAGTGGCTCGGGTGGTTGTTGTCCTTGATTATCTTTTTGGCCTTCCTGTGACATCGGGTGGTGTAGGTGTCCTGGAGGGCAGGTAGTTTACCCCCGGTGATGCGTTGTGCAGTCCTCACTACCCTCTGGAGAGCCTTACGGTTGTGGGCGGAGCAGTTGCCGTGCCAGGCGGTGATACAGCCCGACAGGATGCTCTCGATTGTGCATCTGTAGAAATTTGTGAGTGTTTTTGGTGACAAGCCAAAGTTCTTCAGCCTCCTGAGGTTGAAGAGGCGCTGTTGCGCCCTCTTCACCATGCTGTCTGTGTGGGTGTACCATTTCAGTTTATCCGTAATGTGTACGCCGAGGAACATAAAACTTTCCACCTTCTCCACTACTATCCCATCGATGTGGATAGGGGGGTGGTCCCTCTGCTGTTCCCTGAAGTCCACGATCATCTTCGTAGCTTTGTTGACGTTGAGTGAGAGGTTATTTTCCTGACACCACACTCCAAGGGCCCTCACCTCCTCCCTGTAGGACGTCTCGTCGTTGTCGGTAATCAAGCCTACCACTTTAGTGTTGTCAGCAAACTTGATGATTGAGTTGGAGGCGTGCTTGGCCACGCAGTCATGGGTGAACAGGGAGTACATGGCTGAAAACGCACCCTTGTGGGGCCCCAGTGTTGAGGATCAGCGGGGTGGAGATGTTGTTTCCTTCCCTCACTACCTGGGGCCGGCCCGTCAGGAAGTCCAGGACCCAGTTGCACAGGGCGGAGTCGAGACCTAGTGTCTCAAGCTTAATGATGAGTTTGGAGGGTACTATGGTGTTAACCATGGGGTCCTAAAGGTCAACCATAAACATGGGGTCCTAAAGGTCAATCTAGTACAGGGTGGCTGTTTCTGTGAGACCGAAGTTGAGGACGAAAGGGTGTCTGTTTCAGTCAGACAGAACGCACTCACTTGATGTGTTTGGCTCTGACGTTTCTCTCCGTTAGCTCTAACTGTTCCACTATTAGCAGTTTGTATGAGTTATATATTACTACTGTGTCTGTTAGCTCAGTATGAGTTATGTAGGACTACTGTGTCTGTTTGCTCAGTATGAGTTATATAGGACTACTGTGTCTGTTAGCTCAGTATGAGTTATATATTACTACTGTGTCTGTTAGCTCAGTATGAGTTATATATTACTACTGTGTCTGTTAGCTCAGTATGAGTTATATATTACTACTGTGTCTGTTAGCTCAGTATGAGTTATATATTACTACTGTGTCTGTTAGCTCAGTATGAGTTATATATTACTACTGTGTCTGTTAGCTCAGTATGAGTTATATATTACTACTGTGTCTGTTAGCTCAGTATGAGTTATATATTACTACTGTGTCTGTTAGCTCAGTATGAGTTATATATTACTACTGTGTCTGTTTGCTCAGTATGAGTTATATATTACTACTGTGTCTGTTTGCTCAGTATGAGTTATATATTACTACTGTGTCTGTTTGCTCAGTATGAGTTATATATTACTACTGTGTCTGTTAGCTCAGTATGAGTTATATAGGACTACTGTCTGTTAGCTCAGTATGAGTTATATAGGACTACTGTGTCTGTTTGCTCAGTATTAGTTATATAGGACTACTGTGTCTGTTTGCTCAGTATTAGTTATATAGGACTACTGTGTCTGTTAGCTCAGTATGAGTTACATAGGACTACTGTGTCTGTAGGCTTAATATGATTTAAATAGAACTGTCACAACTTTCTCCGAAGTCGGTCCCTCTCCTTGTTCGGGCGGTGTTTGGCGGTCGATGTTGCCGGTCTTCTAGCCACCACCGATCCATCATTCATTTTCCGTTGGTTTTTGTCTTCATTTTTTACACACCTGGTTTCCATCCCCATAATTACATGTTCCTTATTTAACCCTCTGTTTGCCCCATGTTTTTGTGCGTGATTATTTGTTGTAGTCTTGGTCCGTTGCTCGTGTGATATATTTCACTACGTGTATTGTATTTTCCTTTTTTTGAGTAAAGTTTATTTATTCCTCGTCTTTGTTGTCCTGCGCCTGACTCCGCTGTACCTGCATCACCGGGACTCTTTACAGAATCACGCACCAATATTATGGAGTCAGCAGGAACACACAGCCCTCCTCTGCCAGTCGAAGAGCACATCCAACAGCACGCGACCATGTTGCAACGTCTGCACAATCTGGAGCGATCGGAGAGAGGAGGTTTTCCAGCACATCCACCATCATCACAACCTCCCACACAACCCACACCGCTGTCCACCCCTACTTCACCTGGTCCCAGTGGGATTCGTCTTGCGCTCCCGAGGGAGTATGATGGGATGGCTGCCAGGTGCCAGGGGTTTCTTCTCCAGCTGGAGCTCTACCTGGCGACCGTCCACCCGGCTCCTTCGGGACACGAGAGTGTGTCCGCCCTCGTCTCCTGTCTATCCAGGAAAGCCCTGGAGTGGGCCAACGCCGTATGGGGAGAGGGCGGAGTGGCGTTGGACCACTACGAGGAGTTCACCCGTCGCTTCCGGGCAGTGTTCGACCATCCACCTGAAGGTGGAGCGGCGGGTGAACGCCTGTTTCACCTCAGACAGGGGACGAGGAGCGCACAGGACTTTGCGCTGGAGTTCCGAACCCTGGCCGCCAGCGTGGGATGGAGTGACAGGGCTCTGATTGACCAATACCGGTGCAGTTTGCGTGAGGACGTCCGGTGGGAGCTGGCATGCAGGGTCACCACTCTTCAACCAGCTGGTGGACCTGTCCATCCGGCTGGATAACCTGCTGGCCACCCGAGGATGTCCGGATCAAGGCCTGTCATTCCCATCTCCCAGCACCTCTGATCCGACGCCTATGGAGCTGGGAGGTGCTGCGCTTAGGGGACCGGAGGAGGGGCCATTCCCTGCACCATCTGTGGCCGCAGAGGGCACACTGCTGGTCGGTGCTGGGGGGGTTTCTCAGGGAGTAGAGGCAGCAGGCAAGGCACTTTCGTGTCATCCCAGGTGAGTAGGCACCAGACTCACCCAGAGCCTCTTGTTGCTCACATGTTTGTGTTGATAGAATTCCTGAGTTTTCCCCGCAATCTCAGCATAAGGCACTCGTAGATTCAGGCTCAGCTGGGAATTTTTATGACTGTTCATTTGTCCATAGTTTAGGGATCCCCATTGTTCCTGTTGATATCCCCTTGCCTGTGCATGCCTTAGATAGTCGACAATTAGGGTTGGGGCTGATTAGGGAGGCCACCGCTCCACTAAGCATGGTTACGCAGGAGGGTCATGAGGAGAGAATCAGTCTCTACCTTATTAATTCTCCTGCGTTTCCCGTGGTGCTGGGTCTACCCTGGTTGGCCTATCATGACGCCACTATTTTGTGGCAACAGAGGGCTCTCAAGGGATGGTCACAAATGTGCTCGGGGAGGTGTGTAGGGGTTTCCATTGGTGCGACTACGGTGGAAAGTCCAGACCAAGTCTCCACCGTGCACATCCCCTCAGAATATGCCAATTTGGCTCTAGCCTTCTATAAGAAGAAGGCAACTCAATTACCACCCCATCGATGGGGGGACTGTGCAATAAATCTCCTGGTAGACACAGCACTTCCCAGGAGTCACGTGTATCCTCTGTCACAGGAAACATATGGAAACATATGTCTCTGAATACCTAGGACAGGGATACATTCGGCCCTCCACTTCACCTGTCTCCTCGAGTTTCTTTGCAGGGGTTTCCTCCGCCCCCTCTGGACATCGAGAGGGCCCCGGCGTATGCTGTTCGAGCCATTATGGCCTCGAGGCGTCGGAGGAGGGGCCTTCAGTACCTCGTGGAGTTGGAGGGGTACGGTCCGGAAGAGAGATGCTGGGTGCCGGTGGAGGACATCCTGGACCCTTCGTTGCTGCGGGAGTTTCACCGTCTCCACTCGGAGGCCTCGTCCTCCGGGTCGTCCCCGATGAAGGAATTTGCCTAAATGAGTGGGCTTTAACAATAAAATATATATGTGTATATATTATTATATATTTTAACAAGAGAACTTCCATCATGCTCCGAGAAGTTATATTTGCTGAATATCCTGTCGGCTCTATAGCCCCATCCTGCTCAGCAGTACAAATCTGTCAGTCCAGACACACCTGATATCAGCTGTAGCCTGTTCAGTATGCACTATTCTATTACAAATTAACTACTTAGGGAGCAGTGGGGCGCTGTTGAATTATTAAACATTCATCAATATACAAGTGTTGCATAGTCATCAAAAGCTCTGATTCTTGGCAATATCACAGCGTTGTCAGATTTCAAAAAGGCTTTACGGCGAAAGCACAACATTTGATTGTTTGAGGATAGCCCCTCTCATATTTTTATGCATTAGCATAAATCCATAACCAAAGTGGGTCTCATAAAACGCATAAAATTGCTAATATAAAATCCCTTACCTTTCGAAGAACTTCTGCTGAGGGCTTCCCAAGTGTCCAACGAAGACATCCAGTGGTTCTTTTGTTAGAAAAAGTCATTTATTATATCCATAAATCTCCGTTTGGTTGGCGCGTTATGTTCATAAAATACAGCGTTCACTCGCCCATAGAACCGTGAAGAGAACACGTTCAACCTATACCTATACACTTGTCCAAGAACAATCAAACATCATTGATAATGTATCTTTAGGAACACTTTTAAGTATATTTACTATAATATTTCAACCGGATTATAAACTGGACGATAGGAAAGGAAAAAACCACAGAGCGCGTGAGCCCGTGAACGCGCCTCCTCTTCTGTTTACATCTGATGACTAGTTCAAAATTCTTCTTCTATTACCATCCAGAGCAACTATAACATCACCAAACACTGTCTAGAGACTGTTGACATCCAGTGGAAGTAATAGGTACTGCAATCTTACTTCCATATATGGCTGTTTTCAACAGGGAGGGGTTCAAAATGAGGCAATGTGTCAAAAACACTTCTTCCAGGACAGAAATTCCACGGGTTTTGCCTGTTATATCAGTTCTGTTATACTCACAGACAATATCTGTCTTAGGAACTTCAGAGTGTTTCCTATCCAATAGTACTAATTATATGCATATACTAGTTTCTGGGCCTGAGTGGCAGGCCTTTTACTTTGGGCACGCCAGACTCTCCAAAACCGACAGTTAACTAGAAAATGTCATACCATTCTGGAAGACAATCTAAACCGAGAGGACCAGTGTATTTGTAACCTATAGACCTGGAAACTATGTTATTTTTTAAGCAAATCTTTAATTGTGCTAACAAGAGTTGCTGTTTATCTTTTCAACTCCATAGGACTTACACGGGAAAATCTGCCTTTGGAGCAAACAAAAAACTGTCTACCTGCTTGGCAACTAATGGGTTTCTCTCCCTATCTGCTGTGATGAGAGGGATGAGGGAGGAAGGTGTGAATGGATTGATGAGGAGCGCTACAGGACAGAACCTGACTAATTCTGACCAATTAGTACACACACACACACACACACACACACACACACACAAACAGATGCACACACACACACACACACACACACAGATGCACACACACACACACATGCATATACACACGCATATGCACACATGCACACACATGCACGCGCACACACACTCACACACACCTTCAGAACAGGACCGGTCTGACTACAGAGCTGGCCAATTACTAGTGAGATTTCAGGGAGGCTAGCTGATACTGGCATCTCTCTGGCATCTCCTCAAAACCTGCAAAAAAAAAGGGAATTAGGAAGATGTGATATTGCATGCAATTTAACATTGTATTTTATCCCCGAGAGAAAAGGTCTCTTAGAAGCAAAGAGCGGGCGACTGAGGAAGACGTGACAGGCACGAGAGATCTGCAGAACTATCTTTGAGAAGCCCTTTTGATGTTTTCAAATAGCTGTCATGGGAAGATGCACCTCCAGGTAAGAACCCTGAGAAATGATCCAGCAGTCATTTCAGCTCCAAGACCAGAGACAGACAGGCAGCTATACACCTTACCTGAGTGGTCAGTGGATTTCAGTGTAGCAGTCATTTCAGCTGCAAGACCAGAGACAGACAGGCAGCTATACACCTTACCTGAGTGGTCAGTGGATTTCAGTGCAGCAGTCATTTCAGTGGACATTTCAGTGAACGCGCGTCCATTTCAGCAGGGCCTTAGTTTCTACATTTACTGTAGCGTGAAGACAGCAGAATGAAGTATTGAGTCTATGAATCAGGTGTGAGAGCCTTGGTAGACTCATTAAAGACTTTAATCATATAATGTCTCTTTGCCTGTCATCCTCCCAATCCAACCATGGCCCTTCACTTCTTTAATCATATAATGTCTCTTTGCCTGTCATCCTCCCAATCCAACCATGGCCCCTTCACTTCTCCCTTCTCCCTGACTGTATAAACCTGAACATTTTTACAATGAGGATTAGATTATTATTTCTGACAGATCTGGGTTGGGTTTAACCTTGTGAAGAGGGAAGATGAAAGAAAGAGAGAGAGAAAAAGATAGAGAGAGGAGGGATAGAGGGAGAGAGAGAGAGAGAGAGTGATAGAGTAAGAAAGAGAGAGAGAGAGAGAGAGAGAGAGAGAGAGAGAGAGAGAGAGAGAGAGAGAGAGAGAGAGAGAGAGAGAGAGAGAGAGAGAGAGAGAGAGAGAGAGAGAGAGAGAGAGAGAGAGAGAGAGAGAGAGAGAGAGAGAGACTTTTGACTTTTTGTCTTTCTTTAATGAAACATCCTCATTTCATTAAAAACTCACCACCCCCCACCCCTTAAAGAAAATAAAAACACCAAACTACATCCTGTACTGCATACACGCACCAGTCACCTTTCCCTATACCACACAATTCAAAACACCACACATCAAAATAACCAAAAACCTTACCACTTCTACAACCGTATTTCCAAAACATCTTCCTCAACTATACAGACAGCCCCCCACACACCATATCTCCTGAAACATCTCCACACTTTTTATCATTTTATAGAACTCAAATTCCACCCTGAGGCGCAGAGACCATCCCATTAAATAATAGTAAAGGGTCTGTTATCCCCCACCTTTGACCCTGTTCCTCCTTGTTAGCCAAATAGCCAACTTTGCCTGAGCAAACAGGAAGTTCAACAAAACACATTTAGCCTTTTTCATTTTTCGAATACCTGTACCCCATTATAAACACCCCAACAGTAAAAACCACCCCCAACCTCTCACACAGACATTCCAACAGAGACATTAATGGCATTAACCTGACGCACACAGAAAACACATGAATCACAGTTTCTTTTATAACACAGAAAGGACACCCCTGCCCGATTCCCCGGTTCAACCTGTACCAACCAGCTGTTAGTGGCCAAGGCTCCATGAAGAACCCTCCACTGGAGGTCCCCTGACCTCTTTGGTACTGGGGGTTTGTAAAGCCCCCTCCATCTAAAACCTACCATATTCTCTGCCCCACATACCCCCTGCCACTGATGTGCCTTCACTCCTGTTAGGCTCCTAATGTTCCTCACCTTAATGCAGAGGTTGTAGAGGGCTTTACCTTCCACCCCTTCAAACTCCCCAAGGCTCGGAGTGTTAAAATCTAACAAGTCCTCCAGACCCCCTTGCCAGTCCCCAGTCTCTGCTGTCACCTGCAGTGGTGGAAAACATTGGTGGCCCCTCCCCCTTTGGCCGCTCAAACACCCCCCTTACCGGCTCAGACAGTGCCTCCTGGACCTCCTCCAGGAATCTCTCCAGCAGCCTAAGAGACGTTATTCCTGTTTGTTGTGCCAGGACTTCCGGGGTTTTCCACCCGTCCTCTCCCAGCAGTCGCAGGTCACCCAGCCTTAGTAAACCCGCTGCCATCAGTTGCCTCTGCAGGGTGGCCGACTGAACTGATCTCAAAGGGATGGCTGGGTTGTGGAAGATAGGCTCTTCCCACACCCACAGTCCAGGCTCTACACCCCCATCTCGTGTGGCCCTTAGCAGCTGCCATGCCCTCAGCACTGCGGTATAAAAGTCTGAGAGACCTGCTGTATTCATCCTCTCCAGCTTCATGAGGAACAGCTGCCGGTCCAGCCCTAATCCGCCAGCTCTCCTCAGCAGCGCATGCTGGTTCCCTCCAGCCAACATCAGTATGGTACAGCAGTCTCTGTGCCGCCTTTAGTCGGAATGCAGCCACCCTGCTCTCCAGTTCCACCAGGCCCTGTCCTCCTTCGTGGACGGTCATATACAACACTGCTGCCCTCAGCCAGTGATGGCCCGACCAGAAAAATTCCACCAGCTTATGCTGCAGGTCTGCGAGCAGACCGGGCGGGGGGTTGAGGACAGCCAGTTTATGCCACAGGGAAGATGCCACCAGGTTGTTGATTATCAGCACCCTCCCTCTATATGACACTCTGGGACAGGAGCCACCTCCACCTGGCCAGTCTTGACACTACTGCCTGTGACAGCCCCTCCCAGTTCTTCCTTACCCACCTCTCCGAGCCCAGGTACACCCCCAACACTTTAAGCCCTTCACAACCCCACTTTAAACCCCCTGGAAGCAGAGGAAGGGCCCTATCCCCCATGCCCCACATAACAGAGCTTTGCTCTTGCCCCAGTTTACCTTAGCCGACGAAGCTCCCTCGTACACCTTCAGACTGGTCTCTAGTGCCTGCATATCCTGACCATCCCTGACCATTACAGAAACATCATCAGCATACGCTGACACTGCTATGCCTGTCACCACACCCATGCCTGTCCAGCACACTCCCTGCAGTCTCCTGCGTAGCAGGCCCAAAAAAGGCTCAATGGCTAGTGTATATAACTGCCCCGATAGAGGGCAGCCTTGTCTAATGCCTCGTCTCACCCAGACTGGCCTACTGAGCCCCCCTCCCACCTTGACCATACATGACGCCCCAGCATACAACATCTTCACACAGGTCAAAAAACTCTTCCCAAACCCAAACACAGACATCACATTAAACAGATACTCATGGTCCACTCTATCAAAAGCCTTCTCTTGATCTAAAGAGACCAGTCCAAAATTCACATCAGAACCTTTTGACAAGTCCAACATGTCCCTGATTAGGAACAAGTTGTCCGTGATTGAGCGTCCCGGTACACAATATGTTTGGTCTTTATGTACTATCGAGTCCAGATGGGACTTCAGTCTGTTAGAGAGGACCTTGGCAAATATCTTGTAGTCCGCACAAAGTAATGCCACCGGCCTCCAGTTCTTAAGTTCACACAAGTCCCCTTTTTTTTTAGGCAGGAGAGTCAGAGCGCCCGACGGCAGCTCATCGGCAACACTCCTACCTCGACGCATTCACGCAACACGCAAAAGAAATCCTGTCCAATTATTCCCAGAATTTTTATAAAACTCCACTGGGAGTCCATCAACCCCTGGTGCTCGACCGGGGGACATCTGGGTTACTGCCTCTGCCAGTTCATGGGACAACAGAGGAATGTCCATTTCGTCCCTCTGTGCCAGAGAGAGCTTAGGGAGTCCTGCGAACAAGACCTGAGCACACACAGGATCACACATTTCTGCCCTATACAACTCAGTATAAAACTCCACAGTTCGCTCCTCATCTCTCCCACCACAGAGGTCACCCGCCCATCAGAAAGCCGTAGACAATGCATACCCTTGGCTTCACCGCTCTGTCTTTCCAACCCAAAGAAGAAGGAGCTGGGAGCATCCATCTCCTTGAGCATGGAGAACCTAGCTCTTACAAGTGCTCCCTTTGCTTTAACCTGGAAAAAACTGCCCAGGTCCCTACGTAATTCAGCTAGATTAGCTTGGAGGCTTACATTGCCTTGCCCCACCATCTCTACCTCCATCTCACTAATACTACGCTCTAGTTCCCCAATACTCTCCTAGCCTCTGAGGATGAGAGAGCTGTATACTGTTGACAGTAAAGCCGAATTTGGACTTTCCCACATCCCACCATTGACTCAGAGACTCATACTCCTCTCTTCGCTGCCCCCACCTTTCCCAAAATATATGGAAACCTGAGCAAAAGTGGCATCTTGTAAGAGCTTTACATTAAACTTCCAATAGGATGCCTGCCGGGGCCCTGGTGAAATAGACAGCTGAGCCATGGTTATATGGTGATCTGAAAACCCCACTGGGAGAATGGTAGTGCCCAACAGCCTATTGCTCTGATTCCTGGACATGTAAAAACGATCAAGTCGGGCTGCACTCACCCTAGCCCCAAAGACCTTCACCCATGTATACTGTCTTGTGTTGGGATGTTTAGTTCTCCAAATATCCACTAGGTCGAACTGATTAATAATGTCCCTTAACACCCCCACTGACACTGAATGAGGCTCTTCCCCATTTCTATCTTTCGTAAAATCC
The DNA here is from genome assembly GCA_030435695.1 of Brachymystax lenok tsinlingensis. NCBI lineage: Eukaryota > Metazoa > Chordata > Actinopteri > Salmoniformes > Salmonidae > Brachymystax > Brachymystax lenok. Next base: position 4,899,416 of record CM059804.1, on the reverse strand, counting down.
ATGGTACAGTTCCAGTCTCCGCCGACCACCAGCATCTCCTCAGGCGCTACTTGTGAGAGTTCCTGTCTAAGACACCCAAATAGAACCCCTCTCTCTCCCTGTGTTAGGCGCATACACATTTATAAAGACAAAACCCTTGTTGTTAATTTCTGCTTTTACAACAAGCAGCCTACCTTACACACCTCCTTTGAGGAGCAAATTTTTACAGACAGACCAGGTACAAAAAGACTGCCACCCCTGCACTCAAATTTGTCCCATGGCTCAACACACTTGCCCCTTTCCACCAGAGCCCCCAATCGACTTCATTCACCACATCGCTATCGTCTCCTGCAGAAACAACACCTGTACTTTTTTTGTTTTACATATTCACCCAACACACTCCTCTTTCCCGCATCTCTGGCGCCATTTATATTGAGCGAGCCTACCGTAGAGTCTCCATAAGAAGTGGGAGAAAAGCCAGCAAGGAAAGAGACCAATAGCAAAGCCCCAGTGCCAGAAAGAAACTATACATCTAAACAGTGTCTGAAGGTAGACCTTTACGCACAGTTGTGACCCACTTCCTCAACCTAAACCTTTTCCTGGGTGAGAGGACACCATGCCCTCATTTTTCATAGCATGTTGTGCTGATCTTACAAACTTTCTCGGATCAGAAAAAAAGTCTCAAGATTAACTTTTTCCCCTTGGTCTCATTCAGGAACCTTGTCAGTTCCCTCAATGTGTACTTTGGCCCCTCTGCTTGACTGGCTGTCAGCTCCGGACCCATTGAAGAGGAGTCTGAAAGGAAAACCTCATCATCCTCTTCCTCATACTCACTTTCCTCATCTCCATCTCCCATCCTGACCACCTGCCCTTCCTCTCTGGTCAGGGCCTCCACCCCAGCACCAGGTCCCATAGTACCTTTGACCACACCAGCCTCTACACTTCCACCTTTCTTCTCCTCCTTTTTCTTTTCCGCTTGACACCCTCCTCCTCCCCCTAGTCTCTTACACTTCCCCACTATACTCTCCTCATCCACTAGCATAACCTTACTAGACCCAGCCTCATCTACACCACCCTCCATAGCATGTCTAGGCCCAGCCTCTTCTACACCAGCATCCATAGCATGACTAGTCCCAGCCTCAGCTACCCCACCATCTCTAGCCTGACTAGGACCAGCCTCATCTACACCACCATCTCTGGCATGACTAGTCCCAGCCTCAGCTACCCCACCATCTATAGCCTGACTAGACCCAGCTTCATCTACCCCACCATCTCTAGCCTGACTAGGCCCAGCCTCATCTACACCACCATCCTTGCCATGACTAGGCCCAGCCTCATCCACACCACCATCCATGCCATGACTAGGCCCAGCCTCTGCTGTCTGCATCTCATTGCCCCCTACACTTTGACCTTGTTTTCCCCACTGGCACTTGTGCCCTCACCTTGTCCACGGCCTTTATGTGGACACGCAAAGCTCTTATGCCCCAAATCCCCACACTCAAAACACCGTAGACTATCTGTGCTGGCAAACCCTGCGTAGAGCCCCTCCCCATGTCTCACTTTAAAATGCACGTTTAGCTGTTGCTCATTATTATTCAGAAACATAAACACTTGCCTCCGGAACGAAACAACGTGGCTTAACGGCATCCGCCTGAAAACCTGCCGACAGTACACGAAAACCGCTAGCAAACTTACCAAAACGACTAAGCTCTTTCCTGATTTGATCATCCGTAATAAACGGAGGCAAATTTGCAACTACCACCCTTGTTGAAGGGGTAGCAAGAGGCAAAATTGACACCAACACACCCCTTACAAATATTCCACTAGCAATTAGTCTACCAACCAAGTTTGCTCTTTTCATGAACACAACCACAGCTTTGTTCATTCTGGAAGCGGAATGTATAAATTCTGCTCCTACCTGTTCACCGACTGCAAGCAGAACCTCCTCCACTTTAACTCCATTCTCAGGAACACACCTGAATCCATGCCGTATAGACAGCATCTCCTCCCGCTAGGCTGAGAAGCCATCGCACACACCACACCTTACAAACCCCAGGAAACTAACTCTGTCCTTTTCCACCCTAACTTTGAAAAAAACTGTGGATACCGCTAAAACAAATATTGCATTAACCCTCCACCATAGAAAAAAATAAAGAAAAGAACAGAATCAAGAAAGTTAGTTAGGACAGAGCCCTCCACACCAAACACTCAAACTCCAAAAACCTCCCAGCATGCACTGCAAAAGAGAGAGAGAGAGAGAGAGAGAGAGAGAGAGAGAGAGAGAGAGAGAGAGAGAGAGAGAGAGAGAGAGAGAGAGAGAGAGAGAGAGAGAGAGGAGGGGAGAAAGAAAATTCAAACTTTTCACTCGGACAGAGTGGATGAATTTAAGCCATCCTGAAACGGTGGTATTGTCAGAAGTCAAACAGGCCTGACACAAAGACGCTGTCAGGCTGCCCTAATGACCCCCTATTCAGTATTCCCAATGTGGTGCACTATTTCTGAACAGGGCTGTGGTGCACTCTGTAGGGAATAGGGTGTAATTTGAGACACTGTGTCAGGGTGCCCACCGGGGTGGGGACAGGTTCCATAGCTTGTAACCATTGCAGAACACATTTTGGTGATCCATGGAACTATATAGAACCATGCTCATAGAACATTTTATATTGTTAAAATTCCATAGGTTTTATTATTGTGTTTACTAACTTGTTGAATCAGGTGTGTTAGCTCTGGAATGGATGTAGGTCCCTGAGGAGAGAATTGGGAACTTGACTTAATCAACCATCCTCAAATGACACATAGCCATAAATGACCTTTTTATCAGTCGCCATCACTAGCCATAGTCATAGATGACATCTAATAGCATAGCACAACAGATTAGATCAACTGGAATGACACTCTCTCTCACGGTTGCACAAAAAGAGCTGTGAGCAAACCACGCCACAAAATATTCAAATATAGTAGCCGCCTACATTTTAAATATCGCTCAAACTTTTTCTTTCCACAGCAAAGAACCATTGAAGGCATAAAAGGGATTTATTTGAGTCAGTATGATTCCACATAGAGCCATCACCCTTCCCAAAGAATCCCTTGAGGAACCCTCCTCATGTCTTTGTGGGTATTACAACTATTACAAAGCTGGAATTGAAGAACTAACCGTTTAGGCAAACACACCTCAAAACACCTTGTCTACAAATTCAAAACAGGGAATTCATGAACACAGTTCTCCCCTCAGGTAATCTATATATCTAGAACATGCATTGCATCTGTTCACCGTTTATCGTTATTATATAAGTCTCAGTTTGAGCTTGACTTTAAAAAACACATTTGAATAATCCTTTTGGAACAGATCTGAAGTATTTAAAACAAACAAACGTAAGAACACGTAAGAACTCTATAAACTGTCAGTATCTTCTAGTGAGTGTTGATATTGGTGTACAGTATACTGTTCTCCAGTGCCAAAGTGTTTCAGTGGCTTCCTTGGCCTTGACGTCCATCACTCAGCTGATGTAGAAGCCAAACAACCGATCCGTCAGATCAGATCATGTAGAAGCCAAGCAACCCATCCGTCAGATCAGAACATGTAGAAGCCAAGCAACCCATCCGTCAGATCAGATCATGTAGAAGCCAAGCAACCGATCCATCAGATCAGCTGATGTAGAAGCCAAGCAACCCATCCATCAGGTCAGTTTACAGGAGATAATAGGAGTTGCTCTACTTATACAGAGCCTTCAGAAGGTTTTCAATACCCCGAAATGTCAAAGTGGAATTGTATTTTTACAAAGTAATATAAAATGAAAAGCTGAAATGTCTTTAGTCATTAAGTGTTCAACCCCTTTGTTATGGGAATCCTGAATAGATTCAGGAGTATAAATTTGCTCAACAAGTCACATAATAAGTTGCATGGTCTGTGCAATAATAGTGTTTAACATGATTTTTGAATAACTACCTCATCTCTGTATCCCACACATACAATTATCTGTAAGGTCCCTCAGTCGAGCAGTGAATTTCAAACACAGATTAAACCACAAAGACCAGGGAGGTTTTCCAATAGCTCGCAAAGAAGGGCACGTATTGGTAGATGGGTAAAAAAAAACAGACATTGAATATATCCCTTTGATCACGGTGAAGTTAATAATTAGACGTTGGATGGTGTATCAATACATCCAGTCACTACAAAGATACAGGCGTCCTTCCAAATTCATTTGCCGTAGAGGAAGGAAACCGCTCAGGAATTTCACCATGAAGCCAATGGTGACTTAAAACAGTTACAGAGATGAATGACTGTGAGAAAACTGAGGATGGATCAACAAGATTGTAATTACTCCACAATACTAACGTAATTGCCAGAGTGAAAAGAAGGAAGAATATTCCAAAACATTCATCCTGTTTGTAACATGTCACTAAAGTAAAACTGCAAAAATGTGGCAAAGCAATTAACTTTTTGTCCTGAATACATGGTGTTATGTTTGGGGCAAATCCAACACAACACATTACTGAATAAAACTCTCCATATTTTCAAGCGTTGTCAGTGCCGGTGTGTGTAGCTGTTGAAAAAGTCAGGTGCAGGAAAGCAGAGATGAGTGAACAATGCATTTAATAAAATACGGGAAAAACAGGATAACAAATCCAACGCGCCCAAAAACAAACGGGCGAACATAACCAGCCGTAAATAAACCAACAAAGTACAACACGCACACCAAAAATGGGGAAAACAGAGGGTTAAATAATGAACATGTAATTATGGAATTGAAAACAGGTGTGTAAAACAAAGACAAAACAAATGGAACATGAAAAATGGATCGACGATGGCTAGAAGGCCGGTGACATCGACCGCCGAAAACTGCCCGAACAAGGAGAGGGACCGGCGAAAGTCGTGACAGTACCCCCCTCTTGACGCCCGGCTCCAGAAGCTCACCGACACCGACCTCGGGGACGACCAGGAGGACGAGGCGCAGGGCGATCCGGATGGAGACGGTGGAACTCCCGCAGCATCGAAGGGTCCAACACGTCCTCCACCGGTACCCAGCATCTTTCCTCCGGACCGTACCCCTCCCACTCCACGAGGTACTGGAGGCCCCCTGCGCGACGCCTCGAGTCCATGATGGCTCGAACAGCATACGCCGGAGCCCCCTCGATGTACAGAGGGGGCGGAGGAACCTCCCGCACCTCAGACAATTGGAGTGGACCAGCCACCACCGGCCTGAGGAGAGACACATGGAACGAGGGATTAATATGGTAATCAGGAGGGAGCTGTAACCTGTAGCAAACATTCAGTCTCCTCAGGACTTTGAATGGCCCCACAAACCGCGGACCCAGCTTCCGGCAGGGCAGGCGGAGGGACAGGTTTCGGGTCAAGAGCCAGACCCTGTCCCCCGGTGTTTGCTGCCGCCCATTGCAGGTGCACATGGGCGGCGTCCCAGGTCTCCTCCGAGTGCTTAAACCATTCATCCACCGCAGGAGCCTCGATCTGGCTCTGATGCCAAGGTACCAGAACCGGCTGATAACCCAGTATGCACTGGAAGGGAGAGAGGTTAGTGGAGGAGTGGTGAAGTAAGTTTTGGGCCATCTCTGCCCAGGGGATGAACGTCGCCCACTCCTCCGGCAGGTCCTGGGAAAATGACAACAGAAACCTACCCACATCCTGCCCGTTACTCTCGGGTGAAAACCTGAGGCAAGGCTGACCGAGACCCCCAGACGTTCCATGAACGCCCTCCAGACCCTGGACGTGAACTGGGGACCCCAATCAGAGACTATGTCCTCAGGCACCCCGTAGTGCCGGAAAACGTGTGTGAACAGGGCCTCCGCAGTCTGTAGGGCCGTAGGGAGACCAGGCAAAGGAAGGAGACGGCAGGACTTAGAAAACCGATCCACAACGAACAGGATTGTTGTGTTACCCTGTGAGGGAGGAAGATCAGTCATGAAGTCTACAGACAGGTGCGACCATGGCCGCTGTTGAACAGGTAGGGTTTGTAACTTTCCTCTGGGCAGGTGTCTAGGAGCCTTGCACTGGGCGCACACCGAGAAGGAGGAAAAACCCTCACGTCCTTGGCCAAGGTGGACCACCAGTACTTCCCACTAAGACAGCGCACTGTCCGACCGATGCCAGGATGACCAGAGGAGGGTGACGTGTGGGCCCAGCTCCCATTCTCCAACACTCCCGGCCTCTTGCCTGGTGGCACCGGTAGTGTGGGAGCTGGACGCGGACATCGAGCGGGCGTTACATACAGAGCCCACTCCTTCTCAGTGTCCAGGTGGGCGTCTGTACGTCCCGTATGCTGTCCGCGACCGGTTGATCTATTGGGCCCACACGTCACCCTCCTCTGGTCATCCTGGCATCGGTCGGACAGTGCGCTGTCTTAGTGGGAAGTACTGGTGGTACTGTGGTGAACGCCCGCTCGATGTCCGCGTCCAGCTCCCACACTACCGGTGCCACCAGGCAAGAGGCCGGGAGTATGGGAGTGTGATCCACGGACCGCTCCTCTGTGTCATACATCCGGGACAGTGCATCTGCCTTTGCGTACTGGGAACCTGGTTGGTAGGAAAGGGTGAAAACAAAACAGGTAAAGAACATGGCCCACCTTGCCTGGCGAGGGTTCAGTCTCCTCGCCACCCGGATGTAATCCAGATTGCGGTGGTCAGTCCAGATGAGAAAAGGGTGTTTAGCCCCTTCAAGCCAATGTTTCCACGCCTTCAGAGCCTTGACAAAAAGAAGGCACAGGGGCGGAGCTTCAGCAGTGTACCCGAGTGCTGAGAGAGCACGGCTCCTATCCCAGCCTCGGACACGTCCCCCTCTACTATGAACGCCAAAGAGGGATCTAGAGGAGCCAGCACGGGAGCCGAGGTAAACAGAGCCTTCAGGTGACCAAAAGCCCTGTCCGCCTCAGCTGACCACTGAAGTCGCACCGGCCCCCCCTTCAGTAGTGAGGTAATGGGAGCCGCTACCTGACCAAAGCCCCAGATAAACCTCCGGTAGTAGTTGGCAAACAGAAGAAACCGCTGCACCTCCTTTACCATGGTGGGTGTCGGCCAATTACGCACGGCTTCAATGCGGTCACTCTCCATCTCCACCCCTGAAGTGGAAATGCGGTACCCTAGGAAGGAGACGGACTGCTGGAAGAACAGATATTTCTCAGCCTTGACGTACAGGTCATGCTCCAACAGTCGACCAAGCACCCTGCGCACCAGGGACACATGCTCGGCGCGTGTAGCGGAGTATATCAGATTGTCATCAATATTCACCACTACACCCTGCTCGTGCAGATCCCTGAAAATCTTGGAAAACTGATGGAGCATTCATCAACTCGTACGGCATGATGAGGTATTCATAGTGCCCTGAGGTGGTACTAAATGCCGTTTTCCACTGGTCCCCCTCCCGGATACGCACCAAGTTGTAAGCGCTCCTGAGGTCCAATTGTGTGAAGAAGCGCGCCCCGTGCATTGACTCGATCGCACTGGCTATGAGAGGCAGCGGATAGCTGTATCTCACAGTAATCTGATTGATACCCCGATAGTCAATACATGGGCGCAGACCTCCATCCCTCTTCACAAAAAAGAAACTTGAGGAGGCAGGTGAAGTGGAGGGCCGAAAGTATCCCTGCCTGGGACAGAGGAGGAGACGGCGGGAAGTTCTGTGTCTAACAGGAGATGTATTGCACAATCCCCAAGTTGATGGGGTGGTAATTTAGTCGCCTTCTTCTTACAGAAGGCGAGAGCCAAATCGACATATCTGAGGGGATGCGCACGGTGGAGACCTGGCCTGGACTTTCCACCGTAGTCGCACCAATGGAAACCCCGACACACCTCCCTGAACACTCTCGTGACCACCCCTTGAGAGCCTTCTGTTGCCACGAAATAGTGGGGTTATGACAGACCAACCAGGGTAGGCCCAGCACCACGTGAAACGCAAGAGAATCAATAAGGAAGAGACTGATTCTCTCATTGTGACCCTCCTGCGTAACCATGTCTAGTGGAGCGGTGGCCTCCCTAATCAGCCCTGACCCTAATGGTCGACTATCTAAGGCGTGCACAGGGAGGGGCATATCAACAGGAACAATGGGGATCCCTAAACTATGGGCAAAAGAACAGTCAATAAAATTCCCAGCTCTGCCTTAATCTACGAGCGTCTTATGCTGGGAATGCGGGGAAAACTCAGGAAATTCAATAAACGCATACATGTGAGCAACAGGGGGCTCTGGGTGAGCCTGGTGCCGACTCACCTGGGGTGACACGGCAGTGCCCTGCCTGCTGCCTCGACTCCCTGAGGAACCTCTCCAGCACCGACAAACAGTGTACCTTCTGCGGCCACAGATGGTGCAGGAAATGGCCCCTCCTCCGGTCGCCCTAAGGGCGGCACCTCCCAACTCCATGGGCGTCGGAGTGGAGGTGCTGGGGGATGGAACTGACAGGCCCCGATCCGGACGACCGCGGGTAGCCAGCAGGTTGTCCAGACGGATGGACAGGTCCACCAGCTGGTCCAGTGTGAGGGTGGGGTCTCGGCAGGCCACCTCCCGACGGACGTCCTCGCGCAGACTGCACCGGTAATGATCGATCAGGTCTCTGTCATTCCATCCCGCGCTGGCGGCCAGTGTCCGAAAGTCCAAAGAGAAATCCTGCTCGCTCCTCGTCCCCTGCCTAAGATGGAACAGATAAATATGGGTTTAGGTGAGACAGAGGCCCTATGGATAAATAACTAGGGCTTTAGCTGAGACAGTGGCCCTATAGAGAGATAACTAGGGCTTTAGCTGAGACAGAGGCCCTATGGCTAGATAACTAGGGCTTTAGGTGAGACAGTATAGTATAGAGTTTAGCTGAGACAGAGGCCCTATACCTAGATAACTAGGGCTTTAGGTGAGACAGTATAATGTTGGGTTTAGCTGAGACAGAGGCCCTATACCTAGATAATATAGGTTTTAGCTGAGACAGAGGCTCAGGTCATAGACCAACCACTACTAAACTGAACACCAGAACTCAGCACCTCAGAGGAAAATGGCATAAGGAAGAGATTCAACAGTTCCCATATTACAGGAACACTGAGTAGTCGGTTAGGGGCATTATGGATTGTATATTGTTGTACCTCTTTGGAACAGTAGATTTGCTACAGTTTCACCTCAGTGGAACAGTGGATTTGCTAACGTTTCACGTCTGTGGAACAGTAGATTTGCTATTGTTTCACCTCTGTGGAACAATAGATTTGATGTTGTTTCACCTCTGTGGAACAGTGGATTTGATATAGTTTCACCTCTGTGGAACAATAGATTTGATACAGTTTCACTTCTGTGGAACAGTAGATTTGAAACAGTTTCACCTCTGTGGAACAGTAGATTTGATATAGTTTCACCTCTGTGGAACAGTGGATTTGATATAGTTTCACCTTTGTGGAGCAGTGGATTTGATATAGTTTCACCTCTGTGGAACAGTGGATTTGATATAGTTTCACCTTTGTGGAGCAGTGGATTTGATATAGTTTCACCTGTGTGGAACAGTGGATTTGATATAGTTTCACCTTTGTGGAACAGTGGATTTGATATAGTTTCACCTCTGTGGAACAGTAGATTTGATATAGTTTCACCTCTGTGGAGCAGTGGATTTGATATAGTTTCAACTCTGTGGAACAGTAGATTTGATATAGTTTTTCCTGTGTGGAACAGTATATTTGATATAGTTTCACCTCTGTGGAACAGTGGATTTGATATAGTTTCACCTTTGTGGAGCAGTGGATTTGATATAGTTTCACCTGTGTGGAACAGTGGATTTGATATAGTTTCACCTTTGTGGAACAGTGGATTTGATATAGTTTCACCTCTGTGGAACAGTAGATTTGATATAGTTTCACCTCTGTGGAACAGTAGATTTGATATAGTTTCACCTCTGTGGAACAGTAGATTTGATATAGTTTCACCTCTGTGGAACAGTAGATTTGATATAGTTTCACCTCTGTGGAACAGTAGATTTGATACAGTTTCACCTGTATGGAACAGTAGATTTGATACAGTTTCACCTGTATGGAACAGTACATTTGATATAGTTTCACCTCTGTGGAACAGTGGATTTGATATAGTTTCACCTTTGTGGAGCAGTGGATTTGATATAGTTTCACCTGTGTGGAACAGTGGATTTGATATAGTTCTGTGACTGTGAATGTATTCTGAATCGAACCCTATTCTTTATTCAATGCACTGCCATTCATAGAGATACATTACAATTATATTTAAATATGTGGTGTCTTTTCACTCAACACTGATCCCTGGGTTATGGATTATGGTAAATAAACACACTGGAAGGGTCAAAGTGGGAGTAGTGATTCCTCTCAGGGAATGTTTAAAGTGGGAGTAGTGATTCCTCTCAGTGAATGTTGAAAGTGGGAGTAGTGATTCCTCTCAGTGAATGTTGAAAGTGGGAGTAGTGATTCCTCTCAGTGAATGTTTAAAGTGGGAGTAGTGATTCCTCTCAGTGAATGTTGAAAGTGGGAGTAGTGATTCCTCTCAGTGAATGTTTAAAGTGGGAGTAGTGATTCCTCTCAGGGAATGTTTAAAGTGGGAGTAGGGATTCCTCTCAGGGAATGTTTAAAGTGGGAGTAGTGATTCCTCTCAGGGAATGATCAAAGTGGGAGTAGTGATTCCTCTCAGTGAATGTTGAAAGTGGGAGTAGTGATTCCTCTCAGTGAATGTTGAAAGTGGGAGTAGTGATTCCTCTCAGTGAATGTTGAAAGTGGGAGTAGTGATTCCTCTCAGTGAATGTTGAAAGTGGGAGTAGTGATTCCTCTCAGTGAATGTTGAAAGTGGGAGTAGTGATTCCTCTCAGTGAATGTTTAAAGTGGGAGTAGTGATTTCTCTCAGGGAATGTTTAAAGTGGGAGTAGTGATTCCTCTCAGTGAACGCAGTAGTTAACATATCAGGGTGAAGGAGTGTTTGCCTGCAACCCTCTCCTCATTACAACTGGGCGTTTCCAATACCCTGAGTGTTCCCAGAGCACACCTCACTGAATTCGTCCCAAATGGCACCCTATTCCATATTTAGTGCACTTATTTTGACCACAGACCTAAGGGCCCTAGTGCACTATATAGGGAATATAATGGCATTTTGGAACATCCCTCATTGATCTACAAGTCAGGCAGAGGAGCAGACTGGACCATCAACGCCATGAATATTAGTCTGTTCTCTGAGGCTAAATTAACACAAACCTGAGAGACAGACCCTCTGTACTGAACAGCACCACGCAGGTACAGTCCAATGTTACAATGTATTATCATCGTATAGGAAACAAGCTCTACAGACGACTAAGACCCTTAGAAGCTAAGAGCTTGTTATTTGTTTATCTGTTTATCTGACTGCACCTATGAGACACTGTACAGCTAGCTGTCTGCACCGATGAGACACTGTGCAGCTAGGTGTCTGCACCGATGAGACACTGTACAGCTAGCTGTCTGCACTGATGAGACACTGTACAGCTAGCTGTCTGCACCGATGAGACACTGTGCAGCTAGGTGTCTGCACCGATGAGACACTGTGCAGCTAGCTGTCTGCACCGATGAGACACTGTACAGCTAGGTGTCTGCACTGATGAGACACTGTACAGCTATCTGTCTGCACTAATGAGACACTGTACAGCTATCTGTCTGCACTAATGAGACACTGTACAGCTATCTGTCTGCACTAATGAGACACTGTACAGCTATCTGTCTGCACTAATGAGACACTTTACAGCTATCTGTCTGCACCGATGAGTATCCGTTCTGCTGCTCAATTTCTACTCAAGGTGAAGGAGCCGTGTAGGAGAACTCTCTCAAGAACATCGCTGAAGGCTGAGTGCTTCTAATCCAAAGGTTACAGCAGTACTGTCTAGGTCAGAGTTTCCCTGTGACGGCTTGAAACTCCAGCAGCCAAGAACGGATTTAATTAGAGAAAACAACCCAGGCACACAAAATGAGGGATGAAGAGAGAAATAGATAGACGGATGGATGGAGGCAGTGAAGGAAGGAGAAAACATAAAAAGAAAAAGGGGATACCTAGTCAGTTTTACAACTGAATGCATTCAACTGAAACGTGTCTTCTGCATTTAAACCCAACCTCTCAGAGAGGTGCGGAGGGCTGCCTTATTAATCAACATCCACAGAGCCCGGGGAACAGTGGGTTAACTGCCTTGTTCAGGGGCAGAACGACAGATTGTTACCTTGTCAGCTAAGGGATTCGACGCAGCAACCTTTCGGGTTACTATCCCAACGCTCCTACCCGCCATGCCACCTATATAATACCCCAACCTACATGTACAGTACATTACCTCACGTACCTCAACTACCTCGTACACCTGCACGTTGACTCAGTACTGGTACTCCTGGTCTATAGCCTTGTTATTGTTGTTTTTATTGCGTTACTGTTTCCTCTTGCTTATGTTCCAACCGTTTAACGCTGCGTTGTTGTTAAATGGCTCATAACTAAGCATTTCACTGTAAAGTCTACACCTGTTCTACTCGGCACATGTGACAAATAAACTTTAGATTAGATTTGAAAGCAACTTAGTCATGCGTGCAATGCATTTCACGAACGGGTGTGCCCGGGGAATAAAACCCACAACCACCTGGTAGTGCACGTGCCATGTTCTACCAACTGAACTACAGAGGACCATGTTCTAACAACTGAACTACAGAGGACCATGTTCTAACAACTGAACTACAGAGGACCATGCTCTACTAACTGAACTACAGAGGACAATGTTCTACTAACTGAACTACAGAGGACATTGCTCTACCAACTGAACTACAGAGGACCATGATCTACCAACTGAACTACAGAGGACCATGTTCTACTAACTGAACTACAGAGGACCATGTTCTACTAACTGAACTACAGAGGACCATGTTCTACTAACTGACTACAGAGGACCATGTTCTACTAACTGAACTACAGAGGACCATGTTCTACTAACTGAACTACAGAGGACAATGTTCTACTAACTAAACTACAGAGGACCATGTTCTACTAACTGAACTACAGAGGACAATGTTCTACTAACTGAACTACAGAGGACAATGTTCTACCAACTGAACTACAGAGGACCATGTTCTACTAACTGAACTACAGAGGACCATGTTCTACTAACTGAACTACAGAGGACCATGTTCTACCAACTGAACTACAGAGGACCATGTTCTACCAACTAAACTACAGAGGACCAGGATCTACTACCTGAACTACAGAGGACCATGTTCTACTAACTGAACTACAGAGGACAATGTTCTACCAACTGAACTACAGAGTACCATGTTCTACTAACTAAACTACAGAGGACCATGTTCTACTAACTAAATTACAGAGGACCATGTTCTACTAACTGAACTACAGAGGACCATGTTCTACTAACTAAATTACAGAGGACCAGGTTCTACTAACTGAACTACAGAGGACCAGGTTCTACTAACTGAACTACAGAGGACCATGTTCTACTAACTGAATTACAGAGGACCATGTTCTACCAACTAAACTACAGAGGACCAGGATCTACTACCTGAACTACAGAGGACCATGTTCTACTAACTGAACTACAGAGGACAATGTTCTACCAACTGAACTACAGAGTACCATGTTCTACTAACTAAACTACAGAGGACCATGTTCTACTAACTAAATTACAGAGGACCATGTTCTACTAACTGAACTACAGAGGACCATGTTCTACTAACTAAATTACAGAGGACCAGGTTCTACTAACTGACTACCGAGGATCATGTTCTATTAACTTAACTACAGAGGACCAGGTTCTACTAACTGAACTACAGAGGACCATGTTCTACTAACTGTATTACAGAGGACCATTTTGTACTAACTGACTACAGAGGACCATGTTCTACTAACTGAACTACAGAGGACAATGTTCTACTAACTGAACTACAGAGGACAATGTTCTACCAACTGAACTACAGAGGACCATGATCTACCAACTGAACTACAGAGGACCATGTTCTACTAACTGAACTACAGAGGACAATGTTCTACTAACTAAACTACAGAGGGCCATGTTCTACTAACTGACTACAGAGGACCATGTTCTACTAACTGAACTACAGAGGACCATGTTCTACTAACTGAACTACAGAGGACCATGTTCTACTACCTGAACTACAGAGGACCATGTTCTACTAACTGAACTACAGAGGACCATGTTCTACCAACTGAACTACAGAGGACCATGTTCTACCAACTAAACTACAGAGGACCAGGATCTACTACCTGAACTACAGAGGACCATGTTCTACTAACTGAACTACAGAGGACAATGTTCTACCAACTGAACTACAGAGTACCATGTTCTACTAACTAAACTACAGAGGACCATGTTCTACTAACTAAATTACAGAGGACCATGTTCTACTAACTGAACTACAGAGGACCATGTTCTACTAACTAAATTACAGAGGACCAGGTTCTACTAACTGAACTACAGAGGACCAGGTTCTACTAACTGAACTACAGAGGACCATGTTCTACTAACTGAATTACAGAGGACCATTTTGTACTAACTGACTACCGAGGATCATGTTCTATTAACTGAACTACAGAGGACCATGTTCTACTAACTTAACTACAGAGGACCAGGTTCTACTAACTGAACTACAGAGGACCATGTTCTACTAACTGTATTACAGAGGACCATTTTGTACTAACTGACTACAGAGGACCATGTTCTACTAACTGAACTACAGAGGACCATGTTCTACTAACTGAACTACAGAGGACCATGTTCTACTAACTGAATTACAGAGGACCAGGTTCTACTAACTGAACTACAGAGGACCAGGTTCTACTAACTGAACTACAGAGGACCATGTTCTAACAACTGAACTACAGAGGACCATGTTCTACTAACTGAACTACAGAGGACCATGTTCTACTAACTGAGCTACAGAGGACCATGTTCTACTAACTGAGCTACAGAGGACCACGTTCTACTAACTGAACTACAGAGGACCATGTTCTACTAACTGAACTACAGAGGACCATGTTCTACTAACTGAATTACAGAGGACCAGGTTCTACTAACTGAACTACAGAGGACCATGTTCTACTAACTGAACTACAGAGGACCATGTTCTACTAACTGAACTACAGAGGACCATGTTCTACTAACTGAGCTACAGAGGACCATGTTCTACTAACTGAGCTACAGAGGACCACGTTCTACTAACCGAACTACAGAGGACCATGCTCTACTAACTGAACTACAGAGGACCATGTTCTACTAACTAAATTACAGAGGACCAGGTTCTACTAACTGAACTACAGAGGACCAGGTTCTACTAACTAAACTACAGAGGACCAGGTTCTACTAACTGAACTACAGAGGACCAGGTTCTACTAACTGAACTACAGAGGACCATTCTCTACCAACTGCTACGGAGAACAAGAGGAGGTAAGGATCACCCGGATTGTGTGATCTAACAGAAGGCTTTCTCGTTAAATACGTTGATAAGTGGACCAAGCTCTATATCACTGCGATCTCTGTCTACCACTCTCTTTCTTCCCCTCTCCCCCTCTTGCCAGTGTTTCATCCCTACAGCCCTTCCCTTCCTTTCCTGTCTACCACAGAGAACAAGGCAACAGTCACAGATCCATCTATTAATCATATAAAATACAGCCTCACTGTTGTGGATGATCATTTCCCCATTGTGAAAATATACTGTATTCGACAACTCTTGGTAGAATGATGGAAGTTTCCTTCATAAATTTATCTTTTGTTATTAAATCTCCAACATGCTTAATCAGGGCCACCACTCCAACTCCTATTGTGAGAAGACAGACTATATTTTTGTTGTAAAGCATAACATTGTATCGTAGGTCAGTCAGACATATTACTGGCTAGTGACGACCAAGGTCTTGTGAGGACTGGTGACATCTGGTGAGGTATGGTGAGGTCTGGTGAAGTCTGGTGAGGTCTGGTGAGGTCTGGTGAAGTCTGGTGAAGTCTGGTGAGGTCTGGTGAGGTCTGGTGAAGTCTGGTGAGGTCTGGTGAGGTCTGGTGAGGTCTGGTGAGGTCTGGTGAAGTCTGGTGAGGTCTGGTGAGGTCTGGTGAGGTCTGGTGAAGTCTGGTGAGGTGTGGTGAGGTCTGGTGAGGTCTGGTAAGGTCTGGTGAGGTCTGGTGAGGTCTGGTGAAGCCTGGTGAGGTGTGGTAAGGTGTGGTGAGCAGTGGTGAGGTGTGGTGAGGTATTGTGAGGTCTGGTGACATCTGGTGAGGACCGATGAGGTCTGGTAACATCTGGTGAGGACCGATGAGGTCTGGTAACATCTGGTGAAGTCTGGTGAAGTCTGGTGACATCTGGTGAAGTGTGGTGAGATCTGGTATGTTGCAGCATCAACAGAAGGAAGTCGATGGGAGGGGCTTGCTGACACATTGAGCCAGAGGTGAGTGGAATGTTACAAATGACCTTGTGAGACTATTACACAGGAAGCTTCTATACAGCCAATAGGCTATCCTCCATTCCCTCTTGTTATAAGGGATACAGGGAGAAATTCACAGCTAATGCTGACTGGACCTGTTTGGTTCCAGCTGCTGACGTGCTGCTTCCTCTTTCAGAGCAGCTGGGGACCAACGGGCCATGCACAGTTTTTCAATGAGATTAAAAGAGTACCTCTGCCATTTTAATATTGAAAGAGTACCTCTGCCATTTTAAGATTGAAAGAGTACCTCTGCCATTTTAAGATTGAAAGAGTACCTCTGCCATTTTAGGACTGAAAGAGTACCTCTGATATTTTGGGGTATCAAAACCAGTAACAATCATCCCCAAATTAAACATTTTGTGTTTCCAGTTTCACCATTTAAAGTAAGTAAGGTGTTGTACTTAGGACAGGATTTAATCCAACACAGATTAACAACCTGTTGATAGGAATATATTTTTACTGTTAAAGCAACTTCCCTGAAGTTCACAGATATCATGTTCGCGGGAAAATTACACAAATGGATAAAGTTATGAATTGAGCTCTGCTGTGGACAAGCAATGTGTTAATAGGTTAATAGGTTAACTATTCCACCATTCCTGCCTGCCTTCCTGCCTTTGGAAGCAAATGGGAAAACTGGGTGATTGATAGGCCAGGCCTGGGAGAATGATTGATAAACCTGAGAGAAAAAAATACGACCCGTGGGGAGGGAGAGAGGGAGAGGCAGAATGAGAGAGAAATACCGCAGTGTGCAATCACAGCATCAAGATTTGTGGCCTGTTGCCATGAGAAAACGGCAACCAGTGGAGCACAAACACCATTGTAAATACAACCCATATTTATCTATTTATTTATCTTTCCCCCAGTATTTGTACTACAACTATATGCACATGGCTAAAACAGTTACAACTAAAACTAAAACAACTAAAGCATTTTGCTGACACGGTGAGACATATGTAACTGTTAAAATAATACTTGAAATGTCTTTCTTTTTTTTTCTTTTTGAGTGCAATTATTGACTGTTAAATTTGAATATAATTTTTTTGTTGACGTTGTTTTGTGTCTTCTCACTTTGTTTATTGTTTATTTCACTTACTTTTGGCAATGTAAACACGTTTCCCATGCCAATATAGGTCGTTTGAATTTCATTTAATTGAGAGAGAGAGAGAGAGAGAGAGAGAGAGAGAGAGAGAGAGAGAGAGAGAGAGAGAGAGAGAGAGAGAGAGAGAGAGAGAGAGAGAGAGAGAGAGAGGAAGAGGTAGACAGAGAAAGATAGAAGAGACGGACAGAGAGAGAGAGAGAGAGAGAAGGAGGGAAAGATAGATAAACCTGTGAGATCAGAGAGAGAGAGAGAGAGAGAAAGATAAACCTGTGAGATCAGAGAGAGAGAGAGAGAGAGAGAGCAGCTGAGCTGAGAGAGATGTCCTCTGACATCGGTTCCAGTAGATTAGGACCTTCCTCCTCTTTCCTGTCGGTGATGTAGCTGGTAACAGAGTGTGCTGAGAGGCCCAACCCCCACAGCGCCGTGACAGCTCATCGCCTCCTACAGTCAGGTCAGCACTGTACAGAAAACCCAACACGTCACACAGCGCTGTGATGTCCCAACACCTCCCACGGTTCACTCCATCACTGTTCTGAAAACCCACCCCTCCCACAGTCAGACCAGCACTGTACTGAAAACCCATCTGTCTCAGAAGCAGCTGTAGTGGTTCAGTGGAGCACACCAACACACCATACTCGAGACCAGTAGTTCTCCACATATTTCTGGTTACATTTTGCTCCACTCGCAGTACATTCTCATGTGTAACTGACCATTAGGCCTATTTTCTTATGCCGTCTTCTCAGCTAGATAGCCAGATAGCCTCAAGCACATTAGGTTTACATTCGTATCCTCACTTTATGACTATCACTATCACCTTGCTAGCCACTGTTTGCTCCTCTGGTAATGAGGCAAATCCATTATATCTGTTTTTAGAAAACATTGTAATTACAAACCCAAAGACGTTTTCTTTGAACGAAGAACAATCAACATTAAATGGGCAAGGATTTTTCTATTTTTCTACGAGGTAGACTCCAAAAGCCCACAGGAAAAACACAAGACCCTATAATGTTATAATTGGCCATGATTATATGTACTGAGCAGCAGCACAGACAAGCAACTTTCTCTTGCATAAGTTATGAGGGACAGGAGAGGAGAGAGGAGAGGAGAGGAGAGGAGAGAGGAGGAGAGGAGGAGAGGAGGAGAGGATAGAGAGAGGAGGAGAGGATAGAGAGAGGAGGAGAGGACATTAACCCCCTACAGTTTGTTTACACACTGGTACGTCAATCTAAGTAACATAATAAAAAAATCTAAGTCAAATCCATGAGTTAAATCTAGAAATATCTTTGCTTGGGATGCATCTCAATCCACTGCATCCTCCTATGTCGCCCGGTGGAAGGTGGCCAAGCTACAACGGTGTTTGTCAGACCATGAGGCATCCCCAAAAAATGTATAATCACAAAAACCGTCTGTAGTGCCCGAACGGTTTGGCCTACAAAACTATTATGACCACTCTATGGAAAGATTGAGGCTCTCACGAACACGGTTCGCTCTACGACCCCCACAAGCCCCACGGGTCTCTTTTGATGTTTGTACCGTCGATGTGCCAACTTCTGTTTGTAGTGTCCGAACCGTTTGGGCTACAAACTAATGTGACCCCACTGTGGAAAGGGGAGATTCTCCCGAACTTGATAGTGTTATCCGTTTTGCTCTATGGCCCCCACAAGTGTCACGAGACCCGTCTGAAGGTAACCGGTACCGGTTTAAAACATTTATGGAGTATGGAGGTTAAATATGTCAAAAAACATATTTTCGGAACTTTCTTATGTCTCCTAGATATAGGACAGACACATCAAATCCTTATTCGTTACGATTATTTTTTTGTATTTATGAATGTGTTATTCAACACGTTACTATGGGCTTTTGTAGCAAAGGCCAAAGTTGTGTTATTTTGTATTATGTTTTAACATCCCCATTAGCTGTTGCAAAAGCAGAAGCTACTCGTTAATGGAGTCCATGACAAAAGATGAAACAGAGACATAATACAGAACATTGATAGACAAAGAACAGCTCAAACACAGAACGACACCAATAAAAAATGGTACAGGTAATCTACATATCAGTACATACACACAAACTATCTAGGTCCAATGGGGGAGAGGCGTTGTGCCGTGAGGCGCTGATTCATCTGATTTTTGAAACCAGGTTTGCTGTTTATTTGAGCAATATTGGGATGGAAGGAAGTTCCATGCTATTAAGGGCTCTATATAATACTGTACGTTTTCTTGAATTTGTTCTAGATTTGGTGACTGTGAAAAAAACTCCTGGTGGTATGTCTGGTGGGGTAAGTGTGTGTGTCAGAGCTGTGTGTAAGTTGACTACAAAAAAACGAATTGGAGTTTTCAACATATTCGTGTTTCTTATGAGAAAGAAGACGTGATGCAGGCAGTCACTCCTCAACTCTTAGCCAAGAGAGACTGGCATGCATAGTATTTATATCAGCCCTCTGGTTACGATGAAGAGCAAAACGTGCCGTTCTGTTCTGGGCCAACTGCAGCTTTCCTTGCAGCACTGGACCACACGACTAGACAATAATCAAGATAAGACAAAACTAGAGGCTGCAGAACTTGGTTTTTTATCAAATAATGTTTTTATATATTTTTTTATACACGTAAAGGTGTCCTAAAATTCTACATCAAATAGCTAAATGATCCGTGGTCTTAAAACAATGCCATATGTTAGCTTAGAACCCTCCCCCCAACCTGATTAGAATAGAAGGTAACAGTTTCCCTTGGACTCAGTCCCACTCAGTTTCACTTGGTCTTCACGGGTACAAAAAGTGGGCGCTGGACACGAACAGACCCATGGACAATCAGACCCGACCCGATTGGACCAGATCATCAAAAAATTATAACAATGGGACCCGGGCCCAAATGGACCCGAGAACAATCAGACCCGAATAGACCCGATGACAACTCAAGACCTGACGTGTACCATAACGGGTCTAGGCCAGAACCTCCAGGACCCGAGTGACAAACAAAAAATGTTTATCAGCCAGGTTGATCTTCTGGTAAACAAATAGGTCTTTATATGTTGGCTAGGCCTTCTATAAGTCAATAAATTTCCCTTATTAGCGTAAAATAAATATGCTATAGGCTATGCAGAGCCGTGGTCGCGTCCATTGGGTCCACCCGGATCAATCCGCTGTAGTTACATAGACCCAAGGCGCCATGACAATCAAACAGGACCAGACCCGCACCCGAGGGCTAAGTTAGAATTTTCAGACCCGAACCCGATTGGGCACGGGTTGGTCCGAGGGTATACCAAGTCCACCCGGCCCCGTGAAGACCTCAAACGGAGGGTAACTGTCTCCTATGGACTCAGTCTGACCTTATCAGAACAGACTGGTGGTGATACAGGAAGTAACTCCTACTACTCCCCAGTCCTCAGACATGCTATGTACAGGATACTGTGATACATACAGATACTCTGAGACCGCACATAGAGGATGTTGCATCAATGGTATTGGTACTCTATAGAGGGCTAGAGGATGTAGCATATCATCAATGGTATTGGTACTCTATAGAGGGCTAGAGGATGTAGCATATCATCAATGGTATTGGTACTCTATAGAGGGCTAGAGGATGTAGCATCAATGGTATTGGTACTCTATAGAGGGCTAGAGGATGTATCATCAATGGTATTGGTACTCTATAGAGGGCTAGAGGATGTAGCATATCATCAATGGTATTGGTACTCTATGGAGGGCTAGAGGATGTAGCATATCATCAATGGTATTGGTACTCTATAGAGGGCTAGAGGATGTAGCATATCATCAATGGTATTGGTACTCTATAGAGGGCTAGAGGATGTATCATCAATGGTATTGGTACTCTATAGAGGGCTAGAGGATGTATCATCAATGGTATTGGTACTCTATAGAGGGCTAGAGGATGTATCATCAATGGTATTGGTACTCTATAGAGGGCTAGAGGATGTAGCATATCATCAATGGTATTGGTACTCTATAGAGGGCTAGAGGATGTGGCATATCATCAATGGTATTGGTACTCTATAGAGGGCTAGAGGATGTGGCATATCATCAATGGTACTAGTACTCTATAGAGGGCTAGAGGATGGAGCATCAATTGTATTGGTACTCTATAGAGGGCTAGAGGATGTGGCATATCATCAATGGTATTGGTACTCTATAGAGGGCTCCCGAGTGGCACAGTGGTCTAAGGCACTGCGTCTCAGTGCAAGAGGCGTCACCTTAGTCTCTGGTTCTAAATCCAGGCTGCATCACATCCGGCTGTGATTGGGAGTCCCATTGGGCGGCGCACAACTGGCCCAGCGTCGTCCGGGATAGGCCGTCATTGTAAATAAGAATTTGTTCTTAACTGACTTGCCTGTTTAAATATATAAAATAAGTGCTCTTCGGTCTTTTGTCCTGTGCTCCTGTATGTGAAGTGGAGCTCCGAGACTGGACTTAGATGATGTAACATGCACTTTCTTTGGTCATCTGATTGTACACAATACTCAAGGTACATTAATCGTATTAGTGTAAGTGGTATTGTGCTCTTCCGCTCTTCCTACCTTTCATCTGTGCTCGTCTACGGCCTGTATAGCATACTGTACATTTAAACCTCTGGCCATCCTTATTAGATATACCGGGGTCTCTAATAGAAGTAGCTATGATCCTGTATCAAAGCTTTTAAGAGCTCTCTCAATACACAATGTTCATTAGTAATAGAAGACGGTCCTCTGTTGAGGTGCAGTATCCAGTAGAGATAGTTTTAGTTATAGAGTTATGCATGTTGTTGTACTGTATGTGTTCACATAGAGACACACCCAGAGATGTCACATAGAGACACATCTAGAGACGTCACATAGAGACACATCCAGAGACGTCACATAGAGACACATCCAGAGACGTCACATCCAGAGACGTCACATAGATTCTTGTTTGAGGGCGACAGATTTGGAACGCCTCGCTTCGCGTTCTTAGGAAACTATGCAGTATTTAGTTTTTTTACGTATTATTTCTTACATTGTTACCCTAGGATATATGAAGTCTTATTACATACAGCCGGGAGGAACTATTGGATATAAGAGCAACGTCAACTTACCAACATTACGACCAGGAATACGAAGCGGTCTTCTGGTCAGGCTCCGTAGACGGGCACATCGCCCACCGCTCCCGAGTATACTACCCGCCAATGTCCAGTCTCTTGACAACAAAGTAGACGAAATTCGAGCAAGGATTGCCTTCCAGAGAGACATCTGAGATTGTAACATTCTTTGCTTCACAGAAACATGGTTCACTCGGTTACGTTATCTGAGTCAGTACAGCCACCCGGTATCTTCACGCATCGCGCCGACAGAAACAAACATCTCTCTGGTAAGAAGAAGGGCGGGGGTGTGTGCCTGATTAACGAGTCGTGGTGTGATCATAACAACATACAGGAACTCAAGTCCTTTTGTTCACCTGACCTAGTATTCCTTACGATCAAATGCCGACCGCATTATCTACCAAGAGAATTCTCTTCGATTATACTCACAGCCGTGTATATCCCCCAAGCAGACACATCGACGACCCTGAAAGAACTTTGTTGGACTCTATGTAAACTGGAAACCACATATCCTGAGGCTGCATTTATTGTAGTTGGGGATTTTAACAAGGCCAATCTGAAAACAAGGCTCCCTAAATTTTATCAGCATATCGAATGCGCGACACGGTTGGCAAAACTCTGGATCATTGCTACTCTAATTTCAGCGACGCATACAAATCCCTCCCTCGCCCTCCTTTCGGCAAATCTGACCACGACTCCATTTTGTTGCTCCCAGCCTATAGACAGAAACTAAAACAGGAAACGTGCTCAGGTCTGTTCAACGCTGGTCCGACCAATCTGATTCCACGCTTCAAGATTGCTTCGATCACGTGGACTGGAATATGTTCCTGTTAGCATCGGACAACAACATTGATGTATACGCTGATTCGGTTAGCAAGCTCATCGGTGATGTGGTACCCACGGTTATTACTAAAACCTTCTCCAACCAGAAACCGTGGATTGATGGCAACATTCGCGCAAAACTGAAAGTGCGAACAACTGCTTTTATCATGGCAAGGCGACCAGAAACATGACCAAAAACAAACAGTGTAGCTATTCCCTCCGCAAGGCAATCAAACAAGCTAAGCGTCAGCATAGAGACAAAGTAGAGTCGCAATTTATCGGCTCAGACACAAGAAGTATGTGGCAGGGTCTACAGTCAATCAAGGACTACAAAAAGAAAACCAGCCACGTCACAGACACCGATGTCTTGCTCCCAGACAAACTAAACAACTTCTTTGCTCACATTGAGGACAATACAGTGCCACTGACATGGCCCGCTACTTCACCACAGCCAACGTGAGTAAAACATTTAAACGTGTTAACCCTCGCAGGCTGACGGCCCAGACGACATCCCTAGCCGCGTCCTCAGAGCATGCGCAGACCAGCTGGCTGGTATGTTTACGGACATATTCAATCAGTCTCTATCCCAGTCTGCTGTTCCCGCCATGCTTCAAAACAGAGGAGATAATCGTGGACTTCAGGAAAGAGCAGAGGGAGCACCCCCCTATCCACATCGACTGTACAGTAGTGGAGAAGGTGGAAAGTTTTAGGTTCCTCGGCGTACACATCACGGACAAACTGAAATAGTCCACCTACACAGACAGCGTGGGGAAGAAGGCGCAACAGTTCCTCTTCAACCTCAGGAGGCTAAAGAAAATTGGATTGTCACCAAAAACACTCACAACCTTTTACAGACGCACAATCGAGAGCATCCTGCTGGGCTGAATCACCGCCTGGTACGGCAACTGCTCCGCCTTCAACCGTAAGGCTCTCCAGAGGGTAGTGAGGTCAGCACAACGCGTCACTGGGGGCAAACTACCTGCCCTGCAGGACACCTACACCACCCGATGTCACAGGAAAGCCAAAAGATAATCAAGGACAACAACCACCCGAGCCATTGCCTGTTCACCCCGTTATCATCCAGAAGACAAGGTCAGTACAGGTCCATCAAAGCTGGGACCGAGAGACTGAAAAACAGCCATCACTAACATTGAGTGGCTGCTGCCAACATACAGACTCAATCTATAGCCACAATAATTAATAATTGGATGTAATGAATGTATCACTAGTCACTTAAACTATGCCACTTTATATAATGTTTACATACCCGACATTACTCTTCTCATATGTATATACTGTACACTATACCATCTACTGCGTCTGGCCTATGCCGTTCGGCCATCGCTCATCCATATATTTATATGTACATATTCTTATTCATTCCTTTACACTTGTGTGTACAAGGTAGTTGTGAAATTGTTGGATTACTTGTTAGATATTACTGCACGGTTGGAACTAGAAGCACAAGCATTTCGCTACACTCGCATTAACATCTACTAACCATGTGTATGTGACCAATAACATTTGATTTATTTTGATTTGATAGAGACACATCCAGAGACGTCAGATAGAGACACATCTAGAGACATAACACAGAAAATACACATCTAGAGATGTCAGACAGAGACACATTTAGAGATGTCACATAGAGACGCATCTAGAGTAGTCAGATAGAGACACATCCAGAGACGTCACATAGAGACACATCCAGAGAAGTCAGATCACATAGAGACACATCCAGAGATGTCACATTGAGACATATCCAGAGACGTCACATAGAGACACACCCAGAGACGTCACATAGAGACACACCCAGAGACGTCACATAGAGACACATCCAGAGACGTCACATAGAGACACATCCAGAGACGTCACATAGAGACACATCCAGAGATCACATAGAAAAGACACATCCAGAGACGTCACATAGAGACACATCTAGAGACGTCAGATAGAGACACATCCAGAGAAGTCAGATCACATAGAGACACATCCAGAGACGTCACATAGAGACACATCCAGAGACGTCACATAGAGACACATCCAGAG
This sequence comes from Brachymystax lenok tsinlingensis, assembly GCA_030435695.1. NCBI lineage: Eukaryota > Metazoa > Chordata > Actinopteri > Salmoniformes > Salmonidae > Brachymystax > Brachymystax lenok. The sequence goes on along the minus strand of CM059804.1, from coordinate 4,873,971 downwards.
ACGTCACATTGAGACATATCCAGAGACGTCACATAGAGACACATTCAGATATGTCAAATAGAGACACATCCAGAGACGTCAGATCACATAGAGACACATCTAGAGACGTCACATAGAGACACATCTAGAGGAGTGACATAGAGACACATCTAGAGACGTCACATAGAGACACATCCAGAGACGTCACATAGAGACACATCCAGAGACATCACATAGAGAATCATCTAGAGACGTCACATAGAGACACATCTAGAGACTTCACATTGAGCCACATCTAGAGATGTAAAATGTAGACACGTCTAGAGATGTCAGACAGAGAAACATCTAGAGACGTCACATAGAGACAGATCTAGAGACGTCACATAGAGACACATCTAGAGACGTCACATAGAGACACATCTAGAGATTTCACATAGAGACACATCTAGAGACGTCACATAGAGACACATTCAGAGACGTCACATAGAGACACATCTAGAGATGTCAGACAGAGACACATCTAGAGGAGTGACATAGAGACACATCCAGAGACGTCACATAGAGACACATCCAGAGACGTCACATAGAGACACATCCAGAGACATCACATAGAGACACATCTAGAGACGTCACATAGAGACACATCTAGAGACTTCACATTGAGCCACATCTAGAGATGTCAAATGTAGACACGTCTAGAGATGTCAGACAGAGACACATCTAGAGACGTCACATAGAGACACATCTAGAGACGTCACATAGAGACACATCTAGAGACGTCACATAGAGACACATCTAGAGACGTCACATAGAGACACATTCAGAGACGTCACATAGGGACACATCTAGAGACGTCACATAGAGACACATCTAGGGACGTCACATAGAGACACATCTAAAGACGTCACATAGAGACACATCTAGAGACATCACGTAGTGACACATCCAGAGACGTCAGATCACATAGAGACACATCTAGAGACGTCACATAGAGACACATCTAGAGACGTCACATAGAGACACATCTAGGGACGTCACATAGAGACACATCTAAAGACGTCACATAGAGACACATCTAGAGACATCACGTAGAGACACATCCAGAGACGTCAGATCACATAGAGACACATCTAGAGACGTCACATAGAGACACATCTAGAGACGTCACATAGAGACACATCTAGAGACGTCACATAGAGACACATCTAGAGATTTCACATAGAGACACATCTAGAGACGTCACATAGAGACACATTCAGAGACGTCACATAGAGACACATCTAGAGACGTCACATAGGGACACATCTAGAGACGTCACATAGAGACACATCTAGGGACGTCACATAGAGACACATCTAAAGACGTCACATAGAGACACATCTAGAGACGTCACGTAGAGACACATCCAGAGACGTCACATAGAGACACATCTAAAGACGTCACATAGAGACACATCTAGAGACGTCACGTAGACACACATCCAGAGACGTCAGATCACATAGAGACACATCTAGAGACGTCACATAGAGACACATCTAGAGACGTCACATAGAGACACATCTAGAGACGTCACAAAGAGACACATCCAGAGACGTCACATAGAGACACATCCAGAGACGTCACATAGAGACACATCTAGAGACGTCACATCCACATCGAGATTGGTTGCCCGTATTTATTTGATGCTAGCTGCTATTGGGGGGGATTCCATGATCACACCAAGCACAAACAAGATAAGTTTACAAGATCCGTCACGCACACACACACACACACACACACACAGACGTGAACCACCTCACAAGGTTTCAGATTTAATATATACTGATTATAAACCCAACCAACCTGAAGCTAATAATAATGAGTTAAAGCAGAACTTTGTATTGTTGTCAGGACAGAAGGTAATGTTGTGAAGGACTGGGGTTGAGTGAGTCAGTTTGAAGAGTGTATTTTCAAAATAAAAATAAAGCACTCACACATTTAACACGATTACACACTGCTTTTGCTCATATTACTTTTATATTAAAGTTAAAAGGTCAGTCTCTCTAGTGCCATTATCTCTGTATTACCTATTTTACCTTTACAAACACCAACAATCTTGAAGTTCAGAATGAACAACAAAGTTGGAAAGCTATTGATCACCTGATTTCAAGTTGTAATTTCAGAAATAGATGTTCATCCATGTTTCTCAAACGTCAAATTTTGGGATTGGTTTAAAACAGAAATCTCAAAAAACAACTTTCTGTCGTTGGATTCAAACGTACAACCTTTGTAATCCGAGGTAAATGCTTACACCCCATATGCTATCTTCATTCACTATGCCCTAGCAAAATCGAAACCTATTCTACTTGAAGGTAACAGTGATCACTGTTTGCCCCTAGTGGCCGGTTTCCACGTAATCTGTCGATGTCCTCAGACATGGATGGACGTCGAACACTGACTTGTATCACGGTTGACCTGGATCTATTTTTCAGCTTTACTTAACCCCCTCGACGGTGCTGCTATACTCAACCCCCTCAACGGTGCTGCTTTACTCAACCCCTTCGACGGTGCTGCTATACTTAACCCCCTCGACGGTGCTGCTTTACTCAACCCCCTCGACGGTGCTGCTATACTTAACCCCCTCGACGGTGCTGCTTTACTCAACCCCCTCGACGGTGCTGCTATACTCAACCCCCTCGACGGTGCTGCTTTACTCAACCCCCTCGACGGTGCTGCTATACTCAACCCCCTCGACGGTGCTGCTTTACTCAACCCCTCGTGATTGCTGCTATACTTAACCCCCTCGACGGTGCTGCTATACTTAACCCCCTCGACGGTGCTGCTTTACTCAACCCCCTCGACGGTGCTGCTATACTCAACCCCCTCGACGGTGCTGCTATACTCAACCCCCTCGACGGTGCTGCTTTACCCAACGCCCTCGACGGTGCTGCTTTACTCAACCCCTCGGCGGTGCTGCTATACTCAACCCCTCGTGATTGCTGCTTTACTCAACCCCCTCGACGGTGCTGCTATACTCAACCCCCTCGACGGTGCTGCTATACTCAACCCCCTCGACGGTGCTGCTTTACTCAACCCCCTCGACGGTGCTGCTTTACTCAACCCTCTCAACGGTGCTGCTATACTCAACCCCCTCGACGGTGCTGCTTTACTCAACCCCCTCGACGGTGCTGCTATACTCAACCCCCTCGACGGTGCTGCTATACTCAACCCCCTCGACGGTGCTGCTTTACTCAACCCCCTCGACGGTGCTGCTATACTCAACCCCCTCGACGGTGCTGCTATACTCAACCCCCTCGACGGTTCTGCTTTACTCAACCCCCTCGACGGTGCTGCTATACTCAACCCCCTCGACGGTGCTGCTTTACTCAACCCTCTCAACGGTGCTGCTTTACCCAACGCCCTCGACGGTGCTGCTTTACTCAACCCCCTCAACGGTGCTGCTTTACTCAATCCCCTCGACGGTGCTGCTTTACTCAACCCCCTCGACGGTGCTGCTATACTCAACCCCCTCGACGGTGCTGCTTTACTCAACCCTCTCAACGGTGCTGCTTTACCCAACGCCCTCGACGGTGCTGCTTTAAATGCATACAAAGAAACACAGCCAGTTAAGCCTGTCTAGACTCCGAATTGACGGATCATAATGTTTCTGAAATCCACTTTTAATTAAAAAGCAGCAGAGCCACAGTAGTCTCATTCTGTAGCTTGTTGAAGCGCACACACACACTTGTTATATTATAAAACACCAGACAGAGGTAATTGAGAAAATTATACGTGATTCATTTCTGTTCTTACAAGCTTATCCACAAATAATAGCATGAACACAAACTGAAATCAATACCTTTGCCATTTTAAGAGGACAGGTCTGATCTTGGATTCAAGGTTATTCACTTCATACTGTATATCCATTGTCCTTAATAAGAACACCGTCATTCAACGACTAAAGGAATTGAGGTGTGAATGCCACACTTCAGTTGCTTTGTTGTTGGGGGACAGTGTTTCCATTGCATTTGGAAATACAGTGGATCTATTAAGCCAAATTGGTCTCTACATTTCATGAGTTTGTAAATCGACTGGTCCATTTCATTGTTGAGAACACCATTAGATCCTCCTGAGTCTGGTCTCTGTAGCCGAGGTGGACGTGTGATGCGCAAATCTCTTGGAGCCGAGTATCGATCCCTCCACTCTGATCGGAAAACAACTTAATGAACATTCGCCAGCCAGGGTGGCACGCACGCGCGCGCACGCACACACACACACACACACACCGACACACACACACACCACAAACACCATGGTGCTGGGAGTAGGGGAGCTATTTTGTGATCCACTCATCTTGTTGATAGGCCAATTGATGTCATCATCAGCATTGAGTCGTGTCAATAATACGTTGACTTCCACTAACACATTAAAGCCTCTCTCTCTAATGTCTTCAGCAGTCACAGCCATCTGCAGGTCTAATGTTATGGACATGTGGTCGTTGGACATATCAGTTTTAAGCATTTGCATACCTCCTTTCATCAGTCAACATCACTTGAATGCCCAAGACAAATCTCTCTTATTGGACAAAAACATTAATCTATCTCATCTTACTTTTTGTCAGAAAACAAGGAGACATTATTCACCCTCATCCACATGCCTACTTCACAGCATAGGAAGAGTCATGAAAATGTCCACTTGTCAACACTAAGGTTACATTAGTTACAGTGATATCAAAATGAGCCCAGCATCGTTGAACAACCAAAGCTTTGCTGTGATTATCATGGGTACAGTAGAAATCACTGCTAAAAAAGGTTGCGTTGGATCTCTCTCTCTCTCTCTCTCTCTCTCTCTCTCTCTCTCTCTCTCTCTCTCTCTCTCTCTCTCTCTCTGAAGACTATCTGCAGTTCTAGATATCTACGATGCCATGTCCTTGGTGATTTGAAGTCGAGGAACAGATGAGGTAGAAGAGGGAAAGAAAATCTCTTTAATGTGGATCCAGGAATTGTCTGACTCCTTGAGCATCCACACCCACACAGACACACACACCCACACACACACACACACATATAATCACCTAGGCATAAATGCCTATACATACAAACATGCCAGCATGTGCAATCAAACACACACATATACACACACACACACGCAGAGCAAAAAAACACACATGCGCACATACACACACACTTAGTGGTGAGATTGAATGGGTTATTGGATAAGAACAAGTCTACAGGAAGGGATATGGGGGGGTAATGGTGGTGGTGATGAGTTGCAAAATGGTATGGTTGAGAGGGATGAGGCAAAATGGTATGGTTGAGAGGGATGAGGCAAAATGGTATGGTTGAGAGGGACGCGGCAAAAGGAAATGACAAACAAGTCTTGCCGCACAACCAAAATGCAAATTTGGAAATCATGTGAGAAGTCGTGTAAGCTGAATAAAAACAAGAAGAAACTATACTATGAAACAAAAAAAAAATACTGATATAAAGAATGATTGTAAACCAAAACTTTGAAGCAGTCTAAATGACATTTTGGGCAAAAAAGGCAAACTCAGCTCCATCATTCAATGAATCAGATGGCTCATTCATTACAAAACCCACTGATTTTGCCAATTACTCTAATGATTTCATCATTGGCAAAATTAGCAAATTTAGGCATGACATGCAAGCAACAAATGGCGACACTACACATCCAAGTATAACTGATCAAATTATGAAACACAAGCAATTTTGAATTCGGTAAAGTGAGTGTGGAAGGGCTGAGAAAAATAATGTTGTATATCAACAATGACAAAGCCACCGGGGTCTGACAGTTATAATAATAGCGGACAATATTGCCACACCTATTTGCTATATCTTCAGTCTAAGTCTACTAGAGAGCGTGTGCCCTCAGGCCTGGAGGGAAGCTAAAGTCAGCCCAAGAATAGTAAAGCCCCCTTTACTGGCTCAAACAGCCGACCAATCAGCCTGTTACCAACCCTTAGTAAACTTCTGGAAAGATTATGTTTGACCAGATACAATGATATTTTACTGTAAACAAATTGACAACAGACTCTCAGCACAACTTCCGGCGCCGACAGAGATGGCAGCCTCGCTTCACATTCTCAGGAAACCATGCAGTATTTTGTTTTTTTATGTATTACTTCTTACATTATTACCCCGGGAAATATTAAGTTTTATTACATACAACCGGGAGGAACTATTGGATATAAGAGCAACGTCAACTTACCAACATTACGACCAGGAATACGACTTTCCCAAAGAGGATTCTCGGTTTGCTAACCCAAACACAACAACAGACTGGATAGCACGTGGCTACTCAAAACAACGGCGCGCGGAGAAGAGGGAAGCGCGCCGGTCTTTTGGTCAAGCTTCGTCGGCGGGCGCATCGTGCACCTCTCCCGAGTATTTTAATCGCCAATGTACAGTCTCTTGACAACAAAGTAGACGAAATCCGATCGAGGGTTGCCTTTCAGAGAGACATCCGAGACTGCAACGTTCTTTGCTTCACGGAAACATGGCTCACTCAGGACACGTTATCAGAGTCGGTACAGCCACCTGGTTTCTCCACGCATCGCGCCGACAGAAACAAACTTCTATCTGGTAAGAAGAAGGGTGGGGATGTGTGTCTTATGATTAACGAGACATGGTGTGATCATAACAACATACAGGAACTCAAGTCCTTTTGTTCACCTGACATAGAATTCATTACAATCAAATGTAGACCGCATTATCTACCAAGAGAATTCTCCTCGATTATAATCACAGCCGTGTACATCCCCCCTCAAGCTGACACATCGACGGCACTGAAAGAAATTCATCGGACTCTATGTAAACTGGAAACCACATATCCTGAGGCTGCATTTATTGTGGCTGGGGATTTTAATAAGGCTAATTTAAGAACAAGGCTCCCGAAATTTTACCAGCATATCGAATGTGCCACCCGGGCTGGTAAAATCCTGGACCACTGTTATTCCAACTTCCGTGATGCATACAAGGCTATTCTCCGCCCTCCTTTCGGCAAGTCTGACCATGACTCCATTTTGTTGCTCCCAGCCTACAAACAGAAACTAAAACAGGAAACGCCCATTCTCAGGTCTGTTCAACGCTGGTCCGACCAATCTGATTCCATGCTGCAAGATTGCTTGAGCACGTGGACTGGGATATGTTCGGATAGCATCTGACAACAACATTGATGTATACGCTGATTCGGTGAGCGAGTTTATTAGCAAGTGCATTGGTGATGTTGTACCCATAGCAAATATTAAAACCTTCCCCAACCAGAAACCGTGGATTGATGGCAGCATTCGCGCAAAACTGAAAGCACGAACCACTGCTTTTAACCAGGCTAAGGCTACCGGAAACATGACTGAATACAAACAGTGTAGCTATTCCCTCCGCAAGGCAATCAAACAAGCTAAGCGTCAATATAGAGACAAAGTAGAGTCACAATTCAACGGCTCCAGACACAAGAGGAATGTGGCAGGGTCTACAGTCAATCACGGACTACAAAAAGAAAACCAGCCCCGTCGCGGACCATGACGCGTCCTGCTCCCAGACCAACTAAACAACTTCTTTGCTCGCTTTGAGGACAATGCAGTGCCACCGACATGGCCCGCTACCAAAACCTGCGGACTCACCTTCACCGCTGCCAATGTGAGAAAAACATTTAAATGTGTTAACCCTCGCAAGGCTGCCGGTCCAGATGGCATCCCTGGCCGTGTCCTCAGAGCATGCGCAGAACCAGCTGGCTGGTGTGTTCACGGACATATTCAATCAGTCCCTATCCCAGTCTGCTGTTCCCACATGCTTCAAGAGGGCCACCATTGTTCCTGTTCCCAAGAAAGCTAAGGTGACTGAGCTAAATGACTATCGCCCCGTAGCACTCACTTCTGTCATCATGAAGTGCTTTGAGAGATTAGTCAAGGATCATATCACCTCCATCCTGCCAGACACTCTGGGCCCACTCCAATTTGCTTACCGTCCCAATAGGTCCACAGGCAGCTTAATCGCAATCACACTGCATACTGCCCTAACCCATCTGGACAAGAGGAATACTTATGTAAGAATGCTGTTTATCGACTACAGCTCAGCATTTAACACCATAGTACCCTCCAAGCTCGTCATTAAGCTCGAGACCCTGGGTCTCGACCCAGCCCTGTGCAACTGGGTCCTGGACTTCCTGACGGGCCGGCCCCAGGTGGTGAGGGTAGGAAACAACATCTCCACTCCGCTGATCCTCAACACTGGGGCCCCACAAGGTGCGTTCTCAGCCCTCTCCTGTACTCCTGTTTACCCATGACTGCGTGGCCAAGCACGCATCCAACTCAATCATCAAGTTTGCTGACGACACTACAGTGGTAGGCTTGATTACCAACAACGGCGAGACGGCCTACAGAGAGGAGGTGAGGGCCCTCGGAGTGTGGTGTCAGGAAAATAACCTCTCACTCAATGTCAGCAAAACAAAGGAGATGATCGTGGACTTCAGGAAACAGGAGAGGGAGCACCCCCCTATCCACATCGAGGGGACAGTAGTGGAGAGGGTGGAAAGTTTTAAGTTCCTCGGTGTACACATCACAGACAAACTGAATTGGTCCACCCACACAGACAGCGTGGTGAAGAAGGCGCAACAGCGCCTCTTCAACCTCAGGAGGCTGAAGAAATTCGGCTTGTCACCAAAATCACTCACAAACTTTTACAGATGCACTATCGAGAGCATCCTGTCGGGCTGTATCACCGCCTGGTACGGCAACTGCTCCGCCCACAACCGTAAGGCTCTCCAGAGGGTAGTGAGGACTGCACAGCGCATCACCGGGAAACCTACTTGCCCTCCAGGACACCTACACCACCCGATGTCACAGGAAGGCCAAAGATCATCAAGGACAACAACCACCCGAGCCACTGCCTGTTCACCCCGCTATCATCCAGAAGGCCAGGTCAGTACAGGTGCATCAAAGCTGGGACCGAGAGACTGAAAAACAGCTTCTACCTCAAGGCCATTAGACTGTTAAACAGCCATCACTAACATTGAGTGGCTGCTGCCAACATACTGACTTAAATCTCTAGCCACTTTAAACATAGGAATTGGATGTAACAAATGTATCACTAGCCACTTTAAACAATTTTGTATATAATGTTTACGTATCCGACATACTCATATCAAATGTATACACTGTACTCTAAACCATCTACTGTATCTTGGCTATGCCGTTCGGCCATCGACCCAAATCTCTAGCCACTTTAATAATTATAACTGGATGAAATAATGTATCACTAGCCACTTTAAACAATGCCATTTATATAATGTTTACATATCCTACATTACTCATCTCATATATATATATATATATATATATATATATATATATATATATATATATATATATATGTGTATATACTGTACTCCATACCATCTACTGCATCTTGCCTATGCCGGTCAGCCATCGCTCATCCATATATTTATATGTACATACTCGTATTCATTCCTTTACTCTTGTGTGTATAAGGTAGTTGTTGTGAATTTGTTAGATTACTTGTTAGATACTACTGCATGGTCGGAACTAGAAGCACAAGCATTTCGCTACACTCGCATTAACATCTGCTAACCATGTGTATGTGACAAATAAAATTTGATTTGATTTGACATTTATAGGGCAGGACACTCAACAAGCACAGCACTTAAACAAATGACTGATGATTGGCTGAGTGAAAATTGATGATAAAAAGATTGTGGGGGCGGTTTTGTTAGACTTCAGAGCTGTTTTTACATTATCGATCGTCGTCTGCTGCTGGAAAAATGCTGTGTGTTATGGCTTTACACCCCACTGCTATATTGTGGATAAAGAGTTACCTGTCTAACAGAACACAGAGGACGTTTCTTTAATGGAAGCCTCTCAAACACAATCCAGGTAGAATCAGGAATTCCCCAGGGCAGCTGTTTAGACTTTGAGTAAAGCCAGAGTGTCCATGTATGCGGACGACTCAACACTATACACGTCAGCTACTACAGCGACTGAAATGACCGCAACACTTATCAAAGAGCTGCTGTTAGTTTCGGAATGGGTAGAAAGGAATACATTTGCCCTAAATATTTCCAAAACTAAAAGCATTGTATTTTAGGACACATCATTCACTAAAACCCTCAACCTCAACTAAATCTAATGCATATGGAGGAAATTGAACAAGTTGAGGTGACTAAACTGCTTGGAGTGACCCTGGATTGTAAACTGTCATGGTCAAAACATATAGACCCAACGGTATCTAAGATGCGGAGAAGTCAATCCATCATACCAACACTATCATCAAGGCAGGTCCTACAGGCCCTAGTTTTGTTCAGTCGTGTGGTCAGGTGTCAAAATGAGGGACCTCAGAAAATTACAATTGGTTCAGAACAGGGTGGCATCGCTGGCCCTTGGATGTACACAGAGAGCTAACATTAACAACATGCATGTCAATCTCTCATAGCTCACAGTGGAGGAGAGATTGACTTCATCACTACTTGTTTTTGTGAGAGGTATTGACACGCTGAATGCCCTGAGCTGTCTGTTTAAACTACTGGCACACAGCTCAGACACCCGTCCCTACCACACAAGACATGCCACCAGAGGTCTCTTCACAGTCTCCAAGTCCAGAACAGACTATGGGAGGCGCTCAGTACTACATAGAGCCATGACTACATAGAACTCTATTCCACATCAGGTAACTGATGCAAGCAGTAGAATCAGATTTAAAAAACAGATAAAAATAAACCTTATGGAACAACTGGGAATGTGAAGAGATACACACACAGGTACAGACACAGGCATACGAACACAAACACTAGCACTCTACACACACAGGTACAGACACAGGCATACGAACACAAACACTAGCACTCTACACACACAGGTACAGACACAGGCATGCGAACACAAACACTAGCACTCTACACACACAGGTACAGACACAGGCATCCGAACACAAACACTAGCACTCTACACACACAGGTACAGACACAGGCATACGAACACAAACACTAGCACTCTACACACACAGGTACAGACACAGGCATACGAACACAAACACTAGCACTCTACACACACAAGTACAGACACATGCATACGAACACAAACACTAGCACTCTACACACACACAGGTACAGACACAGGCATACGAACACAAACACTAGCACTCTACACACACAGGTACAGACACAGGCATACGAACACAAACACTAGCACTCTACACACACAGGTACAGACACAGGCATACGAACACAAACACTAGCACTCTACACACACAGGTACAGACACAGGCATGCGAACACAAACACTAGCACTCTACACACACAGGTACAGACACAGGCATACGAACACAAACACTAGCACTCTACACACACAGGTACAGACAGAGGCATACGAACACAAACACTAGCACTCTACACACACAGGTACAGACACAGGCATACGAACACAAACACTAGCACTCTACACACACAGGTACAGACAGAGGCATATGAACACAAACACCAGCACTCTACACACACAGGTACACTGCAATATTATTATTTTTATTTTGACTTTATTTAACTAGGCATGTCAGTTAAGAACAAATTCTTATTTGCAATGACGGCCTACCAAATGGCAAAAGGCCTCCTGCGAGGACGGGCCCTGGGATTAAAAATCAAAAATAAATACAATATAAATATTGGACAAAACACACTTCACAACAAGAGAGACAACACAACACTACATAAAGATAGACCTAAGACAACAACATAGCAAGGCAGCAACACATGACAACACAGCATGGTAGCGACACAACATAACAACAACATGGTAGCAACACAACATGGTAGCAGCACAAAACATGGTACAAACTTTATTTGGCACGGACAACAGCACAAAGGGCAAGAATGTAGAGACAACAATACATCACACAAAGCAGCCACAACTGTCAGTAAGAGTGTTCATGATTGAGTCTTTGAATGGAGAGATTGAGATAAAACTGTCCAGTTTGAGTGTTTGTTGCAGCTCGTTCCAGTCGCTAGCTGCAGCGAACTGAAAAGAGGAGCGACCCAGGGATGTGTGTGCTTTGGGGACCTTTAACAGAATGTGACTGGCAGAACGGGTGTTGTATGTGGAGGATGAGGGCTGCAGCAGATATCTCAGATAGGGGGGAGTGAGGCCTAAGAGAGTTTTATAAATAAGCATCAACCACTGGGTCTTGCAACGGGTATACAGAGATGACCAGTTTACAGAGGAGTATAGAGTGCAGTGATGTGTCATATAAGGAGCATTGGGTTGGATGGTCATCTGAATCAGGGTTAGTTTGGCAGCTGGGGTGAAAGAGGAGCGATTACGATAGAGAAAACCAAGTCTAGATTTAACTTCAGCCTGCAGCTTTGATATGTTCTGAGAGAAGGACAGTGTACCATCTAGCCATACTCCCAAGTACTTGTATGAGGTAACTACCTCAAGCTCTAAACACTCAGAGGTAGTAATCACAGGTGTGGGGAGAGGGGAATTCTTCTGACCAAACCACATGACCTTTGTTTTGGAAGTGTTCAGAACAAGGTTAAGGGTAGAGAAAGATTGTTGGACACTAAGAAAACTTTGTTGTAGAGCATTTAACACAAAATCCTGGGAGGGGCCAGCTGAGTATAAGACTGTATCATCTGCATATAAAAGGATGAGAGAGCTTCCTACTGCCTGAGCTATGTTGTTGATGTAAATTTAGAAGAGCATGGGGCCTAGGATCGAGCCTTGGGGTATTCCCTTTGTGACAGGCAGTGGCTGAGACAGCAGATTTTCTGACTTCATACAGTGCACTCTTTGAGAGAGGTAGTTAGCAAACCAGCCCAAAGACCCCTCAGAGACACCAATACTCCTTAACCGGCCCACAAGAATGGAATGGTCTACCGTATCAAAACCTTTGGCCAAGTCAATAAAAATAGCAGCACAATATTGCTTAGCATCAAGGGCAATGGGGACATCATTGAGGACCATTGCATACCCAAGAGGATCATCTTGATCTCCCCCTTTAATTAAAGGACCAACTGTGGCTGCCTTACAACCAATGGGAACCTCCCCCAGAAAGGAGAGACAGGTTAAAAAGGTCGGAGATAGGCTTGGCGAGGACAGGGGCAGCAAGCTTAAAGAAGAAAGGGTCTAAACCATCTGACCCATATGTTTTTGGGGGGTCAAGTTTAAGGAGTTCCTTTAACACCTCGGACTCGGTGACCGCCTGCAGGGAGAAACTTTGTAGAGGGGCAGGGGAAAAAGAAGGAGAAGCATCGGTGATAGTTGCATTAGAAGGGGTGGGAGATGAGGAAATGTTGGACGGGCAAGGAGGCATGGCTGGGTCAAATAGGAATCCTGACTTAATGAAGTGGTGATTAAAGAGCTCAGCCATGTGTTATATGGTGGTATTATACATTTTGTATTGTAGATATGTAGTGGTGAAATAAAGATATTTAATGTACTGTTTTATCTTTTGTGTTTGTGTGACATAAATGCCTTAATGTGTTTAGACCCCAGGAAGAGCAACTTCTGCCTTGGCAGGAACTAATGGGGATCCATAATAAACCCCAGGAAGAGTAGCTGCTGCCTTGGAAGGAACTAATTGGGATCCATAATAAACCCCAGGAAGAGGAGCTGCTGCCTTGGCAGGAACTAATGGGGATCCTTAAAACTATTTAGGGAGCGGCAGCCGAGGTGTCGGTTTTGGAGAGTCTGGCATGCTCAAAGTAAAATACCTGCCACTCAGGCCCAGAAACTAGGATATGCACATAATTAGTACTATTGGATAGGAAACACTCTGACGTTTCTAAAACCGTTAAAATAATGTCTGTGAGTATAACAGAACTGATGTAGCAGGCAAAAAAACGAGGAATTTCTGTCCAGAATTTTTTGTTGTTGTTGTGACATTTCCTCTTTTCCATAGACTTGCTATTGCAATCCATGTATAATAGCTCCATGGTTGCAGTACCTATGGCTTCCACTAGATGTCAACAGTCCTTATACAGTGTTTGGAGGCTTTAGCACTGAGCAGAACCGATAGGAAGAGGAAATAGTCAAGGGACCACAGATGTCAACAACGTTTCCCGGGCACGAGATTGTGGCGCGCCCCACTTTATTTTCCTTTTATATAATTTATGGTATCATCCGAGTGAAGTATTATCGTTAATATTCATAAAAGGATACCTAAGGATGAATTCTAAATTATGTTTGATTTGTTTGGGCAAAGTTGATAGGTATATTTGAATGCTTTCTATTCACTGTACAACGGGTGACTTGACGGTGGATTCTCTGAACATAACGGATATAATAAATGACTTTTTCTAACAAAAGAACCATTGGATGTCTTCGTTGGACACTTGGGATGCCCTCAGCATAAGTTCTTCGAAAGGTAAGTGATTTATTTAGCTCTTATATGGGTTTTGTGTGACCTGCGCTGGATATGAATTTATGCTAATGCATAAAGCGTTTTTGAAATCTGACAATGCTGTGATATTGCCAAGAATCCGAGCTTTTGATGACTATGCAACAATTGTATATTGATGAATGTTTAATAATTCAACTTTTGGATTTTGAATTTGGCGCCTTACATTTCACCGGGTAGTGTTGGGAGCGGCCCGCTAGCGTGCCGTTTACCCCTAAGAGGTTTTGATAAACCCCAGGAAGGGCAGGAACTAATGGGGATCCATCCATTACAAAGGGGTCAGTCATACATTGGTCTAGGAGGAAGGTATGGATGGCATATGATTTCACATGAAATGTCCACATGTTTTGTAATCATGTGCAACCATGTGGTTTTGGAACACATCACAGGTGATGATATTTCACATGAAGTTTAACATGTGATGATATTTCACGTGAAGTTTCACAGGTGATGATATTTCACAGGTGATCTAGAAGAAAAAGAAACGCACACCTATATAGGCGAGGTGCTGGCTAGCGGAGTGGAAAACTTGAAAATAAAGAAGAGCCGCACACTCTAGGAGCTCAGATGCAAACAATATTCTATGTCCAACGTTTCCGACAGGCAAGCTGTCTTCATCAGGGTATAATCACAAACACTGCGGGGTGACTCGTTTATATAGTGTCAAAGGACACACACAGGTGTCTGTAATCATGGCCAAGTGTGGCCTAATATCATTGGTTAATTCTGAGATATTAAAATGGCATACAAAGAACATACAAAAAACAAATGGATGGGATCCCCCCATGGCTCCTAACTATGCTAATTTGTATGTGGGTTGCATGGAGAAACAGTCTATTTTCAATCTTCTCAAAAATGTTTTCTTCCCTAACATCATTATTTGGAAACGGTATATTGATGATATTTTTGTTCTATGGAGGGGTGATGCAAAACAGCTCCAGGCGTTTTATGCTTTTCTTAACTCCTGTTCTGAACATTTGAGATTTACTATGCAATCTGATACACGTCAAATCAGTTTTCTTGATCTTCTGATCTCGTGTGAAAATAATGTTCTATACACTGATCTTTACAGGAAACCTACTGATCGTAACAGTTGGTTGAGGGCTGACAGTCCACTTTCCTTGAAAAATAGTTTGCCCTACAGCCAATTCTGTCGATTTCAAAAGAATTTGCAAAAGGCAATCAGATTTCGACAGAAATATGGCTAAGACGCAAAGAAAGTTCAAGGAGAGGGGGTACAAAAATGATCAGGTTAATATTGCCATTGAGAAAATTCAAAACAAAACGAGACATGACCTTTTTCAAGGTCAGTCTCGTAAAATCCTTGCGTTCTAACCACCCGCTATTCAAAGTGCTTTGAACAAATTAAGGGAATCATTCACAAGCATTGGCACATTCTAAAATCCGATGATAGTCTCAGTAATGTGTTTTCGGACCCTCCCTTGGTCGTATTCTCGCGGGGCAGAAATCTCAGAGACCAATTGGTAAACTCTGATTTACCACCCCAAGATATTCCTGAACAACGTCTATTTGCGCCCCAACTGGATGGAAATTACAAGTGTAATGGCTGTGCTCAATGCAACACCCCCAAACAGGGAAACAGAACCCAATCAAAGGTGTTATTACGTGCTCCACTAAGGCAGTTATTTATCTTATAACTTGTCCTTGTGGTAAAAAATTATGTTGGTAAAACAAAGCGTGAATTAAAAGTATCTCGGAGCATCGTAGCACCATTAGGTGCAAAAACTTGACTTACCCAGTTGCGGCCCATTTTTTGGAAGCAAACCACTCGATTTCGTCTCTGCGTTATATTGGCATTGAACATGTCACCCTCCCTAGGAGAGGGGATGACCTCGACAATTTATTGTTAAAACGAGAGGCTGCCTGGATCTTTAATTTAAAGACCCTCGCTCCCTTCGGTCTCAACATTGACTTTGATCTGAAACTATTCTTGTGATTGTGACTTTGCCATTGTGATTGTTTGTAGGCTTATGTAGCCTAAATCTAATCTATTTCACAGGTGATGACATGTCACATGAAGCTTCACAGGTGATGATATTTCACATGAAGCTTCACAGGTGATGATATTTCACATGAAGCTTCACAGGTGATTATATTTCACAGGTGATGATATTTCACATGAATTTTCACAGGTGATTATACAGTATTTCACAGGTGATGACATGTCACATGAAGCTTCACAGGTGATTATATTTCACAGGTGATGACATGTCACATGAAGCTTCACAGGTGATTATATTTCACAGGTGATGACATGTCACATGAAGCTTCACAGGTGATTATATTTCACAGGTGATGACATGTCACATTAAGCTTCACAGGTGATTATATTTCACAGGTGATGACATGTCACATTAAGCTTCACAGGTGATTATATTTCACAGGTGATGATATTTTACATGAAGCTTCACAAGTGATTATATTTCACAGGTGATTCCCTGCAAACCAACATGTGTAGTTAGGATTTTATTCTTTCCAAGACGGCGTAGCAGTGCAGTGCAGACGTGGTTTGTCGTCCTCTCGTGTACTTTTTGTATATTTTGTATTTTTTGTATATATTTCTATTTATTTTCAGTCTCTTTTCAAATTTTAAATGAAATATACCTTCCTGTAACCCGCCTCACCCATTGTGATACGGATCCGCTTTATTTTATTTTTAGACCTTATAGCCAGAACATCCATCAGAAGCTAGCCCTATGACCAGCCCTCATCACTGTCAAACTCTCCCTAAAACACTTCTGCGAACAGGCCTTTCTAACCTGGCCAAGGCTTTCGACTCTGTCAATCACCGCATTCTTATCGGCAGACTCAACAGCCTTGGTTTCTCAAATGACTGCCTCACCTGTTTCACCAATTACTTCTCAGACACAGTTCAGTGTGTCAAATTGGAAGGCCTGTTGTCCGGACCTCTGGCAGTCTCTACGGGGGTACCACAGGGTTCAATTCTCGGGCCGACTCTTTTCTCTGTAAATATCAACGATGTCGCTCTTGCTGTGGGTGATTCCCTGATCCACCTCTACGCAGACGACACCATTCTATATACATCTGGCACTTCTTTGGACACTGTGTTAACTATCTCGAAACGAGCTTCAATACCATACAACACTCCTTCCGTGGCCTCCAACTGCTCTTAAACGCTAGTAAAACCAAATGCATGCTTTTCAACCGTTCGCTGCCTGCACCCGCCCACCCGACTAGCATCACTACTCTGGACTGTTCTGACTTAGAATATGTGGACAACTACAAATACCTAATTGTCTGGCTAGACTGTAAACTCTCCTTCCAGACTCATACTAAACATCTCCAATCCAAAATTAAATCTAGAATCGGCTTCCTATTTCGCAACAAAGCCTCCTTCACTCACGCCGCCAAACATACCCTCGTAAAACGGACTATCCTACTGATCCTCGACTTCGGCAATGTCATTTACAAAATAGCTTCCAATACTCTACTCAGCAAACTGGATCAGTCTATCACAGTGCTATCCGTTTTGTCACCAAAGCCCCTTATACCACCCACCACTGCGACCTGTATGCTCTAATCGGCTGGCCTGCGCTACATATTCGTCGCCAGACTCACTGGCTCCAGGTCATCTATAAGTCTATGCTAGGTAAAGCTCTGCCTTATCTCAGCTCACTGGTCACGATAACAGGTATATCTCACTGGTCATCCCACTTTTGGCTGCCTGTCCTTCCAGTTCTCTGCTGCCAATGACTGGAACGAATTGCAAATATCGCTGAAGCTGGAGACTTAACTTTAAACATCAGCTAACTTTAAACATCAGCTATCTGAGCAGCTAAACGATCGCTGCAGCTGTACATAGCCCATCTGTAAATAGCCCACCCAATCTACCTACCTCATCCCCATATTGTTTTTATTTACTTTTCTGCTCTTTTGCACACCAGTATTTCTACTTGCACATATTCATCTGCTCATGTATCACTCTAGGGGTAATTTGCTAAATTGTAATTACTTCTCTACTATGGCCTATTTATTGCCTTACCTCCTCACGCCATTTGCACACACTGTATATAGACTTTCTTTTTTGTCTATTGTGTTATTGACTGTACGGTTGTTTATTCCATGTGTAACTCTGTGTTGTTGTTTGTGTCGCACTGCTTTGCTTTATCCTGTCCAGGTTGCAGTTGTAAATGAGAACTTGTTCTCAGCTAGCTTACCTGGTTAACTACTTAGGGAGTAGCGGCATAAATTCATATCCAGCGCGGGTCACACAAAACCCATATAAGAGCAAAAGAATATCACTTACCTTTCGAAGAACTTCTGCTGAGGGCTTCCCAAGTGTCCAACGAAGACATCCAATGGTTCTTTTGTTAGAAAAAGTCATTTATTATATCCATAAATCTCAGTTTGGTTGGCGCGTTATGATCAGAAAATCCATCGTTGAGTTGCCCATTGAACCGTGAAGAGAACAAGTTCAAATTATAGCTATAAACTTTCTACAAACAAATCAAACATCATTTTTTATGTATCCTTAGGTATCCTTTTATGTATATCTACTGTAATATTTCAACCGGACGATAACGTGACCAATAGGAAAGAAAAATAAAGTGGGGCGCACTCACAATCTCACGCCCGTCAAACGTTGTTGACAAATGTGATCCCTTCACTACTTCTTCTTCCTATCTGTTCTGCTTAGTGCTAGAGCCTCCAGACACTGTATAAAGACTGTTGACATCTAGTGGAAGCCATAGGTACTGCATTCTCAGTCCTAGCTAATATAGAAATCAATAGGGAGCCTGGACAAAAAGGTCATGTACATAAAAAACTGCAAATCCGGATGGATTTTCCTCTGGTTTTTGTCTGCTATATCAGTTCTGTTATACTCACATACATTATTTTAACACTTTTATAAACTTCAGAGTGTTTCCTATCCAATAGTACTAATTATGTGCATATCCTATTTTCTGGGCCTGAGTGGCAGGCACTTTACCACCAGGCACGCCACCACGTCTGTGTCAGTAAAATATTTTGCCTGTATTCCTACACTTTGGTAAATCTCAGCTTTGTTAGGGAGCGGCAGCAGTGTTTGGAGTTTTGGAGAGTCTGGCGTGCCCAAAGTAAAATGCCTCGTACTCAGGCCCAGAAACTAGGATATGCACATAATTAGTAGTATTGGATAGAAAACACTCTGAAGTTTCTAAAACTGTTAAAATAATGTCTGTGCGTATAACATAACTTATATGGCAGGCGAAATCCAGAGAAAAATCCATCCGAGAAAATGTGATTCTGTGAGCTGCCTCCTTTTCCATTGACTTTATATAGCAAATGCTGGATTCCAGCTTCCATGTTGCAGTACGTATGGCTTCCATTAGATGTCAACAGTCATTAGACAAGGTTTCATGCGTTTACCTTGAAAAAAAATAAGGGAGTAGAAGAAGTTTATCCAAGTGGAGTGAGGAAATACCTTTTGTCTTTGGCGTACCTTTTGTCTTTTCTATCGCTCAGGATATTATCTGTGTGAAATATTATCGTTAATATACATATTATTGTACCTAAGGATCGATTAGAAATGTTGTTTGATTTGTTTGACAAAGTTTATAGGTACATTTTTAACGCTCTGTGTGTCTTGTAAAATGGACGAGTGGGCGGTGGATTTGTTGAACGAAACGCACCAACCAAACGGAGCTTTATGGATATAAAGAGGGACTTTTTTCGAAAAAAAAGAACATTGATTGTCTTGCTTGGACCCTTCGGAATGCCATCAGAAGAAGTTCTTCAAAAGGTAAGCGATTTATTTTAGCTCTTTTTATGAGTTTTGTGACATCCGTGCTGGTTATGTTTTTATGCTAATGGAGGAAGTACCCAGGGCACTGTCCTCAGACAATAAAATGCTTTTGCCGTAAAGCCTTTTTGAAATCTGACAACACTATGAGATTACCAAGAGTCTAAGCTTTTGAACAGTGTGCAACACTTGTATTTTCATGAATGTTTTATAAAACTATATTTGTAATTTGAATTTGGCGATCTGAATTTTTCCGGATGTTGTCGTTGTTGTGTCAGTAGCGCCTCACTGATTCCTAATTAAAAATAAGAAAAACTATCATAGTGATTGAGGAGTAACATTAAACCCAGAATAATATGCCCCACTGACATTAAAGAACAATACAGAGAATCCTCAAACAGCTGAAATAAGTACATTAAATCAATGATGAGAGAATAGTCAGAATAACTGATAACTAGAATAACAGTGGAGATGGAACTCTTTTACTAAGTGAAGAGATGTATTATATGTAATGAATGTTTAGGGGACTTCTGAGACTTTGTGATGCAGAAGAAAGATCAGCATACCCTAAACCCAGAGGACGTGAGTTCAAATTCCAGGTGGTGTCATACGGAACGGTCCGCACTACGTGATCATGTGAAATCGTATTGATTAAATATTTTACACTATTTTGGTATACTTACGTTAAACCCAAATACCATTTATTTACTTCCCGTACCAAAAAAACACATGTGAAATGTGCAAATTGTTGAGCTGAAATTTTCACATGTGAAACCTAAAGAGAAACATCAAATCAAATCGTATTATTCACATTGTAACGCCCAGTCCCGAGTTTCAGGCTGGAGCGTTTTGGTTTTGTCTTTGTGTAGGGTTTGTTCATTCTAGGTGTCGCTTATGTTGAGTAATGGTTTCCCAATTAGAGGCAGCTGTGTGTCGTTGTCTCTAATTGGGAACCATATTTAGGTTACTAGGTTTCACTCTGGGCTCGTGGGTTATTGTATGTTCATAGCTGTGTTTGTCTGTTCAGTTATGTTCATCGTTACGCTTCTCCGTTCTTTGTTTTGTTCCGTCGTGGTCCCGCTTATAATTAAATATGTATTCTGGCCACATCGCTGCGTCTTGGTCTGTCCCCTCAGTAGAGAAACGTGACAGAATAACCCACCAAACGAAGACCAAGCAGCGAGAGACTTCGGGAGTGCTGGACCAGGGAGGACCTCATCGGATCTCGCCTGGCACGGAGGTCCGTAAGGCTACCCCAAGAAACTTTGGGGGGCACACGAGGAGGTTGGCGGTTCAGGAGGGACTCCTGAGCCAACTCCTCGTGCTTTATGGAGAGGCGTGAGGAGGCGCCGTGAAGGGAGGCCGTGCTATGCAGGTGTTGCGCGCGGTTTCCTATAGGGATTCAGAGGCCGGTGCGAGAGTGATTTCGCTCCACTCATCAGTCGGGGAAAATAAGGGTGCAGCCAGAAAGAGTGGTGCCATCGCTGCAGCACTAAGTCCCGTGCGCCTCCTGGGACCCGGATATCCTGCTCCAGTTCCGTAAAGCGGTGTCTCGATGCGTGTCCGCAGCCCAGTGCGAGAGATCCCAGCGCCACTCATGGGTCGGGCCGAGGTCTGTGTGCTACCTGGGAGAGTGGTGCCAGCTCTGCGAGCCAGGCCTCCAGTGCGCCTTTGGGACCAAGCTATCCTGTGGTCCTACGGGCAGAATCTCCGGCACGGATCCACAGCCCAGTCCGAGAGATTCCAGCTCCACTCACCCATGAGGCCAGGGTTAGTGAGCTAGCTGGAGGTATGGTGTCGGCTCTCCAGATCAGGTTCCCGGTCCGGGTGGATGTTTCTACACGTCCAGTCCCGGTTCCACGTTCCAAGATCCCTGTTCCACGCCCAAGATCCTGTTCCACGTTCCAAGATCCCTGTTCCACGTTCCAAGATCCCTGTTCCACGTTCCAAGATCCCTGTTCGCGTTCCAAGATCCCTGTTCCGGCGTTCCAAGATCCCTGTTCCGGCGTTCCAAGATCCCTGTTCCGTGTTCCAAGATCCCAGTCCGTGTAGTGGTGTCTACATCGCCCAGTCCCTGTTCCACGCGCAGCTCCCGTGCGCTCCGAGAGTCCAGCACGTCCCTGCCCGCCCCGCGCACCAAGCTCCCCTGCGTGCGCTCCGAGAGTCCAGCACGCGTCCTGTTCCGGCTCCGGCACCAAGCTCCCCGTGCGCTCCGAGAGTCCAGCGCGTCCGGTTCGGCTCCGCACCAAGCTCCCCGTGCGCTCCGAGAGTCCAGCACGTCCGGGTTCGGCTCCGGCGCACAAGCTCCCGATGCGCCTCCGAGAGTCCAGCACGCGTCCTGTTCCGCCCGCGCGCAGCTCCCGTGCGCTCCGAGAGTCCAGCACGCCCTGTTCCGGCCCCGCGCACTCAGCTCCCCGTGCGCTCCGAGAGTCCAACACGCCCTGTTCGCCCGCGCACCCAGCTCCCCGTGCGCTCAGAGAGTCCAGCACGCCCTGTCCGGCTCCGCGCACCAAGCTCCCGTGCGCTCAGAGAGTCCAGCACGTCCTGTCCCGGCTCCAGCGCACCAAGCTCCCGATGGCGCTCAGAGAGTCCAGCACGTCCTGTCCCGACTCGCCGCACCCAGCTCCCGTGCACTTAGAGAGCCCAGTACGGCCAGTTCCTGCTCCACGCACCAGAGTTCCAGGGAGCATCACGAGTCCAGTACGGCCAGTTCCTGCTCCACGCACCAGAGTTCCAGTGAGCATCACGAGTCCAGTACGGCCAGTTCCCTGCTCCACGCACCAGAGTTCCAGTGAGCATCACGAGGTCCAGTACTGCCAGTTCCTGCTCCACGCACCAGAGTTCCAGTGAGCATCACGAGGTCCAGTACTGCCAGTTCCTGCTCCACGCACCAGAGTCCCAGTGAGCATCACGAGTCCGGTACGACCAGTTCCTGCTCCACGCACCAGAGTTCCAGTGAGCATCACGAGTCCAGTACTGCCAGTTCCTGCTCCACGCGCAGAGTTCCAGTGAGCATCACGCAGTCCAGTACTGCCAGTTCCCTGCTCCACGCACCAGAGTCCCAGTGAGCATCACGAGTCCGGTGCGACCAGTTCCTGCTCCACGCACCAGAGTTCCAGTGAGGCATCACGAGTCCAGTACTGCCAGTTCCTGCTCCACGCGCAGAGTTCCAGTGAGCATCACGAGTCCAGTACTGCCAGTTCCTGCTCCACGCACCAGAGTTCCAGTGAGCATCACGCAGGTCCTGCACGGCCAGTTCCAACTCCACCACTCAGAGCTTCAGGAGAAGGTCCAGGGCCTCCGGTTCTGGATGTCAGACCAGCACGGCCAAGCACCGAGCCTCCACCTGGGACAAAGCGACCACTCGAAGAACCCCCACAGACTTTTTTCAGCGTCCGAGTCCGCGCCTTTGGGAGGTATTGCAACGCCCAGTCCCGAGTTTCAGGCTGGAGCGTTTTTTGTTGTCTTTGTAGGGTTTGTTCATTCTAGAGTGTCGTTTTTCTTATGTTGGGTAATGGTTCCCAATTAGAGGCAGCTGTGTGTCGTTGTCTCTAATTGGGAACCATATTTAGGTTACTAGGTTTCACTCTGGGGCTCGTGGGTTATTGTGTTCATAGCTGTGTTTGTCTGTTCAGTTATGTTCATCGTTACGTTCTCCGTTCTTTGTTTTGTTCCGTCGTGGTCCCGCTTATAATTAAATATGTATTCTGGCTACATCGCTGCGTCTTGGTCTGTCCCCTCAGTAGAGAAACGTGACACACATGCACCGAATACAACAGGTGTAGACCTTACAGTGAAATGCTTACTTACGGGCCCCTAACCAACAATGCAGTTTAAAAACATACAGATAAAAATAAGAGATAAAAGTAACAAGTAATTAACTTCTCAGGGATCACTGGGGCGCTAGCGGGCTGCTCCCGACACTACCAGGTAAAATGTAAGGCGCCAAATTCAAAATCCAAAAGTTTAATTATTAAACATCCACCAATATACAAGTGTTCCATACTCATCAAAAGCTCTGTTTCTTGGCAATATCACAGCGTTGTCAGATTTCAAAAAGGCTTTACGGCGAAAGCAGCACATTTGATTGTTTGAGAGTAGCACCTCACATATTTTTCCCATAGCCATGTATCGATTAGCCATCATGGCACACACATAACACATTTCACAGCAAAAACAAATCAATTACCTGTTGAAGAACTTCTGCTGAGGTCATCCTAAGTGTCCAACGAAGACAATCCATGGTTCTTTTGTTAGAAAAAGTAATGTATTTTATCCATAAATCCTCCATTTGGTTCGCGCGTTATAATCAGAAACGACAGCTTCCACTACTCCATTAAAGCGTGGCGAACTCGTTCATCTTATACCTATAAACTTGTCCAAGAACAATCAAACATAGTTTTAAATGTATCCTTAGGAACACTTTTACGTATATTTAATAGTATAAATCAACCGGAATATAAACTGATCGATAACGACGGTAAAAAAGACACTGCGCGTTTTGTCAGGAGCGCGCGCTGGGTACTGTTTACATGACAGAGTGACTTCCTTGTTTGCTCTTCTTCTCTGGTCTTATTCATCCAAAATGAAAAAAATACACTGTCTCGAGACTGTTGACATCTAAAGGAAACGATTGGTACTGCATTCATATGCCCTTCTGTGGTCATTTTCATGAGGGAGGGGTGCCCAAATGAGCAATGTGTCAAATTCACTTTTTCCAGGACAGAAATTCCTCGGGGTTTCGCCTTCTATATGCATTCTGTTTTACTCACAGACAAATGGTTAACAGTTTTGGAAAATTCAGAGTGATTCCTATCCAATGGTACCAAATATCTGCATATCCTATTTTCTGGGCCTGAATGGGAGGCATTTTACTTTGGGCAGGCCAGGCTCTCCAAAACCGACCCCTCAGCTGCCACTCCCTAACAAGTTAAAGAGCAGCTGTAAAATAACATTAGCAAGACTATATACAGGGGTGTACCGATACAGAGTCAATGTGCGGGGACACCGGTTAGTTGAGGTAGTATGTACATGTAGGTAGAGTTATTAAAGTGACTATGCATAGATGACAACAGAGAGTAGCAGCGGTGTAAAGAGGGGGGGGCACTGCAAATAGTCTGGGTAGCCATTTGACAAGATGTTCAGCAGTGTTGTGGCTTGGTGGTAGAAGCTGTTTAGAAGCCTCTTGGACCTAGACTTGGCGCTCCGGTACTGCTTGCCGTGCCGTAACAGAGAGAACAGTCTATGACTAGGGTGGCTGGAGTCTTTGACAATTTTTAGGGTCTTCCTCTGACACCCCGCCTGGTATAGAGGTCCTGGATGGCAGGAAGCTCGGCCCCAGTGATGCACTGGGCCGTTCGCACTACCCTCTGTAGCGCCTTGCTTGTTCAAATGTATTCAATATAAAGTTCATGTGTTAACACCACCTCTTCACACGTGAGGAGAATAACACGTTTTATCTTTCACATGGAAATCTAACGCTCACGTGTAATTTGCAGTTATACACGTAAAAAACATTCAAATGTTGTCACGTGTAGTTTCATGGTATCACATGTTGATTTTACATGTTGACAGACGTTATCACATTAACTTCACATGAGATCACGAGAAACTCATGTCGTTTTTCCGTAAAGGTGAGCCCTAAAACCACAAAACTGGAACCAAGTACCACAGCGACAATGACCCACAGGTCCATGAGTTCACTGGTCTCTATGATCATTCCCACACGTCTCTATCTCTACCTCTGGATCGGCGCTGGCCCTGCTGTTCCTATATTAACTGACATGGGCATTTCATTTCATGGCTCTACATTTCTGCTCTGAGGGTATCACTCGCACACACACACACACAGGCACATACACACAGGCACACGCACACACACGCACACGCACACACACACACACACACACACAGACACACACAGACACAGGCACATTCACATTCACACACACACAGGCGCACACACACACACATACAGGCGCACACACACACACACACACACACACAGGCACACACACACACACACACACACACACACACGTATGGTTAAGGGTGTCTCTCTTTCCCCTCTGGTCACTGTGATAGATGGTAATTAACATTCCATCATTGATCTTGGTTTGTAAACTTGAATTTAATTTTAAATGATTTAATAATTGAAGTGACAGAGGCGGTACGGTTGTGAACGATAAACGGAGACAGGTGGATCTCCCGGGGGGGACATACTGTGTCAGTTAGAGGCTGGGTCCTACGTAGCACTGTATTCCCTATGTAGTGCACTGCCATGGACCTCAGTGTGTAATTATAATGTCTATGGTCGAATCTGTTTGTTGCTTGATCCCAAATTCCTTACAATGACATGAATCTCTATCAATCACCAGAGTTCAATGAAGGCCAGATGTACTGTATAAGTGCAGAACATGACAAACGATTATCGTTTTAATTGAGAGCTAACTATTTTCGGGTTCTGAAGACAAAGTGGTGTCTTTGTTGTGGTTTCCGAGGGAACTGGTGTGTGTGTGTGTGTATGTGTGTTCTTTACAGAGAGTTAAGTATGTCAGCTGGCTTACTGGGGCCACCCGTGGAGATGTTCTCTACGCTACTACTGCTGAGCACTCACACACACAGACACAGGCACACACACACACAGACACACACACACACACACACACACACACAGACACAGGCACACACACACACACACACACACACACACACAGACACAGGCACACACACACACACACACACACACAGACACAGGCACACACACACACACTTGAGAAACATAGTTAATGTGATATTATCCGTACTGTCTAGCCATTAGAAGGCGGGCAACAGCCCACTAGCTTGAACGTAGCAGACGTAGAAAGAGGCCTGAGCGTAGTCTACATTTCCCTTTTTTTTCAGGGGAAACGGAAGTTAGGTTGAAAATACTGTATCCGTGAAAATCAGAATCATCCGCTTTTTTGCTGACTCTGCGAAGAGTGAGGCGTTTGTTTGATTCTCTGAGTGGTCTACTAACGAGGTTATTTCTCTGGCTTGTGTTTTCTTGTCTGATTTGAGGTATTACAGGAGATTAAAAGGTATTCACACAAGCGAGTAAGTGAGAGGTATTTGAAATAGTTTTATAGTTTTAAACCACCACTACATTCTAAGGTATGTGGTTATTTTGTTGCGAATGTTTCAGTGGAATTACTGACAATTTAATTTGCTTGTTATTCTCTGCTGCCGAATCTTAACCACTTTTTTTTTTTTAAACAATGTAAGAATATTCGAAGATAAATGCACAACGCAGAGGCCTAAAGGTCAAGAGAGAATTAATGATCAATGGAAATAGTTGTTTTTTCTGTAATGGGCTACTGAAGATTAATGGGTCAGAGACACGGGAGATATTTCAGTCCGGGACTCATAGCTACATGTTTTTTTATTTTTAATTTAACCTTTATTTTACCAGGCAAGTCAGTTAAGAACAAATTCTTATTTTCAATGACTGCCTAGGAACAGTGGGTTAACTGCCTTGTTCAGGGGCGACAACGACAGATCTGTACCTTGTACAGCTCGGGGATTTGAACTTGCAACCTTTCAGTTACTAGTCCAACACTCTAACCACTAGTGTGGCAAGTTCTCCAAGTTTGCCCTGAGCTAGAGTTAGATTACATCAACAGGTCGTGTTGTATCATATCTCAAGTCATGTTCAATAGACAGAATGACTATTATCCAACGCGGTATAAATTAAACAGCTAGTGGAACATCTGCATCTGTCTTGTACAGCCATTTTACTGTTCCATATTTCATGTGTCAATCGTTTGAAGTTCCCGGGATGATACATTTGATCAAATAAGAATTAAATTAATAAGTTGTAAAGTTGTAATTCAGCTTCTGTCTGTCATCTGGTGGCTGTAGCTGACCCAGAGGCCTTTGCTATATTCTTAACACTTACTGTTAGTTCTTTTCTCCACTCAGAGTGTGTTGAGACGCAAGAAAATACACAAGGTCACGACCTCGCTCGATGAAGGCTTCATTCAAGTCGCAGGTCTTTGAAATGTCAGGGTTTTTCTCATGTAGGGAATATATATATATATATATATATATATATATATATATATATATATATATATATATATATATATAGGATGTTGACCATTAGACATCCTATACCACGTTAGCTCAGTGAATGTAGCTTTCTCCCTCTTGAGCCTTTGTACTGTTTGCTGCAACATAACGTCAATGCTGTACGGCTAAACCTGGTTTTGAGTAGTAAAAACCCCAAAATAAAAGTCCACAGACGAAGACTCTTCCGAGAACACATCCACGTTTTTCCTTGAATGTGAGCAGTCTAAAGCTCTCTCTCGAAAAACCTACTGTTTGGGCACAGTTGATCACGCTTGTCAAACAACCTGGACTGTGTCCATTAACTCCAATACCTGTAGTCTACATCCCAAATGATTTACAAAAAGGTGTTCTGCTTTCAAGGCGTTCTGTACTCCTGTTCTATCTAACTGAAGTAGGACGGCAGAGGACGAGAAGAGAATGAGACGCAATGACAGACACACAGGAATAGTTAACAACTAGAAATCTCTCCAATCTCTCCGACTCCACACCAGTCACTTGTTCATTGATCTGTTGTCAGGGATATTAAAGGAATGTGCAGAATCCCTGTGTTACAGTGTTACTGTTGACCGTAGTCTGCTGTGTGACAGTCAATTAAAATGAGGGAACGGAAGGAATGGAATCCTCAGAGCGGGACAATCCAGGCGCAGACAGGATAAACGATTGGCTGTCTCCAGAGTCTTCCAGTAAAATGGCTGAAGTGGTTTGTTTTCCGATAATAAGAAAATAAAGTGGTGAAGATTAATCCTACAAATACACTAGTAGAGGATGAAAATCTGTTTAGATATTGTGCTTTCTGTTAATCAATTTAAATATTGTAATTTATGTCAATCTATTTAGATATTGTAATTTATGTTAATCTATTTACATGTTGTGCTTTCTCTTAATCTATTTAGATATTGTACTTTCTGGTAATCTATTTAGATATTGTAATTTATGTTAATCTATTTAGATATTGTGCTTTCTGGTAATCTATTTAGATATTGTAATTAATGGTAATCTATTTAGATATTGTGCTTTCTGGTAATCTATTTATATATTGTGCGTTCTGGTAATCTATATACAGTTGAAGACGGAAGTTTAAATACACTGTAGCCAGATAAATTTAAACTCAGTTTTTCACAATTCCTGGCATTCAATCCTAGTAAAAATTCCCTGTCTTAAGTCAGTTAGGATCACCACTATTTTAAGAATGTGAAATGACCGAATAATAGCAGAGAGAATGATTTATTTCATCATTCGTTTATTTCATCACATTCCCAGTGGGTCAGAAGTTTACATACACTCAATTAGTATTTGGTAGCATTGCCTTTAAACTTGGGTCAAACGTTTCGGGTAGCCTTCCACAAGATTCACACAATAAGTTGGGTGAATTTGGCCCATTCCTCCTGACAGAGCTGGTGTAACTGAGTCAGGTTTCTAGGCCTCCTTGCTCGCACAATCTTTTTCAGTTCTGCCGACAACTTTTCTATGGAATTGAGGTCACGCCTTTGTGATGGCCGCTCCAATACCTTGACTTTGTTGTCCTTAAGCCATTTTGCCACAACTTTGGAAGTATGCTTGGGGTCAATGTACATTTGGAAGACCCATTTGCGACCAAGCTTTAACTTCCTGACTGATGTCTTGCGATGTTGATTCAATATATCCACATGATTTTCAATTCCTCATGATGCCATCTATTTTGTGAAGTTCACCAGTCCCTCCTGCAGCAAAGCATCCCCACAACATGATGCTGCCACCCCTGTGATTCACGGTCGGGATGGTGTTCCCCATTTCCTCCAAACATAGCGATGGTCATTATAGGCAAACATTTATATTTTTGTTTCATCAGACCAGAGGACATTTCTCCAAAAAGTACCATCTTTGTCCCCATGTGCAGCAAGACTACAGTAATATCAAAGTTATTTACCCTGTCTAATGTAATATCATGTGTGTATATATATATATATATATATATATATATATATAGATAGATAGATAGATAGATAGATAGATAGATAGATAGATAGATAGATAGATAGATAGATACAGCAAGTCCACTGTATGATGTTTATACAGCCTGTCTACTGAAATGTCATGTTTATATATACAGCCTGTCTACTGTAATATCATGTTTATATATAAAGCCCGTCTACTGTAGAATCATGTTTATATATATATATATATAGCCTGTCTACTGTAATATCATGTTTATATATATATAGCCTGTCTACTGTAATATAATGTTGATATATACAGCCTGTCTACTGTAATATCATGTTTATATATATATATATATATATATATATATATATATATATATATATAGCCTGTCTACTGTAATATAATGTTGATATATATATATAGCCTGTCTACTGTAATATCATGTATATACATACAGCCTGTCTACTGTAATATCATGTTTATATATACAGCCTGTCTACTGTAATATCATGTTTATATATAAAGCCCGTCTACTGTAGAATCATGTTTATATATATATATATAGCCTGTCTACTGTAATATCATATTTATATATATATAGCCTGTCTACTGTAATATAATGTTGATATATACAGCCTGTCTACTGTAATATCATGTTTATATATACACTGCTCAAAAAAATAAAGGGAACACTTAAACAACACAATGTAACTCCAAGTCAATCACACTTCTGTGAAATCGAACTGTCCACTTAGGAAGCAACACTGATTGACAATACATTTCACATGCTGTTGTGCAAATGGAATAGACAACAGGTGGAAATTATCGGCAATTAGCAAGACACCCCCAATAAAGGAGTGGTTCTGAAGGTGGTGACCACAGACCACTTCTCAGTTCCCATGCTTCCTGTCTGATGTTTTGGTCACTTTTGAATGCTGGCGGTGCTTTCACTCTAGTGGTAGCATGAGACGGCGTCTACAACCCACACAAGTGGCTCAGGTAGTGCAGCTCATCCAGGATGGCACATCAATGCGAGCTGTGGCAAGAAGGTTTGCTGTGTCTGTCAGCGTAGTGTCCAGAGCATGGAGGCGCTACCAGGAGACAGGCCAGTACATCAGGAGACGTGGAGGAGGCCGTGGGAGGGCAACAACCCAGCAGCAGGACCACTACCTCCGCCTTTGTGCAAGGAGGAGCACTGCCAGAGCCCTGCAAAATGACCTCCAGCAGGCCACAAATGTGCATGTGTCTGCTCAAACGGTCAGAAACAGACTCCATGAGGGTGGTATGAGGGCCCAACGTCCACAGGTGGGGTTGTGCTTACAGCCCAACACCGTGCAGGACATTTGGCATTTGCCAGAGAACACCAAGATTGGCAAATTTGCCACTGGCGCCCTGTGCTCTTCACAGATGAAAGCAGGTTCACACTGAGCACATGACAGGCGTGACAGAGTCTGGAGGCGCCGTGGAGAACGTTCTGCTGCCTGCAACATCCTCCAGCATGACCGGTTTGGCGGTGGGTCAGTCATGGTGTGGGGTGGCATTTCTTTGGGGGCCGCACAGCCCTCCATGTGCTCGCCAGAGGTAGCCTGACTGCCATTAGGTACCGAGATGAGATCCTCAGACCCCTTGTGAGACCATATGCTGGTGCGGTTGGCCCTGGGTTCCTCCTAATGCAAGACAATGCTAGACCTCATGTGGCTGGAGTGTGTCAGCAGTTCCTGCAAGAGGAAGGCATTGATGCTAAGGACTGGCCCGCCCGTTCCCCAGACCTGAATCCAATTGAGCACATCTGGGACATCATGTCTCGCTCCATCCACCAACGCCACGTTGCACCACAGACTGTCCAGGAGTTGGCGGATGCTTTAGTCCAGGTCTGGGAGGAGATCCCTCAGGAGACCATCCGCCACCTCATCAGGAGCATGCCCAGGCATTGTAGGGAAGTCATTCAGGCACGTGGAGGCCACACACACTACTGAGCCTCATTTTGACTTGTTTTAAGGACATTACATCAAAGTTGGATCAGCCTGTAGTGTGGTTTTCCACTTTAATTTTGAGTGTGACTCCAAATCCAGACCTCCATGGGTTGATAAATTTGATTTCCATTGATAATTTTTGTGTGATTTTGTTGTCAGCACATTCAACTATGTAAAGAAAAAAGTATTTAATAAGATTATTTCATTCATTCAGATCTATGATGTGTTATTTTAGTGTTCCCTTTATTTTTTTGAGCAGTGTATATAGCCTGTCTACTGTAATATCATGTTTATATATATATATATATATATATATATATATATATATATATAGCCTGTCTACTGTAATATAATGTTGATATATATATATATATAGCCTGTCTACTGTAATATCATGTATATACATACAGCCTGTCTACTGTAATATCATGTTTATATATACAGCCTGTCTACTGTAATATCATGTTTATATATATATATATATTTATAGCCTGTCTACTGTAATATCATGTATATACATACAGCCTGTCTACTGTAATATCATGTTTATATATACAGCCTGTCTACTGTAATATCATATTTATATATATATATATATTTATAGCCTGTCTACTGTAATATCATGTATATACATACAGCCTGTCTACTGTAATATCATGTTTATAAATATATTTATAGCCTGTCTACTGTAATATCATGTTTATATATACAGCCTGTCTACTGTAATATCATGTTTATATATACAGCCTGTCTACTGTAATATCATGTTCATTTAGCCTGTCTACTGTAATATCATGTTGAGATATATATATATATATATATATATATATATATATATATATATATATATATATATATATATATATATATATATATATATATATATATATAACCTGTCTATTGTAATATCATGTTTATATATACAGCCTGTCTACTGTAATATCATGTTTATATATACAGCCTGTCTACTGTAATATCATGTTTATATATACAGCCTGTCTACTGTAATATCATGTTTATATATTTACCCTGTCCATTGTAATATCATGTTTATATATATATAGCCTGTCTACTGTAATATCATGTATATATATACAGCCTGTCTACTGTAATATCAAGTTTATATATACAGCCTGTCTACTGTAATATCATGTTTATATATACAGCCTGTCTACTGTAATATCATGTTTATATATTTACCCTGTCCATTGTAATATCATGTTTATATATATATAGCCTGTCTACTGTAATATCATGTATATATATACAGCCTGTCTACTGTAATATCAAGTTTATATATACAGCCTGTCTACTGTAATATCATGTTTATATATACAGCCTGTCTACTGTAATATCATGTTTATATATTTACCCTGTCCATTGTAATATCATGTTTATATATATATAGCCTGTCTACTGTAATATCATGTATATATATACAGCCTGTCTACTGTAATATCAAGTTTATATATACAGCCTGTCTACTGTAATATCAAGTTTATATATACAGCCTGTCCATTGTAATATCATGTTTATATATATACAGCCTGTCTACTGTAATATCAAGTTTATATATACAGCCTGTCTACTGTAATATCATGTTTATATATACAGCCTGTCTACTGTAATATCATGTATATATATACAGCCTGTCTACTGTAATATCATGTTTATATATACAGCATGTCTACTGTAATATCATGTTTATATATACAGCCTGTCTACTCTAATATCATGTTTATATATATATACAGCCTGTCTACTGTATTATCATGTTTATATATACAGCCTGTCTACTGTAATATCATGTTTATATATATAGCCTGTCTTCTGTAATAACATGTTCATTTACCCTGTCTACTGTATTACCATGTTTATACATGTTAATAATGTGAATTCACAACTGCGTTGTTCCAAAATGTTCATATATTTGTTTTTCCTTTAGTCATAGACATAGCATATAAACAACCCATCAGGATGTATGTTAATTTACGCCAGCCCTCAGTATTTGTGCAGTGTATAGGCCGAAGTGTTAAGCTATCAAATTGGATGGAAACAGAAAGAAAGAAAGAAAGAAAGAAAGAAAGAAAGAAAGAAAGCGTAAAGATAGAATGAAAGAAGGAAAAAAATAAATAAAGAAATTATCCTTTCAACCCTGTGGAGTTGTGACGGGGAGAGCAGGTGTAAATCGAGCATTTTAACACGCTGCCTTCTGATATCTCCAACAAACACATGTTTGTATTGCATATTATTCATTTTTTTCTTCTTCATCTCTCTCTCTCTCTCTCTCTCTCTTTCTCTCTCTCTTTAATTAAAACAGTTGCTTTTGAAAAGCACTAAGAAATCCACTTTACGACAGCCTAGTTCTGTTCTGCTTTTGTATGTCGATAAAGGGAGGATGGGGTTAGAGAGAGAGGCCCCACCACAGGGACGATGAGGTTAGAGAGGCAGAGAGAGAGGCACCACCACAGGGACGATGAGGTTAGAAAGGCAGAGAGAGAGGCCCCACCACAGGGAGGATGGGGTTAGAGAGAGAGGCCCCACCACAGGGAGGATGGGGTTTGAGAGAGAGGCCCCACCACAGGGACGATGAGGTTAGAGAGGCAGAGAGAGAGGCCTCACCACAGGGAGGATGGGGTTAGAGAGAGAGGACTCACCACAGGGAGGATGGGGTTTGAGAGAGGCCCCACCACAGAGAGGATGGGGTTAGAGAGAGGCCCCAACCACAGGGAGGATGGGGTTAGAAAGAGAGGCCCCACCACAGGGAGGATGGGGTTAGAGAGAGAGTTTTAGAACCAACCACATACACACAAAGGGACTCTAGAAACGGAAATGGAACTCAGAAGTCAATGCTTATCCCAAACAAGGAGGAGAAGACTGAATAGACTGCACATGTAGGAGCATTTCTGCCATTATTGGATGGTGCACCATTTACAGCTATAACATCTAGCTGTCTCCCCACATTGTAAAGATGAGAAATCAGGTTGTTCTCGTGGTATTGATTAATATGTCCTGTTGCTGTTGATATCCTGCTATTGTTCCTGCCCACTGGGCATAAACTGGTTGAACCAAAGTGGAATAGACGTTGAATTGAAGTCTGTGCCCAGTGGGTTGACCTTTTCCTCATCCACTCCGCTGAAAGACAAAGGGCACATCACAGCCAATGAGATTTAGACTCCTGTACAAATGTCCAGCGCAACGGACCAGAGATCATTACAAGTCTGTAAAAATCAGTGTACCGTATTAGAATTGTAATTCTCTTATTTTCAAGGAGGAATACGCAAACACAATCACATAACAACATGATCTTCTCATAGGATTAAAGGGGAGCTCTGACACGTGTTTTTACAAGTCACTGGGTTCGTTAAGCAATAAGGCCATAGGGGGTGTGGTATACGTCCAATATATCACCCCTAAAAGGGTCGACGCAACACGGAGTGCCTGGATATAGCCCTTAGCTGTATATTGGTCGTACATTACAAACCCCTGAGGTGCCTTATTGCTATAAACTTTTTACCAACATAACCCGTGGTTGGCTTTCAGCCAATCAGAATCCGTGACCCAAACTACCCTGTTTATTATCGTAATTGAGGGTTTTATGCACAGGCAGACAGTAAGATATGACAGAGCTGATGTCAAGGTAAATAAAATGTAAAGATCTGTCAAGTGAATCCATGTAATATCATGCTAATGGTAGTAGATGACCTATGATGTGACATAACATGGTTCAACAGGCAGCATGGACTTTAATATTGTTTTGAAAGCTGCTCGTATGTGTGTGCCTCTCTCTCTCTCTCTCTCTCTCTCTCTCTCTCTCTCTCTCTCTCTCTCTCTCTCTCTCTCTCTCTCTCTCTCTTTCCCCTCCTTCTCTCCCTCTCTCTCTCTCTTTCCCATCTGTCTCTCCCCTCTCTCTCTCTATGGAATCATGTAGCAACCAAAAAAGTGTTAAACAAATCAAAATATATTTTAAATATGAGATTCTTCAAAGTAGCCACCCTTTGTCTTGATGACAGCTATGCGAACTCTTGGCATTTTCCAGCCCCTTGATATTATTGTTGGATCTTATTTTAATAGCTATCATAAAGAGATATGTCGACAGTGGACAACCTTGGAGCAAGACACTCCATCTTAACAGCACCATTGTAATCCTCTTCTCTCTGTTTGCTCACAAAAGGAACCAGTCAATCCACCGACGAAATACCAGGACAAATCAACTCAAGGATGGTTGGTGTTGAAAAGGAACATTACTTCACTACAGTGAGGTTAAAAGGCAGCACATTGTCACTGAAGGGAGGATTCAAAAGAGCATGCCACGTATTCCTATAAAATATGTGGATTACTTGCTTTCCGTTAGACCTCTGTTTTACTTATGTAAATAAACATACAGTGTGCAAAATAATCCTACAAGGAATGTATATATTTTTTCTTTGGAATACTAATGCGGACACCCACAGACATGTACAATGGAGAAAATGGCCTACGGCAAGCCAAGAGAGCCAAACCAAAGCGAGTTAAACTGGTTTGTAATGACATCAATTAAAAGCAGACAACAACCATAATTGCCGTATATGGCAGACCCAATCCGAACTCATCTCATGTCCAGCCCACTCATTATCTCAGCCAATCATGGCTAGTGGAAAGGTTGCTGTTTCTTTCCATGGCTAAACCAACTAGGCTCGTAATATAAGAATTGTATTCGTATTTACAGACGGCATACAAGTTTTGTATTAAGGTACATGAGAAGGCATTTCTGCCCCAAAAAAACATGTGTTTTAGTTCAAACGGCTCTCCTGTGAAGTAGTGACCCGTGACACACTCCATAGTTTCCTGACTCGAGTCACATGTATATATATATATATATATAGCCTTCAGCCTCCATGCCAGGAGAGTATCATTACCTAACCCACCCAAACATATCATTAACTAACCCAAACATGACTCACTAGGTTTCAAAGAGTCTGTATCATGATCAAGGAGGCTTTAAAGTGCAGAGGCAGGGAGCACAGTCAACACACACACACACACACACACACACACACACACACACACACACACACACACACACACACACACACACACACACACACACACACACACACACACACACACACACACACACACACAGCCACAATGGGCTACATAATTGATAGTCTACAGCTGTAGAAACTCTCCATTATGGTTTGTTGTTGTTGTATGCCAGCTGTGATAACATGGTTTACCTGGCTCTCTATAGGGACAGTTCTACAGATTGTCACCTGGTGGTGAGATTTCTCTTTGCTGTCTGTGTTTGTCATGATCAGTCAGAACCTCTAATGCTTTAGACCCCTGGAGGCCTATATGGCAGCTGAGAATGACAATTCAAAGGAATTAAGCTCTCGCACACTGTGCTTGAAGTACAGTATTACTTTTAATAATCCCTAATGGGGGTAGCCAGAATCCATTACAAACTACTGATTTATTTGACTGTTTAAAGGTGTAGACTACTGGTACGAGCCAAGGCCCGGCGATGCTAGTGTTAAAGATATAACTGTCACAAAAACAATTGTATTAGATTAAATAAATCAAATAAATTAATATCAAATGAAAATGTATTTGTCACATGCGCCAAATAATAAATAATAGTGTTTACCGTGAAAATGTTTACTTACAGCCTCCTGAGTGGCTGCAGTGGTCTAAGACACTGCATCACAGTGCTTGCTGGGAGACCTGTGGGGCGGTGCACAATTGGCCCAGCATTGTCCG
This sequence comes from Brachymystax lenok tsinlingensis, assembly GCA_030435695.1. Lineage (NCBI taxonomy): Eukaryota > Metazoa > Chordata > Actinopteri > Salmoniformes > Salmonidae > Brachymystax > Brachymystax lenok. Next base: position 4,836,085 of record CM059804.1, on the reverse strand, counting down.
GGTTAAGCGAGGGTTTGGCCGGCAGGGATGGCCTTGTCCCATCGCCCACTAGTGACACCTGTGGCTGGCCAGGTGCATGCATGCTGACTTCGGTCGCCACTTGTACAGTGTTTCCTCCGACACATTTGCCCTTCTGGGTTAAGTGAGAAGTGTGTCAAGAAGCAGCGTTGTGTTTCGGAGGATGCATGGCTCTCAACCTTTGCCTCTCCCGAGACTGTACAGGAATTGCAGTGATGGGACAAAATTGTAACTACCAATTGGATATCACGAAAAAGGGGTAACAATAATGAGGCTACATACAGGTGGTACCGGACCTAGTCCTGGCACTCCGGTACCGCTTGCCGTGCGGTAGCAGAGAGAACAGTCTATGACTTGGGTGGCTGGAGTCTTTGACAATTTTTAGGGCCTTCCTCTGACCGCCTGGTATAGAGGTCCTAGATGGCAGGAAGCTTGGCCCCAGTGATTTACTGGGACATGCGCACTACCCTCTGTAGTGCCTTGCAGTCGGATGCCAAGCAGTTACCATACCAGGCGGTGATGCAATCAGTCAGGATGCTCTCGATGGTGCAGCGCTATAACTTTTTGAGGATCTGAGGAACCATGCCAAATCTTTTCAGTCTCCTGAGGGGGAATAGGCTTTGTCGTGCCCTCTTCACAACTGTCTTGGTGTGCTTGGACCTTTACCCTGCCTTCATGTACATATCTACCTCAAATACCTTATTATTATTATCTATCCTGATAGCTAGTCACTTTACCCTGCCTTCATGTACATATCTACCTCAAATACCTTATTATTATCTATCCTGATAGCTAGTCACTTTACCCTGCCTGAATGTGCATATCTACCTCAAATACCTAGTACCTTAGCACAAATGAACAGGTACTGGAACTCCCTGTACATAGCTTCATTCTACTATTTATATTGGTCTTCTTTTTATTATTTTAACTCTGCATTGTTGACAGGGGCTTGTAAGCAAGCATTTCATGGTAGTCAACACCTGTTGTATTCGGCACACGTGACAAATTAAATATTATTAACAGAGAGATTTTATATGTAATTATATGGATCTACATGCATTGTGGATGGTGAAAAGGTAGAATAATATGGTAGTCTATATGAATGTAGAATAATGTGGTAGTCTATATAAAGGTAGAATAATGTGCTAGTCTATATAAATGTAGAATAATGTGGTAGTCTGTATACAGGTAGAATAATGTGGTAGTCTGTATATAGGTAGAATAATGTCATAGAATAATGTGGTAGTCTATATAAAAGTAGGATAATGTGTCTGTCTACATAAAATGGAGTCATGGCAAGTCTGACCATGACTCCATTTTGTTGCTCCCAGCCTACAAACAGAAACTAAAACAGGAAACGCCCGTTCTCAGGTCTGTTCAACGCTGGTCCGACCAATCTGATTCCATGCTGCAAGATTGCTTCGAGCATGTGGACTGGGATATGTTCCGGACAGCATCTGACAACAACATTGATGTATATGCTGATTCGGTGAGCGAGTTTATTAGCAAGTGCATTGGTAATGTTGTACCCATAGCAAATATTAAAACCTTCCCCAACCAGAAACCGTGGATTGATGGCAGCATTCGCGCAAAACTGAAAGCGCGAACCACTGCTTTTAACCAGGGTAAGGCTACCGGAAACATGACTGAATACAAACAGTGTAGCTATTCCCTCCGCAAGGCAATCAAACAAGCTAGCGTCAATATAGAGACAAAGTAGAGTCACAATTCAACGGCTCAGACACAAGAGGAATGTGGCAGGGTCTACAGTCAATCACGGACTACAAAAAGAAAACCAGCCCGTTGCGGACCATGATGTCCTGCTCCCAGACAAACTAAACAACTTCTTTGCTCGCTTTGAGGACAATACAGTGCCACCGACACGGCCTGCTACCAAAACCTGCGGGCTCTCCTTCACCGCAGCCAATGTGAGAAAAACATTTAAATGTGTTAACCCTCGCAAGGCTGCCGGCCCAGATGGCATCCCTGGCCGTGTCCTCAGAGCATGCGCAGACCAGCTGGCTGGTGTGTTTACGGACATATTCAATCAGTCCCTATCCCAGGCTGCTGTTCCCACATGCTTCAAGAGGGCCACCATTGTTCCTGTTCCCAAGAAAGCTAAGGTAACTGAGCTAAATGACTATCGCCCCGTGGCACTCACTTCCGTCATCATGAAGTGCTTTGAGAGATTAGTCAAGGATCATATCACCTCCATCCTGCCAGACACCCTGGACCCACTCCAATTTGCTTACCGTCCCAATAGGTCCACAGACGACGCAATCACAATCACACTGCATACTGCCCTAACCCACCTGGACAAGAGGAATACTTATGTAAGAATGCTGTTCATCGACTACAGCTCAGCATTTAACACCATAGTTCCCTCATTAAGCTCGAGACCCTGGGTCTCGACCCAGCCCTGTGCAACTGGGTCCTGGACTTCCTGACAGGCCGGCCCCAGGTGGTGAGGGTAGGAAACAACATCTCCACCCCGCTGATCCTCAACACTGGGGCCCCACAAGGGTGCGTTCTCAGCCCTCTCCTGTACTCCCTGTTTACCCATGACTGTGTGGCCAAGCACGCATCCAACTCAATCATCAAGTTTGCTGACGACACTACAGTGGTAGGCTTGATTACCAACAACGACGAGACGGCCTACACGGAGGAGGTGAGGGCCCTCGGAGTGTGGTGTCAGGAAAATAACCTCTCACTCAATGTCAACAAAACAAAGGAGATGATCGAGGACTTCAGGAAACAGGAGAGGAGCACCCCTATCCACATCGAGGGGACAGTAGTGGAGAAGGTGGAAAGTTTTAAGTTCCTCGGCGTACACATCACGGACAAACTGAATTGGTCCACCCACACAGACAGCGTGGTGAAGAAGGCGCAACAGCGCCTCTTCAACCTCAGGAGGCTGAAGAAATTCGGCTTGTCACCAAAATCACTTACAAACTTCTACAGATGCACAATCGAGAGCATCCTGTTGGGCTGTATCACCGCCTGGTACGGCAACTGCTCCGCCCACAACCGTAAGGCTCTCCAGAGGGTAGTGAGGACTGCACAACGCATCACCGGGGGTAAGCTACCTGCCCCCCAGGACACCTACACCACCCGATGTCACAGGAAGGCCAAAAAGATCATCAAGGACAACAACCACCCGAGCCACTGCCTGTTCACCCCGCTATCATCCAGAAGGTGAGGTCAGTACAGGTGCATCAAAGCTGGGACCGAGAGACTGAAAAACAGTGTCTATCTCAAGGCCATCAGACTGTTAAACAGCCATCACTAACATTGAGTGGCTGCTGCCAACATACTGACTTAAATCTCTAGCCACTTTAAACATAGGAATTGGATGTAACAATGTATCACTAGCCACTTTAAACAATTTTGTATATAATGTTTACTTATACGACAATCTTATATCAAATGTATACACTGTACTCTAAACCATCTACTGAATCTTGCCTATGCCGTTCGGCCATCGACCCAAATCTCTAGCCACTTTAATAATTATAATTGGATGAAATAATGTATCACTAGCCACTTTAAACAATGCCATTTATATAAGGTTTACATATCCTACATCACTCATCTCATATATATGTGTATATACTGTACTCCATACCATCTACTGCATCCTGCCGTAGAATAATGTCATAGAATAATGTTGTAGTCTACATAAAGGTAGAATAATGTGCTAGTCTATATAAATGTAGAATAATGTGCTAGTCTATAAAAAGGTTGAATAATGTTCTAGTCTATATAAAGGTAGAATAATGTGATTGTCAATATAAAGGTATAATAATGTGATAGTCTATATAAAGGTAGAATAATGTGCTAGTCTGTATAAAGATAGAATAATGTGCTAGTCTATATAAAGGTCGAATAATGTGCTAGTCTATATAAAGGTCGAATAATGTTCTAGTCTACATAAAGGTAGAATAATGTGATAGTCTATATAAAATTAGAATAATGTGATAGTCTATATAAAGGTAGAATAATGTTCTAGTCTGTATAAAGATAGAATACTGTGATAGTCTATATGAAGGTATAATAATGTTGTAGTCTATATCAAGGTAGAATAATGTGATAGTCTATATAAAGGTAGAATAATGTGATAGTCTATATAAAGGTAGAATAATGTGATAGTCTATATAAAGGTAGAATAATGTGATAGTCTATATCAAGGTAGAATAATGTGATAGTCTATATAAAGGTAGAATAATGTGATAGTCTATATCAAGGTAGAATAATGTGATAGTCTATATCAAGGTAGAATACTGTGATAGTCTATATCAAGGTAGAATAATGTGATAGTCTATGTAAAGGTAGAATAATGTGATAGTCTATGTAAAGGTAGAATACTGTGATAGTCTATGTAAAGGTAGAATAATGTGATAGTCTATATATAGGTAGAATAATGTGATAGTCTATATAAAGGTAGAATAATGTGATAGTCTATGTAAAGGTAGAATAATGTGATAGTCTATATAAAGGTAGAATAATGTGATAGTCTATGTAAAGGTAGAATACTGTGATAGTCTATGTAAAGGTAGAATAATGTGATAGTCTATATAAAGGTAGAATAATGTGATAGTCTATATATAGGTAGAATAATGTGATAGTCTATGTAAAGGTAGAATAATGTGATAGTCTATGTAAAGGTAGAATAATGTGATAGTCTATATAAAGGTAGAATAATGTGATAGTCTATGTAAAGGTAGAATACTGTGATAGTCTATGTAAAGGTAGAATAATGTGATAGTCTATATAAAGGTAGAATAATGTGATAGTCTATATATAGGTAGAATAATGTGATAGTCTATGTAAAGGTAGAATAATGTGATAGTCTATGTAAAGGTAGAATAATGTGATAGTCTATATAAAGGTAGAATAATGTGATAGTCTATATATAGGTAGAATAATGTGATAGTCTATATAAAGGTAGAATAATGTGATAGTCTATGTAAAGGTAGAATAATGTGATAGTCTATATAAAGGTAGAATAATGTGATAGTCTATGTAAAGGTAGAATACTGTGATAGTCTATGTAAAGGTAGAATAATGTGATAGTCTATATATAGGTAGAATAATGTGATAGTCTATATATAGGTAGAATAATGTGATAGTCTATGTAAAGGTAGAATAATGTGATAGTCTATATATAGGTAGAATACTGTGATAGTCTATATAAAGGTAGAATAATGTGATAGTCTATGTAAAGGTAGAATAATGTGATAGTCTATGTAAAGGTAGAATACTGTGATAGTCTATGTAAAGGTAGAATAATGTGATAGTCTATGTAAAGGTAGAATAATGTGATAGTCTATGTAAAGGTAGAATACTGTGATAGTCTATGTAAAGGTAGAATAATGTGATAGTCTATGTAAAGGTAAACCACTGTGATAGTCTATATAAAGGTAAACCACTGTGCTAGTCTATATAAAGGTAGAATAATGTGATAGTCTATGTAAAGGTAGAATACTGTGATAGTCTATATAAAGGTAGAATAATATGATAGTCTATGTAAAGGTAGAATAATGTGATAGTCTATGTAAAGGTAGAATACTGTGATAGTCTATGTAAAGGTAGAATAATGTGATAGTCTATGTAAAGGTAAACCACTGTGATAGTCTATATAAAGGTAAACCACTGTGCTAGTCTATATAAAGGTAGAATAATGTGATAGTCTATATCAAGGTAGAATAATGTGCTAGTCTATATAAAGGTAGAATAATGTGATAGTCTATGTAAAGGTAAACCACTGTGATAGTCTATATAAAATTAGAATAATGTGATAGTCTATATAAAGGTAAACCACTGTGCTAGTCTATATAAAATTAGAATAATGTGATAGTCTATATAAAGGTAGAATAATGTGATAGTCTATATAAAGGTAAACCACTGTGCTAGTCTATATAAAGGTAGAATAATGTGATAGTCTATATAAAGGTAGAATAATGTGATAGTCTATGTAAAGGTAAACCACTGTGCTAGTCTATATAAAGGTAGAATAATGTGATAGTCTATATAAAGGTAGAATAATGTGATAGTCTATATAAAGGTAGAATAATGTGATAGTCTATGTAAAGGTAGAATAATGTGATAGTCTATGTAAAGGTAAACCACTGTGATAGTCTATATAAAGGTAGAATAATGTGATAGTCTATGTAAAGGTAGAATAATGTGATAGTCTATATAAAGGTAGAATAATGTGATAGTCTATGTAAAGGTAGAATAATGTGATAGTCTATATAAAGGTAGAATAATGTGATAGTCTATGTAAAGGTAAACCACTGTGCTAGTCTATATAAAGGTAGAATAATGTGATAGTCTATATAAAGGTAGAATAATGTGATAGTCTATATAAAGGTAGAATAATGTCATATAATAATGTGATAGTCTATATCAAGGTAGAAAACTGTGATAGTCTATATCAAGGTAGAATAATGTGATAGTCTATGTAAAGGTAGAATAATGTGATAGTCTATGTAAAGGTAGAATACTGTGATAGTCTATGTAAAGGTAGAATAATGTGATAGTCTATATAAAGGTAGAATAATGTGATAGTCTATATATAGGTAGAATAATGTGATAGTCTATGTAAAGGTAGAATAATGTGCTAGTCTATATATAGGTAGAATAATGTGATAGTCTATGTAAAGGTAGAATAATGTGATAGTCTATATCAAGGTAGAATAATGTGATAGTCTATGTAAAGGTAGAATAATGTGATAGTCTATATATAGGAGGTGTGTGTGTACAGTATACTTGGTAATGATCAACTAATGATGACAAAGTACCTCTCCCTCATCTCGAACTCTTCTTGACGACAGTCAAAGATAAGAGTTTTTTGTGTCCATCATATAAATTATTACAGTACAGAGGAGAGGGAATCTGGGACACTATTTAAACATAAGACAACCATGCATCTTCTGCTTCCGTCACCGTCGATCACGCACACTATCTACCATTTCCACTCCAAGTGCGTGCGATCAGTGAGTGTTTGTGCGTGCACATGCGATCTGTGTGTGTGTGTGTGTGTGCTTCAGATTCCAAGGAGACATCATTGATATAGACCTGAGATGTACAAGGAGTTGCCAAACAAACCGTTACTGTGGTATTTTTAGACTACTTTCTCTTTCCTGGGCTTTAACACAGTGGGGATTCTGACTGATTGCTCATCTAAATATTGCAAAACACAGGCACCATCCCAAGTTGCACCTTATTCATTTTATAGGGCACCTAACCCCATAGGGCTATGGTCAAAAGTAGTGCACTATATAGGGAATATGGTGCCATTTTGGAAGCAAGACATGTTCTCATCAAGAGAGTAGGCTCTGAGATGCAAAACGACATCTGGAAGACAAGGAAAAAAAAAGATGAGACATTGTCCGACATAAGTCTTTCCACGACACTGTGGCTAAGTAGTCTCTCTGAGTATGGCCTGTGTTGAAGACGAATGAAAACGACTATACGGTTGCTGAGTATGGCCATTGTTAAAGAGGAATTTGACATGCTTTGTTTTCCTCCAGAAATTACTGCTTTTAGATAAATGTTTAAATGTTTTTACTGAAATAAAGATCCAACTACCCTGACCTCCTAGTCCTATTCGACCCAGGGTATGAATAACCAAGTACACTGACCTCCTAGTCCTAAGAGAACCAGGGTATGAAGAACCAACTGCCCTGACTTTCTAGTCCTACTAGACCTAGGGAATGAAGAAACACACAGACCTCCTAGTCATAATAGACCCAGGGTATGAAGAACCACACAGACCTCCTAGTCCTTATAGACCCAGGGTATGAAGAACCAACTGCCCTGACTTCCTAGTCCTATTCGACCCAGGGTATGAAGAACCAACTACCCTGACGTCCTAGTCCTTATAGACCCAGAGTATGAAGAACGACACAGACCTCCTAGTCCTAATAGTCCCACGGTATAAAGAACCAACCACCCTGACTTCCTAGTCGTATTCGACCCAGGTTATGAAGAACCAACCACCCTGACCTCCTAGTCGTATTCGACCCAGGGTATAAAGAACCAACTACCCTGATATCCTCGTCCTAAGAGACCCAGGGTTTGAAGAACCAACCACCCTGACCTCCTAATCCTATTCAACCCAGGACATGAAGAACCAACTACCGTGACATCCTAGTCCTAAGAGACCCAGGGTATGAAGAACCAACTACCCTGACCTCTTAGTCATAATAGACCCAGGGTATGAAGAACCAACTACCCTGACCTCCTAGTCCTAAGAGACCCAGTGTATGAATAACCACATAGACCTCCTAGTCCTTAGAGACACAGGGAATGAAGAACCAACTACCCTAACCTCCTAGCCATAATAGACCCAGGGAATGAAGAACCAACTACCCTAACCTCCTAGTCCTATTTGACCCAGGGTATGAAGAACCACACAGACCTCCTAGTCCTATTCAACCCAGGGTATGAAGAACCACACAGACCTCCCAGTCATGATAGACCCGGGGTATGAAGAACCAACTACCCTGACCTCCTAGTCCTATTCGACCCAGGGTATGAAGAACCAACTACCCTGACGTCCTAGTCCTTATAGACCCAGAGTATGAAGAACGACACAGACCTCCTAGTCCTAATAGTCCCACGGTATAAAGAACCAACCACCCTGACTTCCTAGTCGTATTCGACCCAGGTTATGAAGAACCAACCACCCTGACCTCCTAGTCGTATTCGACCCAGGGTATAAAGAACCAACTACCCTGATATCCTCGTCCTAAGAGACCCAGGGTTTGAAGAACCAACCACCCTGACCTCCTAATCCTATCTCGACCCAGGACATGAAGAACCAACTACCGTGACATCCTAGTCCTAAGAGACCCAGGGTATGAAGAACCAACTACCCTGACCTCTTAGTCATAATAGACCCAGGGTATGAAGAACCAACTACCCTGACCTCCTAGTCCTAAGAGACCCAGTGTATGAATAACCACATAGACCTCCTAGTCCTTAGAGACACAGGGAATGAAGAACCAACTACCCTAACCTCCTAGCCATAATAGACCCAGGGAATGAAGAACCAACTACCCTAACCTCCTAGTCCTATTTGACCCAGGGTATGAAGAACCACACAGACCTCCTAGTCCTATTCAACCCAGGGTATGAAGAACCACACAGACCTCCCAGTCATGATAGACCCGGGGTATGAAGAACCAACTACCCTGACCTCCTATTCCTAGTATACCAAGGGTATGAAGAACCAACTACATTGACCTCCTCGTCCTAAGAGACCCAGGGTATGAAGAACCAATTACACTGACATCCGAGTCCTAAGAGACTCAGGGTTTGAAGAACCACACAGACCTCCCAGTCATAATAGACCCAGGGTATGAAGAATCAACTACCCTGACCTCCTAGTCCTAATAGACCCAGGGTATGAAGAACCTACCCTGACCTCCTAGTCCTAATAGACCCAGGGTATGAAGAACCACACAGACCTCCTAGTCATAATAGACCCAGGGTATGAAGAACCAACTACCCTAACCTCCTAGTCCTAATAGACCCAGGGTATGAAGAACCAAATGCCCTGACCTCATAGTCCTAAGAGTGTATAAAATACCCCTGTTTGATATATATCAAATGTAATTTTCTTTCTTCCTAAAACCTTGTTGCTGCCTGCATACCAACCAGATGTAAAGCTTGAAACACACCGAGCATGTTGCTGCCGATAGACAGCTGATAGGTGCGTATCACAGTGGGAGGCTACTTGTAGAATCGCAATGCTCGTCAGTGGCCAGCAATGTGACTTTGAGCCAATAAGAGAGCACGGACACCCACTTGGGGAAGGCAACAATTTTTTCTAAAAGTGGGTACTTTCACTGTACATCCACAGGTGACCAAGTGAACTTCATATGCAATGTAGGCTATGGGATGGTAGCTAGCTAAGTACACAGACGCAATTCACACAACACTAAATACTGCCTCCAAGCTAGCTAACCACTGTAGCTAGTATTGACATTATAATTAAATCACAATGGATTAGCTTCCATGAAACAGCTGCCTGTGTTAACTGCAGAGTTAGTGCAGTGTCCTTAGCTGGCTAGCTGTGTTGTGCTAGCTAGAGAATATTCTAACGTTAGCTAGCTAGCTGTGTTGTGCTAACTAGAGAATATGCTAACGTTAGCTAGCTAGCTAAACATGGCTATGGGCTGGCACTGGCAGTACGGGACTATGGACAGTGAATAAAATTATTTCTTCATCATCTTGCTAGGTAGTTATCTAGCTGTGGCCATCTGATTAGTATCAACAAAGGTTTTCTACGAAACAGCAACATTAGCTCAGATAGATTGGAATCTAGACCATAAGCGATAGACACGGATAAGCATTGCCAAACAACTCTACTGCGACCTGATTTGGAGTATTTCAAGAAGGCTGAGTGGCTGACGACGTCAAAGTCTCTGCTGTGTGAGCACACAAGAGATTGACAGCCGACACTCTTTTCAGAGGTGCTAAGTACTGTCGGCAGACACACGTTAGACAAACCTATCTGTGTGTCTGAGCTTAATAAAAAACTAGCTTGACTGTGACATAGATTTTCTTAAATAGGCCCTTAAAAGCCTGGGCGACAGTTGACATAATGTTCATTGTTTGCTTCAATAGCTTTAATCATTTTCAATACTATGAGCAAACCTAAAGCATTCCAAATGCCCAATTCCTCATGAATTTCACAAGCCACTAGCGACACAAAAAAATATAGGTTTCATTTATTATCCATACGAGGCACAAAGAAGGCAAGACAAAAAAAAATCTAGGAAAAGCCAAAGACGACGGAAAGTAAATAAGAAAAGGAGAAACAAAAAGGAATGAAAAGGGAAGTAGGGTCTTTGAATGTCTGGATCGAAGAGCTTTATCTACACAGTGCTGCTCTCTGGTAAACATGTGGTTGGATTGATAATACTACAAGCAAAATTAAAAAAACAAGATTTTTCTAAATCCAAAACTTAACATTTTGGTTCTGAAGTATCAACAAAGTTATCATCAGTGATAAAAAAGGACTGAATAACGTATAGCCAATGGCACCCTATTCCCTATGTAGTGCACAACTTTTGGCCAGGGCCCCATATACTGCACTATACATGGAATAGGGGTGCCATTTGGGACACAGCCTATGTAATGTCTGTAGCAGCCTTTGAACTGTCTGTAGCGGCCTATGTACTGTCTGTAGCAGCCAATGTACTGTCTGTAGCAGCCTATGTACTGTCTGTAGCAGCCTATGCACTGTCTGTAGCAGCCTATGTACTGTCTGTAGCAGCCTATGTACTGTCTGTAGCAGCCTATGTACTGTCTGTAGCAGCCTATGTACTGTCTGTAGCAGCCTATGTACTGTCTGTAGCAGCCTATGCACTGTCTGTAGCAGCCTATGTACTGTCTGTAGCAGCCTGTGTACTGTCTGTAGCAGCCTATGTACTGTCTGTAGCAGCCTATGTACTGTCTGTATGTGAATAGTTTTAAACTACTCTGCAAGGAAGGGAGATTACCTTCCGTGTGATGTAACAGCAAAGGATATTACTTCAGTGTTTTTTCTGAGTACTACTTTACACACACACACACACACACACACACACACACACACACACACACACACACACACACACACACACACACGCACTCGCACACACGCACACACACACACACGCACACACACACACTCACACGCACTCACACGCACACGCACGCACACACACACACGCTACTACTCTACTCTTTCTTCTACTGTTAATGGCTTGAAGGTGCTGTAAAATAAATGACAATGTCGACCGTGTGAATCTCTACATGAAGGACATTACGATCTGGCGCTAGCCCCAAATGGAACTTCTTTTGACAAGGGACCAAAAGGACTCAGGTGAAAAAGTAGTGGACTATATAAAGAGAATAGGATGCCATTTGGGACGTCAGAACCTGGAATGTAGCCTTGTGATAAGTGATTGTTCTGTTCTGTTTTCTCATAACACATTTCAAGGGAGGGATATAAAAGGGATTCTGCCGGGCGAATTAAGTCTGTGTTAGTCGGGGAGACAGAGGGGAGTATATTACTGTTAGATCTACTGTTGACTCATCTTCCATGTGTCTACACATTCAGCCACTAACCTTCCCTTGTGTCCAATACAACGGTGGCACAGGAGACACTACACAGCTAGAAAGAAACACAGAACAGACACAAAAGACCAGGAGAGGGCCTATGTGTCCAGAAATAAAAGCTGATAAATAGAAGCTATTGACACTGAAAAGAAAAGGCCATAGTCTGAGTCACAACAAACAAATGTGGCCATGGTCTGAGTCACAATAAACACCATGGTCTGAGTCACAATAAACACCATGGTCTGAGTCACAATAAACACCATGGTCTGAGTCACAATAAACACCATGGTCTGAGTCACAATAAACACCATGTTCTGAGTCACAATAAACACACGTGGCCATGGTCTGAGTCACAGTAAACACACGTGGCCATGGTCTGAGTCACAGTAAACAGCATGGTCTGAGTCACAGTAAACACATGTGGCCATGGACTGAGTCAAAATAAACACACGTGGCCGTGGTCTGAGTCACAATAAACACCATGGTCTGAGTCACAATAAACACCATGGTCTGAGTCACAATAAACACCATGGTCTGAGTCACAATAAACACCATGGTCTGAGTCACAATAAACACCATGGTCTGAGTCACAATAAACACCATGGTCTGAGTCACAATAAACACCATGGTCTGAGTCACAATAAACACCATGGTCTGAGTCACATTAAACACCATGGTCTGAGTCACAATAAACACCATGGTCTGAGTCACAATAAACACCATGGTCTGAGTCACAATAAACACCATGGTCTGAGTCACAGTAAACACCATGGTCTGAGTCACAATAAACACCATGGTCTGAGTCACAATAAACACGTGGCATTGGTCTGAGTCACAATAAACACACACAGCATGAGAAGAGACATGGGCAGAAGACACTCAAATTCAGCAGTGAGAGAACCACACTCTGGAGTTCCTCAGACACTGCAGTGATAGCTTGGCTCCAGACCCTGGAGTTCCTCAGACACTGCAGTGATAGCTTGGCTCCAGATCCTGGAGTTCCTCAGACACTGCAGTGATAGCTTGGCTCCAGATCCTGGAGTTCCTCAGACACTGCAGTGATAGCTTGGTTCCAGACCCTGGAGTCCCACAGGCCCTGCACAGATTGCCTGGTGAGTATGTTTTTAATGCACAAGCACATGGTGAGTACTTCAGAGTGAGTACTTGCACATGGAGAATCCATCCTCAATGTGACTCAGTCCACCAACATCATCATTTACTACATGTCCATAGGAACACATGAGGATAATGAACGTCCAGTGATTCATGGCAGAGAACATGAAACAAGGTAAGCACACACACACACACACACACACACACACACACACACACACACACACACACACACACACACACACACACACACACACACACACACACACACACACACACACACACACACACACACACACACACAGACAGATCCATTTTCCCACTGGTCATTGATCCTCCAGTCATTGATCCAGGCTTCCTGATGAATTAGCAGATAATGAACAGATTCCATTATAAAGGAGCAAGGTGTTCAGGGGGTCCTCTGATGTCTGGCGAGTGGCCTTTCTACACACCAGTAGGCATTATAAAAACAGCTTGTTTGGATCCTGGATGCTGATTGGTTGATCGCGGGGAGTTATTCACCACAACCAATGGGTGATGCCTGTTAACAGTCCACTGTCCACACAGTCAGTTTATAAACTTAATCAGCTCTGGAAAAAGAAAAGGTGTCCTGACATCATTTACCCGTGCTACTAGCCGATCATTGGACCAGTTGGGGTTCGTCGAAACCTTGCTGTTTGCTTCTCAGACCTGTGGGAGCAAAAAAAAAAATTGGTGCGAAACTCCACAGTGCCATGCGTATGAACGTGACAAGATACAATAAAATAAAATGCAGTTTATAATGAAAACAAGTCGTTAACATTTCTGTTACTGTTTTATAGAAGCAATAAGGCCCTCAAACCCTGAGAATTATCGTGAATAACACTCTCCTAAGGGCTGTTTCCCCCCAGCCCATCGCTTCGCCTCAGGCCTAAGAACAGTCCTTAGACATGATTTATTCACACCATAATCCCTGAGTTCTCATGCCATATTGCTTAATCGTTTCGTCTTCACCGCTTGTTATGGACAGTATAACCTGACTGACACACACTAATAGTTATAGACAATATAACCTGACTGACACACACTAATAGTTATAGACAGTATAACCTGACTGACACACACTAATAGTTATAGACAGTATAACCTGACTGACACACAGTAACAGTTATAGACAGTATAACCTGACTGACACACACTAATAGTTATAGACAGTATAACCTGACTGACACACAGTAACAGTTATAGACAATATAACCTGACTGACACACACTAATAGTTATAGACAGTATAACCTGACTGACACACACTAATAGTTATAGACAGTATAAACTGACTGACACACACTAATAGTTATAGACAGTATAACCTGACTGACACACACAGTAACAGTTACAGACAGTATAACCTGACTGACACACAGTAACAGTTACAGACAGTATAACCTGACTGACACAAAGTAACAGTTATAGACAGTATAACCTGACTGACACACACTAATAGTTATAGACAGTATAACCTAACTGACACACAGTAACAGTTATAGACAATATAACCTGACTGACACACACTAATAGTTATAGACAATATAACCTGACTGACACACACTAATAGTTATAGACAGTATAACCTGACTGACACACACTAATAGTTATAGACAGTATAACCTGACTGACACACACTAACAGTTATAGACAATATAACCTGACTGACACACACTAATAGTTATAGACAATATAACCTGACTGACACACACTAATAGTTATAGACAGTATAACCTGACTGACACACACTAATAGTTATAGACAGTATAACCTGACTGACACACAGTAACAGTTATAGACAATATAACCTGACTGACACACAGTAACAGTTACAGACAGTATAACCTAACTGACACACAGTAACAGTTATACACAGTATAACCTGACTGACACACAGTAGCAGTATGGACAGTATAACCTGACTGACACACACTAATAGTTATAGACAATATAACCTGACTGACACACACTAATAGTTATAGACAGTATAACCTGACTGACACACAGTAACAGTTATAGACAGTATAACCTGACTGACACACACTAATAGTTATAGACAATATAACCTGACTGACACACACTAATAGTTATAGACAATATAACCTGACTGACACACAGTAACAGTTATAGACAGTATAACCTGACTGACACACACTAATAGTTATAGACAATATAACCTGACTGACACACAGTAACAGTTTTAGACAGTGTAACCTGACTGACACACACTAATAGTTATAGACAATATAACCTGACTGACACACACTAATAGTTATAGACAATATAACCTGACTGACACACACTAATAGTTATAGACAATATAACCTGACTGACACACAGTAGCAGTTACGGACAGTATAACCTGACTGACACACAGTAGCAGTTACAGACAGGTTAAACTGACTGACACACAGTAACAGTTACGGACAGGTTAAACTGACTGACACACAGAAGCAGTATGGACAGTATAACCTGACTGACACACAGTAACAGTTATAGACAGTATAACCTGACTGACACACAGTAACAGCTATAGACAGTATAACCTAACTGACACACAGTAACAGTTACAGACAGTATAACCTAACTGACACACAGTAACAGTTATAGACAGTATAACCTAACTGACACACAGTAACAGTTATAGACAGTATAACCTGACTGACACACAGTAACAGTTACAGACAGGTTAAACTGACTGACACACAGTAACAGTTATAGACAGTATAACCTGACTGACACACAGTAACAGTTATAGACAGTATAACCTGACTGACACACAGTAACAGTTACAGACAGTATAACCTGACTGACACACAGTAACAGTTACAGACAGGTTAAACTGACTGACACACAGTAGCAGTTATAGACAGTATAACCTAACTGACACACAGTAACAGTTATAGACAGTATAACCTGACTGACACACAGAAACAGTTATAGACAGTATAACCTGACTGACACACAGTAACAGTTACAGACAGTATAACCTGACTGACACACAGTAACAGTTACAGACAGGTTAAACTGACTGACACACAGTAGCAGTTATAGACAGTATAACCTAACTGACACACAGTAACAGTTATAGACAGTATAACCTGACTGACACACAGAAACAGTTACAGACAGTATAACCTGACTGACACAGTAATAGTTACGGACAGTATAACCTAACTGACATGGCAGCATGATGTTGAGACTTTCACAATGAAACCATACAATCTACTGTGTCATTAAACTCACATTGGGACTTATCTTTCATCAGTCGGTGTGTGTTGCCATGACATTGCTGCTATCGGAGAAGACATCATCTATCGTCAGTCGGTGTGTGTTGCCATGACGTTGCTGCTATCGGAGAAGACATCATCTATTGACTAGTTCTAAACATAAAAACCTCACAGCGTACTTCAGGAGAACAGACTTTAATCAACATTCTGCCAGGCATTATTCTTGTTTTAATTAATTCCTGAAGGACCGCCAATATCATTTTTAATTGACCAGACCGGGTCGTAATGATGTCTGGAAGCGGCAGGTAAAGAGGAGAGTGGTGATAGGAGGTATATAAACAGGAATATGCAACAGAGGAAGTACTTAAATACTAACTCAAACACAATGACTGTATGTACTCAGACCACGCATCATTCATGGCTTACCTATAAACACCAGGCGTCACTCATTGATTACCTATAAATATCAGGCATTACTGTTTGGCCCTGTCCGGGGGTATAGTCGGACAGGGCCACAGTGTCTCCCGAACCCTCCTGTCTCAGCCTCCAGTAATTATGATGCAATAGTTTATGTGTCGGTTGGCTAGGGTCAGTCAGTTATATCTGGAGTTTTTCTCCTGTCTTATCCGGTGTCCTGTGTGAACTTAAGTATGCTCCCTCTAATTCTCTCTCTCTTTCTCTGTTTCTCTTTCTCTTCTCTCTGAGGACCTGAGCCCTAGGACCACGCCTCAGGACTACCTGGCCTGATGACTCCTTGCTGTCCCCAGTCCACCTGGTTGTGCTGCTGCTCCAGTTTTAACTGTTCTGCCTGCGGCTATGGAACCCTGACCTGTTCACCGGACGAGCTACCTTGTCCCGGACCTGCTATTTTCGACTCTCTCTCACTACAGCACCTGCTGTCTCTAATTCTGAATGATCGGCTATGAAAAGCCAACTGACATTTACTCCTGAGGTGCTGACCTGTTGCACCCTCGACAACCACTGTGATTATTATTATTTGACCCTGCTGGTCATCTATGAACTTTTGAACATCTTGGCCATGTACTGTTAAAATCTCCACCCGGCACAGCCAGAAGAGGACTGGCAACCCCTCACAGCCTGGTTCCTCTCTAGGTTTCTTCCTAGGTTCTGGCCTTTCTAGGGAGTTTTTCCTAGCCACCGTGCTTCTACATCTGCATTGCTTGCTGTTTGTGGTTTTAGGCTGGGTTTCTGCATAGCACTTTGTGGCATTGATTGATTGATTACCTATAAAAACCAGGCATTACTCATAGATTACCTATAAATACCAGGCATCACTCATGGATTACCTATAAATACCAGGCATCACTTATAGATTACCTATAAATACCAGGCATCACTCATAGATTACCTATAAATACCAGGCATCACTCATAGATTACCTATAAATACCAGGCATCACTCATTGATACACCTATTATAACCAGGCATCACTCATATATTACCTATAAATACCAGGCATCACTCATAGATTACCTATGATAACCAGGCATCACTCATATATTACCTATAAATACCAGGCATCACTCATGGATTACCTATGATAACCAGGCATCATTCATGGATTACCTATAAATACCAGGCTTCACTCATGGATTACATATAAATACCAGGCATCACTCATGGATTACCTATAAATACCAGGCATCACTCATATATTACCTATAAATACCAGGCATCACTCATGGATTACCTATAAATCCAGGCATCACACATGGATTACCTGTAAACACCAGGCATCACTCATGGATTACCTATAAATACCAGGCATCACTCTTAGATTACCTATAAAACAAGTCATCACTCTTAGATTACCTATAAATACCAGGCATCACTCATGGATTACATACAAATACAAGGCATCACTCATAGATTACCTATAAATACAATTCAGAATGTATCATAACTGTTCCCTGTCCATCTATAACTTAACATATCTACAACTGATCTGTAACGTATCCATAACGTGTCATAACTGTTCTGTGTCCATCTATAACACATATACGTACAGCAGGGAAAAGGCGACCATTTCCAAAAGACCCGTGGACAACGTGGACAACATAAATGCTAACATATCTAACTGTGCAGTGTGCATCTGTGATGCCCCCCCCGCCACATACACACACTACACACACACACACACACACAGCTAAATAGAAGCAGTAAAGGAGAGCTGAGGGTGTAATTACACTGCCATGTCTGGTTATCGTCAACATCAGATAGATACACCAGGTGTGCCCAGCACCTCGGAGAAACAGAAGATTACCATTTCTGAATAAATCATTTCACAGCCACAGCATATGACGTGTCATTCTACCATCTTGTTTTAAGGAGCTTTGAGGTGAATGGATGGGAGAAGGACGGAAGGAGGAGTGACAGGACGAAGGGATGGATAGGGACGAGTGTAGTATCTATCTGTTCACCCATGTCGGTGTTGAGGTGGATCAAGAACTGGTTACATCGATTTGGAACCGTTCCTCATTCTCTTCATTAATGGGAGGGTTGATTCAATCAGGAACCGTTTCTCATTCTCTTCATTAATGGGAGGGTTGATTCAATCAGGAACCGTTCCTCACTCTCTTCATTAATGGGAGGGAGATTCAATCAGGAACCGTTCCTCATTCTCTTCATTAATGGGAGGGAGATTCAATCAGGAACCGTTCCTCATTCTCTTTATAATGGGAGGGAGATTCAATCGTTCCTCACTCTCTTCATTAATGGGAGGGTTGATTCAATCAGGAACCGTTCCTCACTCTCTTCATTAATGGGAGGGTTGATTCAATCAGGAACCGTTCCTCATTCTCTTCATTAATGGGAGGGTTGATTCAATCAGGAACCGTTCCTCATTCTCTTCATTAATGGGAGGGTTGATTCAATCAGGAACCGTTCCTCATTCTCTTCATTAATGGGAGGGTTGATTCAATCAGGAACCGTTCCTCATTCTCTTTATAATGGGAGGGAGACTCAATCAGGAACCGTTCCTCACTCTCTTCATTAATGGGAGGGAGATTCAATCGTTCCTCACTCTCTTCATTAATGGGAGGGAGATTCAATCAGGAACCGTTCCTCATTCTCTTCATTAATGGGAGGGAGATTCAATCGTTCCTCACTCTCTTCATTAATGGGAGGGAGATTCAATCGTTCCTCACTCTCTTCATTAATGGGAGGGAGATTCAATCAGGAACCGTTCCTCATTCTCTTCATTAATGGGAGGGAGATTCAATCAGGAACCGTTCCTCATTCTCTTCATTAATGGGAGGGAGATTCAATCAGGAACCGTTCCTCATTCTCTTTATAATGGGAGGGAGATTCAATCAGGAACTGTTCCTCACTCTCTTCATTAATGGGAGGGAGATTCAATCAGGAACCGTTCCTCATTCTCTTCATTAATGGGAGGGAGATTCAATCAGGAACCGTTCCTCATTCTCTTCATTAATGGGAGGGAGATTCAATCAGGAACCGTTCCTCATTCTCTTCATTAATGGGAGGGAGATTCAATCAGGAACCGTTCCTCATTCTCTTTATAATGGGAGGGAGATTCAATCAGGAACCGTTCCTCATTCTCTTTATAATGGGAGGGAGATTCAATCAGGAACTGTTCCTCACTCTCTTCATTAATGGGAGGGAGATTCAATCAGGAACCGTTCCTCATTCTCTTCATTAATGGGAGGGAGATTCAATCAGGAACCGTTCCTCACTCTCTTCATCAACAATGATGGATGGATTGGGAGGAAGATTCAAACTAAGTGGGAAAAGAATAGCAGTGTGAATGTATGGAGAACCAAACAGGAAGTGTGATGATGTATGGAGAACCAAACAGGAAGTGTGATGATGCATGGAGAACCAAACAGGAAGTGTGATGATGCATGGAGAACCAAACAGGAAGTGTGATGATGTATGGAGAACCAAACAGGAAGTGTGATGATGTATGGAGAACCAAACAGGAAGTGTGATGGTGTATGGAGAACCAAACAGGAAGTGTGATGATGCATGGAGAACCAAACAGGAAGTGTGATGTAGCATGAATAACCAAACAGGAAGTTTGATCATGTATGAAGAACCAAGCAGGACAAGTGATGATGAATGGAGAACCAAACAGGGAGTGAGATGAGTCGACTAGAGAAAGGCATCACAAACATGAGGCCTCAACAGTCAGTCTGTCAGGCTAATCTCCCCCCCATTGAATGCAATGTAATCACTTAGGCAAAAACATACCATATTTACGCTTATATGCTGATACCAAGCTGTAATTTTGCAAGAGTACCAGTAGGTTATTAAAGCATTGAGAGATCATTATATTACAAGAGAACCGAATGAATGAATGAAATTAATAAATATGTTTTTTTTTTCTTGTCAAATCGCAAATTGGCAACCCATCCCTTATGGGATTAATTGACACATTGACAAACATGACAATAAGTCACTATGGTAATTAAATATTTATTATTCTTCCGGCGTTCTCTGCATTGTCCATCACATAAAGAGTGAAAACAATACAATACATCAATACATGATAGTCAATAAGGTTATCCAAAGAATAATTATATCCCTAGAGCAGTACAATAATATACATACAGTATATACAGTACATAAGCAATATCCCTGATCATACCTGTTCACATAGTGATCTCTTGTTTTTAGGTAGGTTATACATAATACATCTCTCACACACCAATTCACCCTTAATCAAACAAAAGGTTCTCAATTTGGGTTTACAATTAATCTCCTCCACCCATTTTATTTTTATAATACCAATGTCTCCCTTAATTTGGTTTTCATACAGATGTTCACAGTCAGACTGTTGAAAAATATCAGATATTTCAGTAGGCCCAGGCTCCCCCTATGGATATATCCCCTATGGATAGATCCTCTATGGACAGATCCCCTATGGATATATCCCCTATGGACAGATCCCCTATGGATATATCCCCTATGGACAGATCCCCTATGGATATATCCCCTATGGACAGATCCCCTATGGATATATCCCCTATGGATATATCCCCTATGGACAGATCCCCTATGGACAGATCCCCTATGGACAGATCCCCTATGGACAGATCAACCTATGGATATATCCCCTATGGACAGATCCCCTATGGACAGATCCCCTATGGACATATCCCCTATGGATATATCCCCTATGGACAGATCCCCTATGGACAGATCCCCTATGGAAAAATCCCCAATGGATAGATCCCCAATGGATAGATCCCCAGTGGATAGATGCCCTATGGATAGATCCCCTATGGACAGATCCCCCATGGATAGATCCCCCATGGATAGATCCCCTATGGATAGATCCCCTATGGGTAGATCCCCTATGGGTAGATCCCCTATGGACAGATCCCCTATGGATAGATCCCCAGTGGATAGATCCCCAGTGGATAGATGCCCTATGGATAGATCCCCTATGGATAGATCCTCTATGGATAGATCCCCTATGGATAGATCCTCTATGGATAGATCCCCTATGGATAGATCCCCCTATGGATAGATCCCCTATGGATAGATCCTCTATGGATAGATCCCCTATGGATAGATCCCCTATGGATAGATCCCCATATGGATAGATCCCCTATGGATAGATCCTCTATGGATAGATCCCTATGGATAGATCCCTATGGATAGATCCCCTATGGATAGATCCCCCTATGGATAGATCCCCCTATGGACAGATCCCCTATGGACAGATCCCCTTATGGACAGATCCCCTATGGATATATCCCCTATGGATATATCCCTTATGGACAGATCCCCTATGGACAGATCCCCTATGGACAGATCCCCTATGGATAGATCCCCAATGGATAGATCCCCAGTGGATAGATCCCCAATGGATAGATCCCCCATGGATAGATCCTCCATGGATAGATCCCTTATGGATAGATCCCCTTTGGATAGATCCCCAGTGGATAGATCCCCAGTGGGTAGATGCCCTATGGGTAGATCCCCTATGGGTAGATCCCCCATGGGTAGATCCCCCATGGGTAGATCCCCCATGGGTAGATCCTCCATGGGTAGATCCTCTATGGGTAGATCCCCTATGGACAGATCCCCTATGGATAGATCCCCAATGGATAGATCCCCAGTGGATAGATGCCCTATGTATAGATCCCCTATGGATAGATCCCCTATGGATAGATCCCCTATGGATAGATCCTCCATGGATAGATCCCCTATGGATAGATCCTCTATGGATATATCCCCTATGGATAGATCCCCCTATTGATAGATCCCCTATGGATAGATCCCCTATGGACAGATCCCCCTATGGACAGATCCCCTATGGATAGATGCCCCATGGATAGATCCCCTATGGACAGATCCCCTATGGACAGATCCCCCTATGGACAGATCCCCCTATGGATAGATGCCCTATGGATAGATCCCCTATGGATAGATCCCCTATGGATAGATCCCCTATGGACAGATCCCCCTATGGACAGATCCCCCTATGGATAGATCCCCTATGGATTGATCCCCTATGGATAGATCCCATTGAAAAGCTTTACTAGCTATTCTGGCAGTTGGCCTATCCAATAGTCTATTCCAAAGTCTCACCATACAAGCCTTCCGTCTCACCTCAAAAGGTTCCCAGCCCATGTCCCCTGTTATTGCAAGCATAGGTGCAAACATGTGGACACTTAAAAAGTAACATACTGCTCTGTTATGAACATGTTCTGTTTTTGAGATATCTCTTAGCACCCAATACTGAATAGTCCAGAACAGGACACACGCATGTCTGATACAGTTTGAAATACGTAGTATAACCAATATCTTTAAATGTTTTGTTTCTTCCTATAACTCTCCCAAGAGCTCTACTTGCTGAGTCGGCCAGGGCAGATGTTCCGTATAGAAAGGTAATTTGTTCATTAATAAAAAGACCGAAATCTTTATAATTGCTAAGAAAACTCAAGAATGTTTTAACCAAAACAAAACTGAAAGACACTTCTCTTAGTACCTGTTTGTTTTGTTTTAGTCTGGTTGGTCATGAGTCTCCATCTTGTACACCCCCTGGCTGGACATAATAACATGTTCTGCAGGTCTTGTTCAGTTTCTGCCATCAGAATAACATCATCAGCATATAAACAGCATTTCATCATCATATCTTACCCCAATATTTACTTTTGACAAATAATTTACAAACAAAACAAACAAAGTCGGTGATAAGGCGTCTCCTTGTTTTACTCCCGAGGGTGTGGGATACCAATCTGTACGATATTCATTAACACGCACACAAGCAATTGGTACTTTGTAAAGAGACTGGATTGCTTGATAAAATTTCCCATCAACCCCTGTCTTTAAGTACCTGTGTAATGTCAGATTTCAGCCCCCCCCCTGCTCTTCCATGACTTCCATTGGAATTTTCTTATGTCGTTTTGGTCCTAACTGTTGAAGGATTTCTTGTCTGTATCTCCTCAAGGCGTAATAACTGCCCTCTCTGATATCTCCGGTTAAATAGGCGCAGTCTTTTATCAAACACATGCTGTTTTTTCTTAAATCCCTTCCTGTTCTCTCTATTCCCATCTTTACACTGTAAAAATAAGTACTCAGCCTTGCACATTACTCATTACTGACCATAGATCCCTTAACTCATCGTGCCAATAAGGCTTGTTCGGCTTGTAAACTTTCCTGGACTTGGGGGGTGTATTCTTTATGCAAATGTTTTCCCCATTTTAGAATATATATTATCACAAAAGGTTTCATATCAAAATCAAATGTTTTATCTTGTCATCGTTCCAGAGTTTTCGATGAGTTCCACCAGAGCTCTACATGCCATTTCAGAACATAGAAAGTAATTTGGCACATTTATTTTCTTACATTTAGGTGGGGTTATATATATATATTATAATATATCTAATCTAGTATGTATATTTAGGTATATTTTGCCCCGTGTCATGCACAGCAATACCTGGTTGAGAAAGTTTGTGGCAAACAGAAAATATCATAAATAAAACAAATGATCAGGAAGTCTACTTTTTTTCTCCAATTAAGTCAAAACATCCGCATTCTTCAACCATCTGTGTAGGAGATAACAAACAGTTACAAACAGGTTTCTAGACAGTCGTGGAGGGTAACTATATAGTCCACCACAGCTGTTCCTTTGCCAGATATGGATATACATTCATCACTTAAGGGGCATATCCCTCCATTAATGGTACACACTTCAGAGTCATAAAGGAATTCCAATAAGGTTTCCCCATGATGATTAAAAAAGTCATCCAAAACAACACTCAACAAACTATCATCAATATAATTGATATAGTCATCTACCCTCCCAATTCAAATGTTAAGATCCCCACATACAGTGGGGCAAAAAAGTATTTAGTCAGCCACCAATTGTGCAAGTTCTCCAACTTAAAAAGATGAGAGAGGCCTGTAATTTTTACCATAGGTACACTTCAACTATGACAGACGAAATGAGAAAAAGAAATACAGAAAATCACATTGTAGGATTTTTAATTGATTTATTTGCAAATTATGGTGGAAAATAAGTATTTGGTCAATAACAAAAGTTTATCTCAATACTTTGTTATATACCCTTTGTTGGCAATGACAGAGGTCAAACGTTTTCTGTAAGTCTTCACAAGGTTTTCACACACTGTTGCTGGTATTTTGGCCCATTCCTCCATGCAGATCTCCTCTAGAGCAGTGATATTTTGGGGCTGTCACTGGGCAACACGGACTTTCAACTCCCTCCAAAGATTTTCTATGGGGTTGAGATCTGGAGACTGGCTAGGCCACTCCAGGACCTTGAAATGCTTCTTGAAGCCACTCCTTCGTTGCCGGGCGGTGTGTTTGGGATCATTGTCATGCTGAAAGACCCAGCCACGTTTCATTTTCAATGCCCTTGCTGATGGAAGGAGGTTTTCACTCAAAATCTCACGATACATGGCCCCATTCATTCTTTCCTTTACACGGATCAGTCGTCCTGGTCCCTTTGCAGAAAAAACAGCCCCAAAGCATGATGTTTCCACCCCATGCTTCACAGTAGGTATGGTGTTCTTTGGATGCAACTCAGCATTCTTTGTCCTCCAAACACGACACGAGTTGAGTTTTTACCAAAAAGTTATATTTTGGTTTCATCTGACCATATGACATTCTCCCAATCCTCATCTGGATCATCCAAATGCTCTCTAGCAAACTTCAGACGGGCCTGAACATGTACTGGCTTAAGCAGGGGGACACGTCTGGCACTGCAGGATTTGAGTCCCTGGCGTAGTGTGTTACTGATGGTAGGCTTTGTTACTTTGGTCCCAGCTCTCTGCAGGTCATTCACTAGGTCCCCGTGTGGTTCTGGGATTTTTGCTCACCGTTCTTGTGATCATTTTGACCCACGGGTGAGATCTTGCGTGGAGCCCCAGATCGAGGAAGATTATCAGTGGTCTTGTATGTCTTCCATTTCCTAATAATTGCTCCCACAGTTGATTTCTTCAAACCAAGCTGCTTACCTATTGCAGATTCAGTCTTCCCAACCTGGTGCAGGTCTACAATTTTGTTTCTGGTGTCCTTTGACAGCTCTTTGGTCTTAGCCATAGTGGAGTTTGGAGTGTGACTGTTTGAGGTTGTGGACAGGTGTCTTTATACTGATAACAAGTTCAAACAGGTGCCATTAATACAGGTAACGAGTGGAGGACAGAGGAGCCTCTTAAAGAAGAAGTTACAGGTCTGTGAGAGCCAGAAATCTTGCTTGTTTGTATGTGACCAAATACTTATTTTCCACCATAATTTGCAAATAAATTCATTTAAAATCCTACAATGTGATTTTCTGGATTTTTTTTCCTCATTTTGTCTGTCATAGTTGATGTGTACCTATGATGAAAATTACAGGCCTCTCTCATCTTTTTAAGTGAGAGAACTTGCACAATTGCTGGCTGACTAAATACTTTTTTGCCCCACTGTATGTGCTGTAAATAGCATCTGCTTCTGTATATAGGTACTCTTGACTTAACAAATGACTACAGAGGACGCATCTCTACCCCAATGTGGACTGTTCAGGTGGCAAATTGCATGAAAACACAACAAAACAATAATCTGACTCCCTATGTTCAAAGCGCAAACCAATAGTTCCTTCTAAGGCTTTATTGATAATTTACCTTTTATACGCTTTCATCATATCAGACTTTACACATATTCCCGCTCCCCCAGAGCCCCTGGGGACTTTCACATGAGTGTTTATGTTGTGACCACACCCTACATACCCTTCAATATCAATAGTTTCTTGCCGACACAAAGGGGTTTCCTTTATTGAGATAATGGATTTTAGTATTATTATTCGTCATTTATTTTTAAATGTAGGTCATCCTTGAACATTCCAATGTACTATTGAAATCGAATCTCGTAGGGGATGGGAAACCCTTCAATACGTAGTAGGTCTGTCCATCCCATGTCCTTGTACACTTTGTCCTTCTGGTTGATCTCGTTTCATGACCCCAGTTTAGGCCACCTAACAGTACGAACTCTGAAGATAGATGGGGGGGCAATCAATTCACCTATGGTGTCCAGGGCACAGCTGGGGGCTGAGCGGGGTCTATAACAAGCGACAACGGTGAGAGACTTGTTTCTGGAAAGGTGGATTTTTAAAAGTAGAAGCTTGAATTGTTTGGGCACAAACCTGGATAGTATGAGAGAACTCTGCAGACTATCTCTGCAGTAGATTGCCACTCCCCCCCCCTTTTGGCAGTTCTATATTGTTGGAAAATGTTGTAGTTAGGATTTTTGGTGGTCTTCCTAAGCCAGGATTCAGACACGGCTAGGACATCCGGGTTGGCAGAGTGTGCTAAAGTAGTGAATAAAACAAACTTAGGGAGGAGGCTTCTAATGTTAACTTGCATGAAACCAAGACTTTTACAGTTACAGAAGTCAACAAATGAGAGCGCCTGGGGAATGGGAGTGGAGCTAGGGTCTGCAGGGCCTGGTTTAACCTCCACATCACCAGAGGAACAGAGGATAAGTGTGTGGTTAAAGGCTATAAGAACTAGTTGTCTAGTGCTTTCGGAACAGAGAATAGATTCAAGGCATAGTGTACAGACTATGGTAGGATGTGATTACAGTAGAGGTAAACCTAGGCATTGAGTGACGATGAGAGAGGTTTTGTCTCTAGAGGCATTTAAGCCAGGTGAGGTCACTGCATGTGTGGGGGGTGTAACAAAAGGGCTAGCTAAGGCATATTGAGCAGGGCTGGAGGCTCTACAGTGAAATAAGACAATACTCACTCACCAAAACAGCAATAGTCAAGGCATATTCAAATCAAATCAAAGTTATTTGTCACGTGCGCCAAAAACAACAGGTGTAAACCTTACAGTGAAATGCTTACTTACGGGCTCTAACCAATAGTGCAAAAGGTGAACCTATTGACATTAGGGAGAGGCATGTGAAGCCGAGTGATCATAGGGGTCCAGTGAGTAGCTAGGCGAGCTGGAGACACAGCGATTCAGACAGCTAGCGGGCCGGGGCTAGCAGGCTAGCAGATGGGCCTTGGGGGGACGTCGCAACGGAAGAGCCTGTTGAAACCCCCTTGGACGGTTACGTCGGCAGACCAGTCGTGATGGATCGGAGGGGCTCTGTGTCGGCAGTAAAAGGGTCCAGGCCAATTGGCAAAATAGGTATTGTAGCCCAAGAATTGTCTGATAGACCTCTTCAGCAAGCCGGGAGATGGGCCTAGCTCGGGGCTAGCTCCAGGCTAACTGGTGCTTGCTTCGGGACAGAGGCGTTAGCCAGGAGTAGCCACTCGGATAGCAGCTAGCTAGCTGCAATGATCTGGTGTAAAGGTTCAGAGCTTGCAGTAGGAATCCGGAGATGGTAGTGAAAAAGCAGTCCGATATGCTCTGGGTTGACATCGCGCTGTGCAGACTGGCAGGAATTGACCGGGCTGAGGCTGGCTGATGTCTGAGTTAACGGTGATGACCACTAGCAGTGGCTAACTGACTTCTAGCCAGTAGCTAGTTAGCTGGCTAGCTTCTGATGGGGTTTCCGGTTCTAAAGTGTAAAAAATAGCAGTTTCTGTTTTTGCTGTTCAAGGTAACGTTAGATCGTCAGCTAAATGTAACGTTACCGCTAGGCTAGCCAGATTACTCGCCAAATGGATCCCCCGACAAGTCTGTCTATTGACTGTCTTTCACCCTCACGGGATTCAGACTGCAGCTGCCTCCATTTACAAGCCGATCACTATGTTTTAAACTTTGAAAACGTTTAAATCAAAACAAAGTTTGAAATAGTTTGGTCCCATAAAGAAGCAGCAGCTTTTTTTTTCACCGTGTGCACCGGAAGTCTCCATCAACCAGTGGGTTGATGCATAGAGAGATTCTAATATTACAAGAGTACCAGTGGGTTGATGCATTGAAAACCCAGGCAAGATAAAAGGTAGACAAACCAGTGTTGCCTGATGTGGATGACTCAGTTCAGCTTGAAAAAACAAGTGAATGGATCTTGAGTTGAGGACCTGCTGTAGATTACGTAAATGTGCTTGTGGCTTAATTACTCATAATAGAGTTGCTGCAAATTTTTCTGAAAACTCTTCAGCATGTTTAGGTCCTTGTGAGACAGGTGTGTGTGTGTGTGTACAGAGAGAGAGAGAGAGAGAGAGAGAGACAGAGACAGAGACAGAGACAGAGAGCAGACTCAGAATCCCCTACAGTACAAGCAAAGGGAGGGAGAAATGACGGAGTGAAGGAGAATTTACGGAAATGTACACAATGACATCTTGATCCTACTGCAACTCCTCTTTGACAGCTAAAAGCTCTGCCTACTGCCTGACATTTCTGACAACGTCTTCCCCAGTCACACTCTGTGAGGAGGAAAAACACAAACACAAACTGACATAAAGCATGAATTCCAAATGGCACCCTATTCCTTATGTAGTGAACTACTTTTTTTACCAGGGTCCACAGGGCTCTTGTCACAAGTAGTGCACTATGTAGGGAATAGGAAATAAGGTACCATTTGGGATGCAGACAAAGTGTTCTATTTTTTGCACCCCATTATTCTTTTCAGCAAAACAATAGGTATCCTAAATGTGTCCTAGTGTCCTAATTGGCTAGTCTCTGATGTGGAGCTGCGGGTGCTCCTTTCTTGGCTCTGTCATGGTATTCAGCTGTCTATCTAAAGCCAGTGTGTCCATGTATGAATCAACACTATACACGTCAGCTACTACAGCGACTGAAATGACTGCAACACTTTAACAAAGAGTGGCAGTTAGTTTCAGAGTGGGTGTCAAGGAATAAGTTAGTCCTAAATATAAAAAAAAAAAAAAACTAAAAGCATTGTATTTTGGAACAAATCATTCACTAAACCCTAAACCTCAACTAAATCTTGTAATGAAAAATGTGGAAATTGAACAAGTTGAGGGGACTAAACCCTGGACTAAACCCAGTAACCCTGGATTGGAAACTGTCACGTCAAACATATTGATGCAGTAGTAGCTAACATGGGGAGAAGTCAGTCCATAATAAAGTGCTGCTCTGCCTTCTTAACAACACTATCAACAAGGCAGGTCCTACAGGACTGCTGTTCAGTCGTGTTGTCAGGTGCCACAAAGAGATACTTAGGAAAATTACAATTGGCTCAGAACAGGGCGGCACCGCTGGTCCTTAAATGTACACGGAGAGCTAACATTAATAATATGCATGTCAATCAATCATAGCTCAAAGTGGAGGAGAGATTGACTTCATCACTACTTGTTTTTATAGGTGTTGCCATGCTGAAAGCATCAAGCAGTCTGTTTAAACTACCCATGCATACCCCACAAGACATGCCACCAGAGGTCTCTTCACAGTCCCCAAGTCCAGAACAGACTATGGGAGGCACACAGTACTACATAGAGCCATGACTACATGGAGCTCTAGTCCACATGAGGTAACTGATGCAATCAGTAGAATCATATTTATAAAACAAATAAAAATACACATTATGTAACATGGGGACTGTGAAGCAACACAAACATAGGCACAGACACATGCATACACACACATGATAACATACACGCTATACACACACGTACACATGGATTTTGTGTTGTAGGTATGTGGTGGTGGAGTAGGGGCATGAGGGAACACACTCAGTGTGTTGTGAAATCTCTTATGAATGTATTGTAATGTTTTTAAAATTGTATAACTTCCTTAATTTTGCCAGACCCCAGGAAGAGTAGCTGCTGCCTTGGCAGGAACTAATGGGGATCCAAAATAAACCCCAGGAAGAGTAGCTGCTGCTTGGCAGGAACTAATGGGGATCCAAAATAAACCCAGGAAGGGTAGCTGCTGCCTGGGCAGGAACTAATGGGGATCCATAATAAACCCCAGGAAGAGTAGCTGCTGCCTTGGCAGGAACTAATGGGGATCCAAAATAAACCCTAGGAAGAGTAGCTGCTGCTTGGCAGGAACTAATGGGGATCCAAAATAAACCCAGGAAGAGTAGCTGCTGCCTTGGCAGGAACTAATGGGGATCCATAATAAGCCCAAGGAAGAGTAGCTGCTGCTTGGCAGGAACTAATGGGGATCCAAAATAAACCCTAGGAAGAGTAGCTGCTGCCTTGGCAGGAACTAATGGGGATCCATAATAAGCCCAAGGAAGAGTAGCTGCTGCTTGGCAGGAACTAATGGGGATCCAAAATAAACCCAGGAAGAGTAGCTGCTGCCTTGGCAGGAACTAATGGGGATCCATAATAAACCCAAGGAAGAGTAGCTGCTGCCTCAAGATTTTAACACACGTTTCACTTTATTTAACCTGTTGAGATGGGAAAACGTTGAACATGTGCTCTTTATGAAAGAATGTAAAAATGTTGTGAAATATATTTTTTTTTACAAAGTCACAATCAAAAGGCACCGAATTGGTGGAACAACCCCACTTCATAAATCAATTTTGACAGTAACATTCGAAAAAAGTCCTTCAGAAACCTTTTTAATTTCCATATGTACCAGGAAGTTAAATGTTTGTTTCTTAGGCTTCAGGAATGTGACTGAAAAAGTGCCTCAGGCCTTGAAAAATAAACAATTCAACTGAAGCGAAAGCGTAAGGGCGGCAGGTAGCCTAGGGGCTAGAGCGTTGGGCCAGTAACCGAATGGTTGCTGGATCAAATCCCTGAGCTGACAAGATAAAAAAAAATGATTTAGTTCTGCCCCTATAACCATCTGTTCCCTGGTAGGCTATCATTATAAGTAAGAATGTGTTCTTAACTGACTTAATAAAGGTTCTAATATAAAAACTGTAGATGCTGTTGTCAAGGCTACAACAAAGTTGTTCAAGTGAGTGGAGCTTAATTGTGTTCTAGTGCCCATATCAGACAGAGAGCATAGTAGTTCTTTGTGAGTTTCAGTCTAGAAAACGATCTCTCCGCAGACAGTTACAGAGATGATAAAAACAGCTTGATTGCCGTAGCACAATCCGTGAAACTGGGCAGAAGGGAGTGGTGCTTCAAATACAGCAGTTCTACAACATCTTTAATTGAGCCTCTCATTCTCCTTAATTGTTATGGAAAGAGATTAACCGTATAGGAATCTCTGGTGACAGGTAGTCTGGATACTCTGGACAGCCAATAAATTGGCAGATGCAAACACATCATCTTTTTAACAGTTCTTGAGGGCTCTAAAAAAAATGTAAAGTGGTTTGCATTTCATTTTTTGAGTTGTGTGGTTGCAATATCAACAGTCCCTTATCTCTGGTCTATCTTGGCCTCATTCAAGACTAAAGTTTGTGTGATGGACATATAATGCACAAATTCTTAGGAAAGACTGTCTGGTTTGGTTGGCAATTCTCAGTAGGCTCATTAGCCAGACAAAACCCGCTGATTTCAACAATACATAAAGGCAGAACGTATCTTCAAACAGATCATTTTTCCCTCATTGTTAGGCTAATTGATGTGCATTTTAATAAAAAAGTTAAATAGCAGCTACATATGCTAAGGCTATGTAGCTATAGACAGCCTGTCACGTCCTGGCCATAGATAGCCCTTTTGGCTGCTCTATGGTGGTTTTGGTCAGGACGTGAGCAGGGGTGGTTTTTGTTCTATGTTTTATTTTCTAGGTTTGGTTTGTGGATGGTTCCCAATTAGAGGCAGCTGAGTGTCGTTACCTCTAATTGGGGACCATATATATGTTTGTTCTCCCCACTTGCGGTGTGGGTCATTGTTTATTGTGTGAGCACCTGTATGTGCTACACGGTTGTCACGGTCGGTTTGTTCTTTGTTTTCACCAGTTACGTTTAAATAAATTTATGTATAATGGTTACCTCGCTGCACCGTGGTCCGTTCTTCACGACGGTCGTGACACAGCCTGCTACACTGCATAATGGAACAATCCCTAGTTAGCTAGTGTTTTGAGGGTGAACTAACTGTATTATTTGGCATTAAGACTGGTTTTACTCACAACCCCTTTCTATCCAAGCTGGGAGAGAGCGTGAAGACAGATCAGTTGTATTTTCCCACCAAAACATTTGGTTGCTGATTGATATTACATTACTGCCACCAGCCAGCAGTCTAAATGGCAGCATAGCGACACTGTGTGAGCTTTGTGAAGTGTTAGGCTTTAACCGGAGAAAATGACGACCAAATAGCCAATAAACATTTATCCATCGACTGAAGCAAAGCTGTGCATGCCCTGGCACCACAGAAAGACCATCATCCATTCCATAGGGACACATCCGCATAGACCTGGTGCAATTTTCAGCACCATGTACAGCGATCGGTAGTTTATTCTTTGTGAACTGTGTTACACCAGCGTTTACGACCCGTGTTTAGTTATGTGTTCCCGTTCCAAATATGTAGCTAACATGAAACAAATACTCTAGGTGAACGTTTTTTTGAAAAGTACTGTAGTTCTCTCAGTGAAGATGCTAATTAGACCTAGTCTTTGAAGTGGCCTTATTTTATTTTAATCAAACATTATTTTAAGTGTAACATAAAAATTAAAAAATAAATGAGAAAGAGAGAGAGAGAGAGACAACAATACTTCTGTTTTGTTCTCTGATCTCTAGCCATGAAACTGGTTTGGGAGGGTATTAATTGTGTTTGTACGGAGAGTGTAAATCTAACATACTCTTCTCTCTCTCCTTTTGTCCCTCCTCCGTTCTGAACCTCCATGTTTCTCTTAGGTCCTCACTAGCTAGATATATTTCTCAAAATGGCTTTCTGTTAACAAGTTGCTGTTAACTCCTCCTCACAACTCAGAACACGACACATGACTCAGCAGCTCAGTATCAGGCATCTTTTCCCCTAGCGTATATGTTTATAGGAGGATGGCTACAATGATATCCTTTTGACGCCCTGCTCTCTATTCCAATCAGAGATGGAGACAGAAAAATGTTAAGGTAGTGTTGTGAAAGGTCTCAGCCGGGTCAACCTCCTGACCAGCTGTCACAGCGGAATGAGACGTCAATGAAACACACACACAAACACGTACACAAAACAGACACGCACACCGAGTCTCACTACAATGAGAGAGTCAGAGAGGTCAACTGAAGAAAAAATAACGGAGAAAAAAAAAGGAAAAGGAAACTGAAATGAAAAATGAAAAGGTGCCCTTCAGCAAAGCCACTGGTTAAATAGACATTAAAGCTTCTGAATTGACAGCAGCTGTACATTTTTTGTAACAAATATTCATGTTAAATGAATCAACCATAAAAATAACATAGAACACGTTTCTGAAATGAAGCAGAAACATTTCATTATTTGTGACTCGTTTCGGGAAACTAGGCCATGTGCTTTTTTTTGCAGAAATGCCTTCTGGAACATGTGAACTTTCATGTGCCTTAATAACAAAGTAATAACAAAGTAATAACAAAGTAATAAAAGTAATAACAAAGTAATAACAAAGTAATAATATTAAATCAATTGTTAAATGAAGAGCCAAGTTGCTTTAGCCACAGAAGAAAGTCAAGTGTAGCATGTAGCATGTTTCTGTCTCAAAACATGAGCTGCTCATTATGTATAGGTAATCCTTTCTAACGCACCTTTTTTGAAAGATATCAAGATCTCTGGCAAAAGTGTCTCTAATGCTCTCCACTTTCTGGAGGACGGAGTCTTGAAATCAGTGGAATACCCGGGGGAAGCAGAGTATGATAGCTAAGGAGATCGAGAAAATTCAGTTGTTTGATTGCAAATATGCAGAGGGAGTCGAAAAGAGAACACACAGAAGGCTGTTGTTTAAAACACCTGCCTCTGGATCACATCTTCAAACTAAAGGGCAACCATGGCATCCGTGACAGAGAGGGAGAAGCGTTCATCCATGTATATGGGTAAGAGAGTCTAGCTACATTTTCAGATATCATACATTTCTAATTTTGTCCGAATGTTGTTTTCATTGGAAGTTAAAGCGTAATGTTAGCTAACTAACTAACTGGCTGGCTCGCTAGCTAACATTATGTGTATGATCTGTGTAGTAATATTATTTGCATATCAGAAAGCCATTTGCATTGCTAGTTTTAGACTAATGTTAGCTAGCTAGCAAGTTGGTTAGCTTTAGCTACCTGCAGATTCATGCAGGGTAATAACCTTCTGTGCATGTGACAAATACACTTCAATTTTATTTGATACGGTACTAGAGACGGTAATGTGAAGAACACTATAATCTAATCTATATATATCTAATCTATATATTTTTCTGTCTGTCCCTCTCTCACGATCAAGGTCTCTCCCTTTTGTGAGAGGAGAGGAAGTTGTGTGCTGATAATTTAGTAATTCAGAGGATATTTGAGAGAGAGAGAGAGAGAGAGAGAGAGAGAGAGAGAGAGAGAGAGAGAGAGAGAGAGAGAGAGAGAGAGAGAGAGAGAGAGAGAGAGAGAAGAGAGGAGAAGAGAGGAGAGGAGAGGAGAGAGGAGAGGAGAGGAGAGGAGAGGAGAGGAGAGGAGAGGAGAGGAGAGGAGAGGAAACAGACAGAGACAGAAATGTGCGTTGAATGATTCAGGAAGAACTAACTGATACAGGGATAGAGTCCCAGGGAGCCAGAGCCCTAGCATGGTGAGGGGCAGCGGAGAGCCTGTTAACACCTACGCTCTTAAACCTTATCTCTAGGAACTTCCTGTCAAGATTTGAACTCATAAATGTGATCTATAATGGAGGAAGGTAAGATGTGGCACAGTCACCTTCACATACCTAGCAAGTACCGTATGTAACAATTGTATCATGTGTGTGTGTGTGTGTGTTTATACAACGGGTGGTTCTAATCCTGAATGCTGATTGGTTAAAAACGCATTCCAGCCGGTGTCTATTCCACAAGTTACCACTGGATAAGTCTATGATGTTAAAATGCCTATTTACTCTGTTCCATCTGACTGCGCAATCCACTGTCTCATCAGCCCAGCCAGGCAATTTATAAACTTGATCTCCACTATAAAATATTTCTTTTAGACTAACAATTAGTTTTCAACAGCGGAGATTTGTATAAACCTTGCTGTCTGTCTCTCCGACATTTGCAACATTGTGTCAATATTCAAATGAATCTCCAGCTGTCAGTAATGAACGTGTCGGGCTCGGGAGACAGACATGCAGGCATCGTTTCTCAGCCAGTCGAAATCATGAATCAGATGGCATTATTTTTATGGATATATACAAAGAAATGCCAATTGGAAAAAGGTCAAACGAAGTGAAGTGCAGCTAGTTTTCAGTCTTTACAGCCTCAGTTTGAAGTGATTGTGTTGGCTGTGTTGTTGGCTAGCTCCTCTGAACAACATCGTCCTGACGAGAGAGCACATGTTCTATACCAGGCGAAATTGAGCCTTATTAGCTCATTGTTATGGATGTATCCAAATAAATGTCACTAGAAAACAGCTTAACCAAATGCAGTTGAATAGAAAACACTTTGAAGTTTGTAGAAATATTCAAAATAATGTATGAGACTATAACACAATTCATATGGTAGGAGAAAATCCAAAGAAAAACCAACCTAGATATTTTTATTTTTTAGATCCCAGGCTGGTATAATGGAAAGATATGGGTCCTATGCAATTCCAGCTCCCAGATTGCAATTCCTATAGCTTCCACTAGATGTCAACAGTCTTTGTTCAAGGTTTCAGACTTGTTTCTTCCCAAACGAGGAACAATTTGGAGTTTTGGCATTGAGAGTCACAGTTGGAAATGAGTCTGTGGGAACGAGACGAAGAGGACGCAGACTTGCTAATTTACTTTTCTATTGAACATACTTCTTTCCGTATTAAATATTATAGTTTATTATTATAGTTTAATCTGAGGATTAAATAGAAACATAGTTTGACTTGTTTTAACAAAGTTTATCGGTAGCATTTTGCATTCCTTTGTCTGTATGTCGAACGAGTGGATTGTTGAAATCAATGGCGCCAACTACTTTTTGGGATATAAAGAAGGATTTTATCTAACAAAGCGACCATGCATGTTGTAGCTGGGACACTTTGGATTGCAAACAGAGGAAGATTTTCAAAATGTAAGTGATTTATTAACCACTATTTGGGATTTTATGAAGCCTGTGCTGGTTGAAAAATATGTTGATGTGAGGCGCCGTCCTCAAACAATCGCATGGTATGCTTTCGTTTTAAAGCCTTTTGTAAATCTAACAATGCAGTTAGATTAACAATAATTTACATTTTTAACCGATATAATATACTTGTATGTTCATAAATGTTTAATATTACAATTATTTATTTGAATTGCGCGCCTTCCAATTTCACCGGATGTTGTCGACAGGTGTCCCGCTAGCTTAACGCCTAGCCTTATGAAGTTTTTAACAAACCTCCAGACGATCTTCAATGCCATACAACACTCCATCCATGTCCTCCAACTGCTCTTAAATGCTAGTAAAACTAAATGCATGCTCTTCAACCGATCGCTGCCCTCAACCGACAACTACAAATACCTAGGTGTCTGGCTAGACTGTAAACTCTCCTTCGAGACTCGCATCTCCAATCCAGAATTAAATCTAGAATCGCTTCCTATTTCGCAACAAAGCCTCCTTCACTTATGCTGCTAAACATACCCTATCCTACCGTTTCTCGACTTCGGCGATGTCATTTACAAAATAGCCTCGAACACTCGACTCAGCAATTTTGATGTAGTCTATCACAGTGCCATCCGTTTTGTCACCAAAGCCCAAAATACTACCCACGACTGCGACTTGAATACTCTGGTTGGCTGGCCCTCGCTTCATATTCGTCGCCAAACCCACTGGCTCCAGGTCTACTACAAGTCTTTGCTAGGTAAAGCCCCACTTTATCTTAGCTCACTGGTCACCATAGCAACACCCACCCGTAGCACGCGCTCCAGCAGGCATATTTCACTGGTCACCCCAAAAGCCAACTTCTCCTTTAGCAGCCTTTCCTTTCAGTTCTCTGCTGCCAATGACTGGAATGAATTGCAAAAATTCATTGAAGCTTATATCTCCCTCACTAACTTTAAGCATCAGCTGTCAGAGCAGCTTACCGATCACTGCACCTGTACACAGCCCACTCAACTACCTCATTCCCATATTGTTATTCATTTTTGCTATTTGGAACCCTAGTATCTCTACTTGCACATCATCATCTGCACATCTATCACTCCAGTGTTAATGCTAAATTGTAATTATTTCGCCACAATGTCGCAACAGCGCCTCTTCAACCTCAGGAGGCTGAAGAAATTTGTCTTGGTCCCTAAAACCCTCACAAACTTTTACATACGCACAATTGAGAGCATCCTGTCGGGCTGTATCGCCGCCTGGTACGGAAACTGCACTGCCCGTAAACCACAGAGCTCGTCAGATTCATGCAGGGTAATATCTGATTCATGTCTGCTCAACGCATCACCGGGGGCAAATTACCTGCCCTCAGTCTCAAAGGTTATTACTACTTCCTTTGTAGAACCATACAGGAATGTCTGTTCTGGATTGTTATTATCTACTTTAGTTGAATTAAGTGGCCTACCACTGCAACAGCTGGGGGTTCCTGAGAACCACTGATTGACTTAGTCGACTGTTTTCAAATGGCCATATGTGAGTATTTTACAAGACACAGTCACTGGCCATAGTCTGATATAACACAACAGATTAGATAAACTGGAATGACACTCTCACTCACAGTTTGTTTTACAGAAAAACATCTGTGGGCAAACCACACGCCAAAATATTCTAATGAGCCGCCTCTCCTACATTTGAATCATCACTAATAGAGCTAAGAAACCCTTTGTGAAATGCAAAAAAACATAGAAGGGCTCAACGGGTAAATGAACAATACAAACTAATCTGCTATTGTTTACCACTCACATTTTAGACAACAAGGAGATTTACGATGGTAGCACGCTTGACCGCAACCCCCCCGTTCTCTCCCCAGCCCCATCCTCTCCCCATCCCTGTTCTCTCCCCATCCCCTGTTCTCTCCCCCCATCGCCCATCCCCTGTTCTCTCCCCATCCCCCCGTCCTCTCCCCATCCCCATCCCCATCCTCTCCCCCATCCCTGTCCTCTCCCCATCCCCATCCTCTCCCCCATCCCCTGTTCTCTCCCCCATCCCTGTCCTCTCCCCCATCCCCTGTCCTCTCCCCATCCCCTGTCCTCTCCCCCAGCCCCATCCTCTCCCCTATCTCCTGTTCTCTCCCCATCCCCTGTCCTCTCCCCCAGCCCCATCCTCTCCCCTATCCCCTGTTCTCTCCCCCATCCCCTGTCCTCTCCCCAGCCCCATCCTCTCCCCTATCCCCTGTTCTCTCCCCATCCCTGTCCTCTCCCCATCCCCTGTCCTCTCCCCCAGCCCCATCCTTTCCCCCCAGGACAGACAATACCAATTCATTATCATTTAAAATTCCTCTTTTTGTTTCCTGTAACAAACTCTGGTTTAATAACGCCTTTCCTGATCCACACACAGCTTCTCAGTCGCATCCCAAATGGCACACTATGGGTCCTGGTCAAAGTAGTGCACTACATAGGGAATAGGGCTCTGGTCACTAGTAGTTTATTACTGTTGCCCTTAAAAGTAGTGCACTTACATAGGGAATAGGGTGCCATAGGGGACGCATCACTCTACTCCATCGATGGAAGATGATGGACAGGGTGTGTGTGTATGTGTGTGAATGTGTGTGTGTGTATGTTGTAAGGAAGGCCAAAAAGATCATCAAGGACAACAACCATCCGAGCCACTGCCTGTTCACACCGCTATCATCCAGAAGGCGAGGTCAGTACAGGTTCATCAAAGCTGGGACCGAGAGATTGAAAAACAGCTTCTATCTCAAGGCCATCAGACTGAAATACAGCCACCACTAACTCAGAGAGGCTGCTGCCTACATGGAGACCCAATCACTGGCCACTTTAATAAATGGATCACTAGTCACTTTTAATAATGCCACTTATATAATGTTTACATATCTTACATTGCTCATCTCATATGTATATACTGTATCTTATACCATCTATTGCATATTGCCTATGCCGCTCGGCCGTCACTCATTCATATATTTATACGTATATATTCTCATTCACCCCTTTAGATTTGTGTGTATTCGGTAGTTGATGGGGAATTGTTAGATTACTTGTTAGATATTAATGCACTGTCGGAACAAGAAGCACCATCATTTCGCTACACTCGCAATAACATCTGCTAACCGTGTGTATGTGACCAATAAAATGGTATTTGATTTGATTATAAAGGCATACAGTATGATGCCGTACTGTGCAGAAATACATTTTCACTTGCTGGCCTTTTTTTGTCTGCACTGTCTGACAAATACAATATGATGATATGGCATGATAAGTCATTTTACATCAACTAAGTTCCTAGTAGGTTTAACTGATCGTTCCTAGTAGGCTTAACTGAATGTTCCTAGTAGATTTAACTGAATGATCATGGTAGGTTTAACTGAATGTTCCTAGTAGGTTTGACTGAATGTTTCTAGTGGGTTTGACTGAATGTTCCTAGTAGGTTTAACTGAATGTTCCTAGTAGGTTTGACTGAATGTTCCTAGTAGGTTTGACTGAATGTTCCTAGTAGGTTTGACTGAATGTTTCTAGTGGGTTTGACTGAATGTTCCTAGTAGGTTTGACTGAATGTTCCTAGTAGGTTTGACTGAATGTTCCTAGTGGGTTTGACTGAATGTTTCTAGTGGGTTTGACTGAATGTTTCTAGTGGGTTTGACTGAATGTTTCTAGTGGGTTTGACTGAATGTTTCTAGTGGGTTTGACTGAATGTTCCTAGTAGGTTTGACTGAATGTTCTTAGTAGGTTTGACTGAATGTTTTGGCCTTGAGAACAGGAGAGGAACAGGCCATGTCTTTTCTCAAGAAGCATTAAGCTAATAATTTTACTTCCCATTTTCCTGCTTAGTCATCATATAAACACAGAGCAGCATGGAGAGAGTGAGAGGGAGAGAGAGAGAGCGAGACCATTGTAAATGCAACCCATATTTATGTTGATTTATTTTCTCTTATGTACTTTAACTATTTGCACATCGTTGCAACACTGTATTTAGAGATAATATGACATTTCAAATGTCCTTATACTTTTGGAACTTTTGTGAGTGTAATGTTTACTATTCATTTTTATTGTTTATTTCACTTTTGTTAATTATCTATTTCACTTGCGTTGGTAATGTAAACAGAGAGAGAGAGAGAGGCTGTGTGTTCAATCCCATTGCTTTCTTTTAATCCTATCCCAAACCTTAACCCTTACCGTAACCATTACCGTAACCATCACCGTAACCCTTACCGTAAACCTTACGTAACCCTTACCTTAACCATTACCGTAACACTTACCGTAACCCTTACATAACCATTACCGTAACCCTTACAGTAACCGTTTGGAAATAATGCCCATGCTTAGTCTTCATGTTTTGTCCCAACCCTAAATTCTGTGCTTTTTTTGTGGCTTTTCATTTTTACATATAGCGTACAGTAATATACAGTGCCGTGCAAAAGTATTCATCCCCTTTGCGTTTTTCCTATTTTGTTGCTTTACAACCTGTAATTTGAATGGATTTTTATTTGGATTTCATGTAACGGACATACACAAAATAGTCCAAATTGGTGAAGTGAAAAAAAATTACTTGTTTCAATAAAAAAAAAGAAAAAAAAAAAAAAAAAGTGGTACGTGCATACTGTATGTATTCACCCCCTTTGCTATGAAGCCCCAAAATAAGATCTGGTGCAACCAATTACTTTCAGAACTCACATAATTAGTTAAATAAAGTCCGCCTGTGTGCAATCTTAGTGTCACATGATCTCAGTATATATACACCTGTTCTGAAAGGCCCCAGAGTCTGCAACACCACTAAGCAAGCGGCACTATGAAGACCAAGGAGCTCTCCAAACAGGTCAGGGACGAAGTTGTGGAGAAGTACAGATCAGGGTTGGGTTATAAAAAACTATCCAAAACTTAGAACATCCCACGGAGCACCATTGAATCCATTATTTAAATATATAAAGAATATGGCACCACAACAAACCTGCCAAGTGAGGGCCGCCCACCAAAACTTACGGACCAGGCAAGGAGGGCATTAATCAGAGAGGCAACAAAGAGACCAAAGATAACCCTGAAGGAGCTGCAAAGCTCCACAGTGGAGATTGGAGTATCTGTCCATAGGACCACTTTAAGCCGTACACTCCACAGAGCTGGGTTTTACGGAAGAGTGGCCAGAAAAAAAACATTGCTTGAAGAAAAAAATAAGCAAATACATTTGGTGTTCGCCAAAAGGCATGTGGGAGACTCCCCAAACCTATGGAAGAAGGTACTCTGGTCATCAAGGAAAACTACAGTGAGGGAAAAAGGTATTTGATCCCCTGCTGATTTTATACGTTTGCCCACTGACAAAGAAATGATTAGTCTATAATTTTAATGGTAGGTTTATTTGAACAGTGAGAGCCAGAATAACAACAAAAAAATCCAGAAAAACACATTAGAATTTTTTTATAAATTGATTTGCATTTTAATGAGGGAAATACAGGGAATTATTGAGGGAAACCTGTTTCAGTCTTCCAGATATTTGAGACTGGGACAGAGGTTCACCTTCCAGCAGGACAATGACCCTAAGCATACTACTAAATCAACACTTGAGTGGTCTAAGGGGAAACATTTAAATGTCCTGGAATGGCCTAGTCAAAGCCCAGACCTCAATCCAATTGAGAATCTGTGGAATGACTTAAAGATTGCTGTACACTAGCGGAACCCATCCAACTTGAAGGAGCTGGAGCAGTTTTGCCTTGAAGAATGGGCAAAAGTCCCAGTGGCTAGATGTGCTAAGCTTATCGAGACATACCCCAAGAGAATTGCATCTGTAATTGCTACAAAAGGTGGCTCTACAAAGTATTGACTTTGGGGGGGTTAATATTTATGCACGCTCAAGTTTTCGTCTTATTATTTCTGAAATGATGCAAACCCCCCCAAAAAATCTATTTCAATTCCAGATTGTAAGACAAGAGAGTGGGAAAAATGCCAAGGGGGGTGAATACTTTCCCAAGCCACTGTAACTAATACAAATGTTGTAAAGTTATTTCAAATAAAAACGATGTTGCATTCTAATTTTATGTACCTTCATAAACAGAATAGTGTTAACAGTCAATAGCAGTGATGTAAAGTACTTAAGTAAAAATACTTTGAAGTACTACTTAAGTAGTTTTTTTGGGGTATCTGTACTTTACTTTACTATTTATATTTTTGACAAATTTTACTTTTACTCCACTACATTCCAAAATAAAATTATGTACTTTTTACTCAACATTTTCCCTGACACCCTAAAGTACTTGATACATTTTGAATGCTTAGCAGGACAGAAAAATGGTCAAATTCATGCACTTATCAAGAGAACATCCCTGGTCATCCCTACTGCCTCTGATCTGACAGACTCACTAAACATAAATGCTTGGTTCATAAATTATGTTGGAGTGTTTGAGTGTGCCCCTTGGCTATCAGTAAATTTTAAAATCAAGAAAATCATGCCTTCTGGTTAGTTTAATATAAGGAATTTGAAATTATTAATAGTTTTACTTTTATTTTTTATACTTAAGTATATTTTAGCAATTACATTTACTTTTGACACTTAAGTACACTACTGTTCAAAAGTTTGGGGTCACTTAGAAATGTCCTTGTTTAAAAAAAAAAAAAAAGTCCACTAAAATAATATCAGATTGATCAGAAATACAGTGTAGACATTGTTAATGTTGTAAATGACTATTGTAGCTGGAAACGGCTGATTTTGAATGGAATATCTACATAGGCCTACAGTGGCCCATAATCAGTAACAATCACTCCTGTGTTCCAATGGCATGTTGTGTTAGCTACTCCAAGTTTATCATTTTAAAAGGCTAATTGATCATTTGAAAACCCTTTTTCAATTATGTTAGCACAGCTGAAAACTGTCGTGCTGATTTAAAGAAGCAATAAAACTGGCCATCTTTAGACTAGTTGAGTATCTGGAGAATCAGCATTTGTGGGTTTGATTACAGGCTCAAAATGGCCAGAAGCAAAGAACTTTCTTCTGAAACTCGTCAGTCTATTCTCATTCAAAAAAATTAAGTCTATTCCATGCGAGAAATTGACAAGAAACTGAAGATCTCGTTCAACGCTGTGTACTACTCCCTTCACAGAACAGCGCAAACTGGCTCTAACCAGAGTAGAATGAGCAGTGGGAGGCCCCAGTGCACAACTGAGCAAGAGGACAAGTACATTAGAGTGTCTAGTCTGACAAACAGACACCTCACAATTCCTCAACTGGCAGCTTCATTAAATAGTACCCGCAAAACACCAGTCTCAACGTCAACAGTAAGGAGGTGACTCCGGGATGCTGGCCTTCTAGGCAGAGTTGCAAAGAAATAGCCATATCTCAGACTGACCAAAAAAATAAAAGATTAAGATGGGAAAAAGAACACAGACACTGGACAGAGTCCTCTTGCTCAGTTGTACACCGGGGCCTCCCACTCCTCTTTCTATTCTGGTTAGAGCCAGTTTGCACTGTTCTGTGAAGGAAGTAGTACACAGCGT
Source organism: Brachymystax lenok tsinlingensis (assembly GCA_030435695.1). Taxonomy (NCBI): domain Eukaryota; kingdom Metazoa; phylum Chordata; class Actinopteri; order Salmoniformes; family Salmonidae; genus Brachymystax; species Brachymystax lenok. The sequence goes on along the minus strand of CM059804.1, from coordinate 4,791,677 downwards.
TGTACGAGATCTTCAGTTTCTTGGCAATTTCTCGCATGGAACAGCCTTCATTTCTCAGAACAAGAATAGACTGACAAGTAATTTTTTTTATTGACAAAAAAGTAGTTTTTCTTTCAAAAACAAGGACATTTCTAAGTGACTGTCATGACTTCCGCCGAAGTCGGTCCCTCTCCTTGTTCAACGTTCGGTGGTCGACGTCACCGGTCTTCTAGCCATTACCGATCCATTTGTCATTTTTCCATTTGTTTTGTCTTTGTCTTACACACCTGGTTTCAATCCCCCAATTACTTGTTCATTATTTAACCCTCTGTTCCCCTATGGTTTTTTGTGAGTGATTGTTTGTATGTTAATACGGTCCGTTATTTGTGGGCTCGATATATTTGAGTTGTATTTTGTGATTATTTGAGTAAATACGTTTTTTACTCATATCTGCTGTCCTGCGCCTGACTTCTATTACAGTGACCCCAAACTTTTGAACGGTAGTGTATATTTAAAACCAAATACTTTTAGAATTTTGCACAAGTAGTATTTTACTGGGTGACTTTCACTTTTACTTGAGTAATTTTTTATGAAGATATTATACTTTTACTCAATAATGACAATTGGATACTTTTTCCACTACTGGTCAATAGTGTTAACAGTTGCTCAAAAGCTCTGCTTCTTGGCAATATCACAGCGTTGTCAGATTTCAAAAAGGCTTTACGGCGAAAGCACTACATTTGACTGTTTGAGGCTAGCACCTCCAATATTTTTGCCATTACCATAAATTCATAAACAATGCGGTTCACACAAAACACAATGTCGAAATTTGACATTTGGACGAACATGGACAAATGACATAATCTGAAGTAAAACCGCGATCTCTTGTTGCAGTGCCATCTTCATTTCTGCATCGCAAATGGCGCTTTGATCCCTACGGGCTCTGGTCAAAAGTGGTGCACTATATAGGGAATAGGGTGCCATTTGGGATTCATCTCACTGGTCACAGGAACAAGGCTATTATATACTTGATCATGTAAAATATATGTCATGTTCTGAACAAAGCTGTAAAAGTTTTGTTCCTTCAGTTCAACTTTCACTGGCCTTATCTTTTTTTCTGTTTTAACTCTGTGGATCATCGACACACACGCACGCCCACACACGGACGCCACACATGAACGTGCAGGCAAGCACACACATCACAGACACGCATGAAGAATAAGCATGAAGACTATTTCAAGTTCCGATCAAACATTCGCATGGACAGACGGCTGATGCTACTGTAGGTTTAGTGAAAGAGAATTCAAACTTGTCCGTGTGTGTGTGTGTGTTTGTGTACTGCCTACCTGCCTACCTGGACACCAGCCGCAAATCACCAGCATCAAGGGCCACCAGCCATCAGTTTTTTCACTTTTTTTCTTCCTTTGTGTGAGCACACTTTGTCCATATCACACAAGGACATGAAACAGAAGAACAGTATAGTTTGCTACAAGATGAGAATGACTATCTGACAGAGAGGAGGGATGCTTTTTGGCAGGGACACTCAAAGACGTTTTTAAAAAATAAATATTTTCACAAAGAAAAATAACACAGGCAGATCGCTCAAGAGTGACTTCGAAATTAGACGTCTATCCATGTCCTGAGGACGTCGGGAAATGCCTTCCAAACGGTCCACTAGGGGTAACGGTGAGCGCTATTCCCATAAAGTAGGCTTGGTTTTTGCTAGAGTGTTGTGGACAGGGATGGAGGATAGACATAATCCCATGACACTGGATCAGAACATTTTCATGTTCAATCCCAGTGGTGGACAATTGTTAGAACTTTTTAATTTTTTTTTACCGTTACCCAAAACCTTTAAAACCCTTAACCTTCTAAACTGGATATTTGGAGCGACTTCAAAATGTGACATTTGGAGAAAAGGAATGATACTGCTCAAGGTGTCAAAGGCACTTCGAAATTTTACGTTTGGAGAAACCTGGATAAACGTCTAATTCTGCACTAAGACTGTGAGAGCTCGTTGACACACACACACACAAGGTAGTTGTTGTGAAATTGTTAGATTACTTGTTAGATACTACTGCATGGTCGGAACTAGAAGCACAAGCATTTCGCTACGCTCACATTAACATCTCCTAACCATGTGTATGTGACAAATAACATTTGATTTGATTTGAACACACACACACACACACACACACACACACACACATGGACACGTGAACACACATACACACATTGACACGTGAACACACACACACACACGGACACGTGAACACACACACACATGGACACGTGAACACAAACACACACACATGGGCACGTGAACACACATACACACATGGACACGTGAACACACACACAATGGACACGTGAACACACCCACATGAACATGTGAACACACACACACATGAACACACACACACACATGGACACATGAACACACATACACACACATGGACACGTGAACACACACACACATGAACATGTGAACACACACACACATGAACATGTGAACACACACACACATGAACACACACACACACACATGGACACGTGAACACACACACGGACATGTGAACACACACACACACACACATGGACACGTGAACACACACACACATGGACACATGAACAACACACACACACATGGACATGTGAACACACACACACACGGATACGTGAACACACACACATGGACACGTGAACACACACGGACATGTGAACACACACACACACACATGGACATGTGAACACACACACACACACATGAACACACACACACACACATGGACACGTGAACACACACACACACATAGGACTCAAAATACTCATTTCAATTCACAAAAACCTCCATCAATGTCAAATAAATAAAATATCCTTATATCATGGGAATCATATCAATGCCATTCAGCAGACGCTTTTATAGAAAAAAACTTCTTTGGAATAAGGAATATAAGTAAAATGTTAATTGAAGTGTTAAAATCTGCCTTTTATCTCTGATTAACAGATTGGATGATAAAACTGAATACAGAAATAATAATTTCAGTCTCCACGGGTGGCAGTCTGCGGTTTAGGGCAGATTGCAATATTCATGAGCCTCTGAAATGGAGAAAAAAAATCTGCAGCATGATACTATATAACTTCCTTCAAAATAAAGAAGAGATCTCCCTGTGTTCCCTCTCCTTCTTTGTCCCCTCTCTCTCTCTCTCTCTCCCTCCCTCTCTTTCTTTGTCCCCTCTCTCTCCCTCCCTCTCCTTCTCTGTCCCCCACTCTCTCCCTCCCTCTCTTTCTCTGTCCCCCTCACTCTCCCTCCCTCTCCTTCTTTGCCCCCCCTCTCTCTCCCTCCCTGTCTTTCTTTGTCCCCCCTCTCTCTCCCTCACTCTCTTTCTCTATCCCCCTCTCTCTCCCTCTCTCTACTTAGCTGTCCCCTCTCTCTCCCTCTCTCTACTTATTTGTCCTCCTCTCTCTCTCTCCCTCCCTGTCTTTTTTTGTCCCCCTATCTCTCCCTCCCTCTCTTTCATTGTCCTCCTCTCTCTCCCTCCCTCTCTTTATTTTTCCCTCTTTCTGCTGTCACACCCAAGACTGACCTTCTGCTGCTGTCACACCCCGGACTGATCCTCAGCTGCTGTCACATCCCAGACTGTTCCTATGCTGCTGGTACTGCTGCTGGCACTGCTTTCTGGTGTCTGAAAATGGGTCTAGAGAGGTCTACTTGTCCACTGACCACTACTCTAACACACCACCTCTCCTTCCCACACACTGGAGAGAGAGAGAGGGAGATTGAGAGAGGGAAAGAAAAAGGGAGAAAGATATATATATATATATATATATATATATATATATATATATATATATATAGAGAGAGAGAGAGAGAGAGAGAGAGAGAGAGAGAGAGAGAGAGAGAGAGAGAGAGAGAGAGAGAGAGAGATTGATAAAGGGAGATAGATAGATAGATAGATAGATAGATAGATAGATAGATAGATAGATAGATAGATAGATAGATAGAGTGAGGGAAAACTTTTAATGGTAGGTTTATTTGAACAGTGAGAGACAGAATAACAACAAAAAACTCCAGAAAAACGCATGTGAAGTGTTATAAATTGATTTGCATTTTAATGAGGGAAATAAGTATTTGACCCCCTATCAATCAGAAAGATTTCTGGCTCCCAGGTGTCTTTTATACAGGTAGGAGCTGAGATTAGGAGCACACTCTTAAAGGGAGTGCTCCTAATCTCAGCCTGTTACCTGTATAAAAGACACCTGTCCACAGAAGCAATCAATCAATCAGATTCCAAACTCTCCACCATGGCCAAGACCAAAGAGCTCTCCAAAGATGTCAGGGACAAGATTGTAGACCTACACAAGGCTACAAGACCATCGCCAAGCAGCTTGGTGAGAAAGTGACAACAGTTGGTGCGATTATTTGCAAATGGAAGAAACACAAAAGAACTGTCAATCTCCCTCGGCCTGGGGCTCCATGCAAGATCTCACCTCGTGGAGTTGCAATGATCATGAGAATGGTGAGGAATCAGCCCAGAACTACACGGGAGGATCTTGTCAATGATCTCATGGCAGCTGGGACTATGGTCACCAAGAAAACAATTGGTAACACACTACGCCGTGAAGGACTGAAATCTTGCAGCTCAAGAAAGCACATATACATGCCCGCCTGAAGTTTGCCAATGAACATCTGAATGATTCAGAGGACAACTGGGTGAAAGTGTTGTGGTCAGATGAGACCAAAATGGAGCTCTTTGGCATCAACTCAACTCGCCGTGTTTGGAGGAGGAGGAATGCTGCCTATGACCCCAAGAACACCATCCCCACCGTCAAACACGGAGGTGGAAACATTATGCTTTGGGGTGTTTTTCTGCTAAGGGACAGGACAACTTCACCGCATCAAAGGGACGATGGACGGGGCCATGTACCGTCAAATCTTGGGTGAGAACCTCCTTCCCTCAGCCAGGGCATTGAAAATGGGTTGTGGATGGGTATTCCAGCATGACAATGACCCAAAACACATGGCCAAGGCAACAAAGGAGTGGCTCAAGAAGAAGCACATTAAGGTCCTGGAGTGGCCTAGCCAGTCTCCAGACCTTAATCCCATAGAAAATCTGTGGAGGGAGCTGAAGGTTCGAGTTGCCAAACGTCAACCTCAACCCTAATGACTTGGAGAAGATCTGCAAAGAGGAGTGGGACAAAATCCCTCCTGAGATGTGTGCTAACCTGGTGGCAAACTACAAGAAATGTCTGTCCTCTGTGATTGCCAACAAGGGTTTTGCCACCAAGTACTAAGTCTTGTTTTGCAGGGGGGCCAAATACTATTTCCCTCATTAAAATGCAAATCAATTTATAAAAATTTTCTAATGCGTTTTTCTGGATTTTTTGTTGTTATTCTGTCTCTCACTGTTCAAATAAACCTACCATTAAAATTATAGACTGATCATTTCTTTGTCAGTGGGCAAACGTAAAAAATCAGCAGGGGATCAAATACTTTTTTCCCTCACTGTAGATAGATAGATAGATAGATAGATAGATAGATAAAGAGAGAGATAGAGAGAGAGAGAGATTGATTAAGAGTGACTGATTAAAGAGAGATTGATGAAGAGAGATTGATTAAAGAGAGATTGATGAAGAGAGATAGAGATAGAGAGAGAGAGAGGGAAGCAAAGATAGCACATGATGTATCCTCCTCTGAACCCTGTAGATGAGAATAATTAGAATCCCATGAAACATTCAGGAGGAAGTGAGGTTCTCCTTGTTACCTTAGATCATACCCGTGTACTACATGATGCCTGTTCTTGGCCGTTCACAGGGAGAGTGACAGCGTCCTCTTACAGAGTTACAGAGTAACTAGTTAAGCGTGCCGCTGCTTTGAAAGAGCCAGATCAGGCGTTGCACAAATCCATCCAAGGAACGAACACTTGGGCAGCTTAAGACACCAAACAAGCTTAAAACTTTCGACACTGCTCAACAACCCAGCAGACTTCTATTGGGTTGAACATCTATTTCTTACTTTCAGTCAGTACTTAATAACTTCTTAGGGAGCGGCTGCATAGGTGACGGTTTTGGAGAGTCTGGCGTGCCCAAAGTAAAATGCATGCCACTCAGGCCCAGAAAATAGGATATGCACATAATTAGTACTATTGGATAGGAACACTCTGAAGTTTCTAAGAGTGTTAAAATAATGTATGTGAGTATAACAGAATTGATATAGCAGGGGAAAACCCGAGGAAAATCCATCTGGATTTGCAGTTTTTTTTTAAATGAGCATCTTCTCCATTGTGCTTATTGCATACAACTTTATGTAGGACTGAGACTGCAGTACCTATGGCTTCCACTAGATGTCAACAGTCTATATACAAAGTCTGGGAATTGTAGGAGTGACCAGAACAGATAGGAACAGGAAATTGTCAGGCGACCACTTTTGTAAACAAGGTTTGATGTGAGATTGTGAGCAGCGCACCACTGTATTTTTCTTTCCTATCGTTCACGTTATCGTCCGGTTGAAATATTACAGCAAATATACCCAAAAGGATACCTAAGGATACATTAAAAATGATGTTTGATTTTTTTGTAGAAAGTGTATAGGTATAATTTGAACGTGTTCTCTTCACGGTTCAATGGGCAACTCAACGGTGGATTTTATGATCATAACGCACCAACCAAACGGAGATTTATGGATATAATAAATGACTTTTTCTAACAAAAGAAGCATGGATTGTCTTCGTTGGACACTTGGGAAACCCTCAGCAGAAGTTCATCAAAGGTAAGCGATTTTATATTAGCGATTTTATGCGTTTTTTGAGACCTGTGTTGGGTTATGGATTTATGCTAATGCATAAATATTAGAGGTGCTACCCTCAAACAATCAAATGTTGTGCTTTCGTCATTGAGCCTTTTTGAAATCTGACAACGCTGTGATATTGCCAAGAATCAGAGCTTTTTATGACTATGCAACACTTGTATATATGAATGTTTAATAATTCAACTTTTGGATTTTGAATTTGGCGCCTCACATTTCACCGGGTAGTGTCGGGAGTGGGCGCTAGCGCTAGCGCCCCACCACTCTGTAAGTAGTTAATAACATTCAGAATTTCAACAAGTCAATCAATTAAATTGAATAACAAAGGTATCAAGAGTTTGCGCTTACTTCTTACTTTCCGAGTACTTACATTTTGGCTTCTCAACAAGAGTCTTTTCAAGTATAACTGAACATAACAAAAGTATCAATGCAGGGTTTTAATAGACAGAGCTGCCTCGTCAACAGATAAGTATTTTGTAGTAATATGTCAATCTCCATGTTCTGACCAAGGTGAGTGTTTCTGACCCTGCAGCGGTTGGAGAGACATCCTGTATTTTGGCAGTGCCTCCATTTTGGCTCTGAGACCAGCGGTTTCCTCTCACCATAAAGTGAATACTAAGAATTCTGAGACCAGCGGTGTCCTCTCACCATGCAGTGAATACTAAGCACTCTGAGCCACTGAGTTCAGCACGGAGCCGGCCGGTCAGGACAGGATCTAGTCAACCTCTGATGTCCAACCTCTGGGCTTTACACCTAGCAGGAGGAAGACACGAACACACAATATAGTCTGGAACAAAAAGCCCTTGTCACCGTGCCAAACCGAGCCAAACTGTGATGACTGATATTTGTATTTCTTCACACTACACTTATCATAATGATAATAATAACCATTATCCTCATAATTATAATAACCCTTATCATAATAATAATAATAAACATTATCCTCATAATTATAATAACCCTTATCCTAACAAATATCATAACCCTTATCATAATAATTATTAGAACCTTAATCATAACCATTATAATAACCCTTATCATAACCATTAGAATAACCCGTATCATAATCAGTATAATAACCCTTATCATAATAATTATAATAACCCTGATCATAATCATTATCACAACCCTGATCATAATCATTATAATAACCCTTATGATAATATATTCTTTGGGGGGTTACAGACCAAACACTCAAACCTCGAGGCTACCTGCCGCACCTACCCTGCACAGCATGGTTCCAGTAACTATGGTGAATCAGTAACCAGGCCAGAACAGCTTGGTTCTGTGGGACTAGTGTAACGGTCCTGTGTGTAGCTGTGTAGAGAGTCAGGCGCAGGACAGCAGAACAGAGTAATCAACGTAATTTACTCAAAAACACAATTATCAGCGGTAAACTCACGAGCCCACAATGACGGACCGAGTTACAACAAAACAATCAATCACAAAGACATGGGGGGGACAGAGGTTTAAATAAAGAACATGTAATTAGTGATTGGAAACCAGGGGTGTATAATGAAGAGAAAAACATAGAAAATTAAAAGTAGATTGGCGGCAGCTAGAAAACCGGCGACGCTGAATGCCGAAAGCCGCCCGAACAAGGAGAGGGATCAACTTCGGCTGAAGTCATGACAACTAGAGAGTAATCAGGCCAGAACTGCTTGGTTCTGTGGGACTAGAGAGTAACCAGGCCATTACAGCTTGGTTTGGCTCAACTAGAGAGTAACCAGGCCAGTACAGTTTGGTTCGGTTGGACTAGAGAGTAACCAGGCCAGTACATCTTGGTTTGGTTGGACTAGAGAGTAACCAGGCCATTACAGCTTAGTTCGGTTGGACTAGAGAGTAACCAGGCTATTACAGCTTGGTTCGGTTGGACTAGAGAGTAACCAGGCCAGTACATATTGGTTTGGTTGGACTAGAGAGTAACCAGGCCAGTACAGTTTGGTTTGGTTGGACTAGAGAGTAACCAGGCCAGTACATCTTGGTTTGGTTGGACTAGAGAGTAACCAGGCCAGTACAGCTTTGTTTGGTTGGACTAGAGAGTAACCAGGCCAGTACAGTTTAGTTCGGTTAGACTAGAGATTAACCAGGCCAGTACAGTTTAGTTCGGTTAGACTAGAGATTAACCAGGCCAGTACAGTTTAGTTCGGTTAAACTAGAGAGTAACCAGACCAGCACATCTTGGTTCGGTTAGACTAGAGAGTAACCAGGCCAGTACATATTGGTTCGGTTGGACTAGAGAGTAACCAGGCCAGTACAGCTTGGTTTGGTTGGACTAGAGATTAACCAGGCCAGTACAGTTTAGTTTGGTTGGACTAGAGAGTAACCAGGCCATTACAGCTTGGTTCGGTTCAACTAGAGAGTAACCAGGCCAGAACATCTTGGTTTGGTTGGACTAGAGAGTAACCTGGCCAGTACAGTTTGGTTCGGTTGGACTAGAGAGTAACCAGGCCAGTACATCTTGTTTTGGTTGGACTAGAGAGTAACCAGGCCAGTACAGTTTAGTTCGGTTAGACTAGAGATTAACCAGGCCAGTACAGTTTAGTTAGGTTAGACTAGAGATTAACCAGGCCAGTACAGTTTAGTTCGGTTAAACTAGAGAGTAACCAGACCAGCACATCTTGGTTCAAGTTAGACTAGAGAGTAACCAGGCCAGTACATATTGGTTCGGTTGGACTAGAGAGTAACCAGGCCAGTACAGCTTGGTTTGGTTGGACTAGAGATTAACCAGGCCAGTACAGTTTAGTTTGGTTGGACTAGAGAGTAACCAGGCCATTACAGCTTGGTTCGGTTCAACTAGAGAGTAACCAGGCCAGAACATCTTGGTTTGGTTGGACTAGAGAGTAACCTGGCCAGTACAGTTTGGTTCGGTTGGACTAGAGAGTAACCAGGCCAGTACATCTTGTTTTGGTTGGACTAGAGAGTAACCAGGCCAGTACAGTTTAGTTCGGTTAGACTAGAGATTAACCAGGCCAGTACAGTTTAGTTCGGTTAGACTAGAGATTAACCAGGCCAGTACAGTTTAGTTCGGTTAAACTAGAGAGTAACCAGACCAGCACATCTTGGTTCGGTTAGACTAGAGAGTAACCAGGCCAGTACATATTGGTTCGGTTGGACTAGAGAGTAACCAGGCCAGTACAGCTTGGTTTGGTTGGACTAGAGATTAACCAGGCCAGTACAGTTTAGTTTGGTTGGACTAGAGAGTAACCAGGCCATTACAGCTTGGTTTGGTTGGACTAGAGAGTAACCAGGCCAGTACAGTTTGGTTCAGTTAGACTAGAGAGTAACCAGGCCATTACAGCTTGGTTCGGTTGGACTAGAGAGTAACCAGGCCAGTACAGTTTGGTTTGGTTGGACTAGAGAGTAACCAGGCCAGTACAGTTTGGTTTGGTTGGACTAGAGAGTAACCAGGCCAGTACATCTTGGTTTGGTTGGACTAGAGAGTAACCAGGCCATTACAGCTTGGTTTGGTTGGACTAGAGAGTAACCAGGCCAGTACAGCTTGGTTTGGTTGGACTAGAGAGTAACCAGGCCAGTACAGTTTGGTTTGGTTGGACTAGAGAGTAACCAGGCCAGTACAGCTTGGTTCGGTTGGATGGTGTGGAAAGCCCTTTATTCATATATTTAGCCAGGATAGTCCACTTAGCAACACTTGCCACTGTTTTCCAGGGGAAGAAACTGAAGGAATATAGGACCTGAGGACTGAGGAATCAAGGACCTGAGGACTGAGGAATCAAGGACCTGAGGACTGAGGAATATAGGACCTGAGGACTGAGGAATCAAGGACCTGAGGACTGAGGAATATAGGACCTGAGGACTGAGGAATCAAGGACCTGAGGACTGAGGAATCAAGGACCTGAGGACTGAGGAATAAAGGAAATGCAATCTCCTCAGCAAACCGCTTGGTGCACAATACAATAATAAAATCATATAACAGGATCCATTCTATTTCAATTAGGAACTATTTAGAGATGTTAGACAGCTCAGGCATGTCAAGGCTTCTATAAGGAGTGAAGACACTAGGCTATCCTGTATATACACAGAGTTTTAAAAACTTTTCACTCAGAACAGCCTCAATTCATCGGGGCATGGACTCTAGGTGTTGAAAGCGTTCCACAGGGATGCTGGCCCATGTTGACTCCAATGCTTCCCATGGTTCTGTCAAGTTGGCTGGATGTCCTTTGGGTGGTGGACCATTCTTGATGCACATGGGATTGAAGTGGATTTAACAAGTAACATTAACTTCTTAGCTAGCGCCCCACTGCTCCCTAAGTTATTTTAATAATAAGGGATCATTGCTTTCACCTGGATTCACCTGGTAAGTCTATATCATGGAGAGAGCATGTTCTTCATGTCTTTCACACTCAAAATGTCTGTTTGAGACCCTTAATTCAAGAATGACTCACGTTCGTTCTGCCTGTTTGTCTGCAGACTAAGAGACCAGCTCCTTTTAATCAAGAGGGACATTTAGAGAATAGTGCAAATGGCCCCTTGATGTACAGTGTTTACAGTTTTTTACAATCACTAGGACCCATTTCTCAATACTTAGGTCACTTTTTCAAAAACTCTTCACACAGTGAGCAGAACTGCAGTCTCTGTGGGCTGAACTGTGGATCATTTTTCATTGCTTTGGCACAAAATGCATTCAATGACTACATCTTTAAAATGTCATGAATTATTTTCTCACTCAGACACAACCACCACCAAAACTCTATGTACCTACAGGACAATTTGCATATGTTTACATACTCTTTCAAAACTGTTCAACTAAAGCTTCTTCAGGACTGGTGGGTCCCCTGCGGGACGGTTGAGCTAACGTAGGCTAATGCGATTAGCATGAGGTTGTAAGTAACAAGGAAGTTTCCCAGGACATAGACATATCTGATATTGGCAGAAATCTCAAATTCTTGTTAATCTAACTGCACTGTCCAGTTTACAGTAGCTATTACAGTGAAATAATAACATGCTATTTTTTGAGGAGAGTGCACAGTTTTGAACATGAAAAGTTATTAATAAACAAATTAGGCACATTTGGGCAGTCTTGCTGCAACATTTTTAACAGAAATGCAAAGGTTCATTGGATCAGTCTAAAACGTTGCAAATACACTGCTGCCATCTTTTTTTTTTTTGGAATAGGACAGCAATTTGCTACATTTCTACAGTGATACCGTATTGAAATATATTCCAAATCTAAAAAATGAAATACTACCAAAACAATTGGACGAATAACAGCTGATTCCCATTGTAGCTGAACAGCTACCCAGGTGTTAGTCTTTCAACTACATTACCATCTATACAAAAGGGGACATCTTAGGAATAATGCTGTACTGTAAAGTAAACATGGACCCAGCCAGAGATAGAGAAGTGGCTGACAGAGGAAGAAGAGTGGCTGGGAGAGGGAGAGGAGTACGTATGCGTGGTGGAAGAAGACTGAGAGAAAGATGAAGAGCTGTTGTCTCAGATGAGATCAGGGCTACTATAATTGATCATGTAATAAATCCTGTTCTATCAATGAGAGGCTGGTCTGAGAGTGCAGCCACATCTGCTGCCCTCAACAGTGGCATCTATTACGAGACATTTCCGGCAAAACAACAGGTAAGATGTGCATTATTCTGCAAGGACATCTGACTGAACTGCACGTTACAGAAGGAAATTGAGCAAAGCCTCCAAACCCACGTGTGTGTAATTATTTTTTTGTATTTCTGCTCCGGACCCAACGGTTACCTCCCACAGGCGGGAGAGGTAGGATTTCCACTGCTGTGCAGGAAACTGCAATCATTGTTATGGTCATCAGAAACAATGGCATAAAACTCCCAGAGATTCGGGACAGAGTGTTGGCAGACAACATTACATTTGGAAATATTCACAATGTAAGCATACCAACTATTTCTAGAGTCCTGAAACAACATCAAGTCAGACTGAAGCAGTTGTACACTGTCCCCTTTGAGAGGAACTCTGAACGAGTCAAGCAACTCAGGAACCAACATGTCCAGGTAAGATGACTATAACATATAGAACTGCTTTTGAACAAAATCAAACAGGGCAGAGGCACACAATTGCATGTTTTTAGGTATAATGTAATCTACCGTAACTGCCTAACTCTTGTGTTGCCTTGTGGATTAACTTTAGAGAGTCATGGAGATTAAAACCAGGCAAACACCCCAACATCTTCATCTTTGTGGATGAGGAGGATTTCAGAACACTTGGCATAAACACGGCGACGAGGAAGGAACGTGATTGGGAAAAGAGCCACAGTGGATGTCAGAGGGGTGCCAACATCACAACGTGTCCAGCAATATCTTCTGATTGGTTGCTGTTACACAAACCGCTATTTGGGCCGTGCAACACCGAGCGTCTCTTTGAAAGGGTTGTGCCAGGTGAGGAAAGGGTTTGCAGTGAGGTGAAATCGGCTAATGTTTTGTAATTGTATTGGGACAATGTGTCATTTCACCACTCCCGTGCAGTCACAGAGCAGTATGCAGCCCATTCCATGACGGTGTCACTTTTCATCCCACCTTACTCTCCGTTCATCAACCCCATAGAGGAATTATTTTCCTCATGGAGGTGGAAGGTTGATGACCACCATCCACATGATCAAATGTCCCTCCTGGACGCAATGAATGCTGGATGCCTGGAAAAATCTGCAGAAGATTGCCAGGGATGTGCCAGGCATGCCAAAAGATTCTTTCCTAGGTGTATTGCCCAAGATGGCATAAGATAACATGTGGATGAGAACCTGTGGCCAAATGCAGAAGACAGGGTCGACTAGCATTGCTACTGTATCCGTATCGGTAGATTGTGTATATACATATTCTTGTATTTTGGAGTCACTCAATGCCAAAAAATGACAAAACATACTGAAGCGTATTGCATCCTGTCTGATTCATTCCTGTAACATATACCACAGTGAACTCTAAACAGTAGAGAGGTGTCAGTCTTGTTATGTAAAGACATTTGACAAAATAAAACACTGTGTAATGCTACCTGCTGTTAGTGTTTTTTAAGTCGTTGTTTTATTTAGTGACAACGTGTGCTTGTTGGGTGACAACCTTTGCCAGTGTTATGGAAGAATGAGTTGATTTGAGACATGCATGAAGTGTTTTGGTAGTTTTAGTGCATTTTGGATGTGAAATGAACTGCCGTGCCCAAGCTGAAAGTTGGTTAGGAGAACTGTGTGAAGAGTGTGTGTGTGTGTGTGCATCATGTCCTATTAATGTGTGTGTGTGTGTGTGTGTGTGTGTGTGTGTGTGTGTGCGCATCATGGTGTATTAATGTGTGTTTTGTTCCAGGACACCTTGACACAGAAATCAGAACTGCAAAGCAGCAGTTGAGGTGATGAAAAGAATGTTCATCAGCAAATAGACTGTTTTCTCAAGAGAAACAAAAAACGGGATAACAATGCGTATTGCAGATTGCTCAATTAAGGATATCAGATCATTGCTTTCTGTGGTTTACCTCTGCTTTTGTGTTGCTAATTACAAAACACATTTGATAGAAAGGAGGCTATATTTAGAGTACCAATATTACCACAGACAAAAACACAATATGCAGCTATGATTCATCCTCGGAAAATGTTACCATGGAGACCCTAGGGAAAAAAGAGAGCAAAATTAGAAATTGTGTTTTTTTACATTGGTTAAAAGTAGAGACTCAGTGTATCATACACTATAGTTGAGGAACATTGAGAAAGTAATTCTGCTTTTAAAGGTGATAAACTTAACCTTTGAGAAAATGGCCTATGAATGTTTTGGTACAGCTAATGGAGAGATATTCTGTCTCCACCCATTCAGCATCACTCACACCCTCTCAAGCTTTAGCCCATGTGAGGCTATGCACTAAACAAACAAAGATTCCAAGACCAAAGGCTGGTTAATACTACAGGTGTGTTCGTTAATTCAATCTGGAGTGCCAGAGTGTGCTCAGAGTGCGCTCTGGGCATTTGTAAACTCAGAGCGTTGTCAGATTGTCGGTTCGTAAATTCAGAGCATTTCGTTCTCGGAGCGTTCAGAGTGCACACTGGATGCTCAGGTCGAGGAGTAGGGTCGATCCGGACGTTCTGACCTCACAACGGCAGTCAAGCACCCAAACTGGAGAAATGCGAGGCGCCAAATTCAAAATCAAAAAGTAGAATTTTTAAACATTCATCAATATACAAGTTTTGCATAGTCATCAAAAGCTCTGATTATTGGCAATATCACAGCGTTGTCAGATTTCAAAAAGGCTTCACGGCGAAAGCACAACATTTGATTGTTTGAGGATAGCACCTCTCATAACCAGCGCGGGTCTCAAAAAACACATATAAGAGCTCAAATAAATCGCTCACCTTTGATGATCTTCTGCTGAGGGCAATCCGAAGTGTCCAAGCAAGACATCCAATGTTTCTTTTGTTAGAAAAAGTCATTTATTATATCTATAAATCTCTGTTTGGTTGGCACGTTATGTTCAGAAAATCAACCGTTGAGTCGCCCGTTGAACAGTGAAGAGAAAGCGTTCAAATTATACCTATCAACTTTGCCCAAACAAATCAAACATCACTTATAATGTATCCTTAGGTATCATTTTATGTATATATATGATTATATTTCACACGGATAGCATCCTAAACGATATAAAAGGAAAATAGGAGCGCGCTCACGGTCTCGCGCACAAAACTCAGAATCCACTTCATCACTCCTCTTACCAAATCTTCTTCTATAAGGCTCTGTTCCATGATAAAGCCATGAAACACTGTCTAAAGACTGTTGACATCTAGTGGAAGCCATAGGTACTGCAACCTTGGAAGCCATAGGTACTGCAACCTAGGAGCTATTATACTGGAAATTGATATAAAAAAAAAAAAAAACGATTTCCGGACAGAAATTCCTCGGGTTTCCGCATGCTATATCAGTTCTGTTATACTCACAGACAATATTTTAATAGTTTTAGAAACTTCAGAGTGTTTCCTATCCAATAGTACTAATTATGTGCATATCCTGAGTGGCAGGCATTTTACTTTGGGCACGCCAGACTCTCCAAAACTTACACCTCGGCTGCCGCTCCCTAAGAAGTTTTTAAAGCTGGATGTATGTATCCCCAATCCAAGCCTCTCTGTAAGCAGGGGAAGTGTTTTGTGTTGTTTACCAGAACGCTGTTAGTTTATGACTGTTTTTTCTGAGGAGGTTTGACTTATGACACAGATATGATCTGTGTCTTAGTGTTAGTGTGTCACAAATTGCACCCTATTCCCTATAAAGTGCTATAAAAGTAGCACAATATCTAGGGAATAGGGTGCCAATTGGGATGGAACACTAGAACACAATCAGCTGCATCTCCAACCCATCAGTAGTCTCATCCCGCCTTGGACAGGGCAAAGCAGCATCTCCACTGTATCTATGTTTTAGAAATAAGCAGCACATCCTACCCAGCAGTATGGCACCCTGTTCCCTTTATAGTGCACTACTTTTGACCAGCGTCCATTGGGTTTAGGGTACAAGTCCACCCCTGAAGTAGTCTCATCCTTCCAACCCACCCAGGGCAAGACAATACGAAAGCAACATCTCTCCTCCACACTGGCTACAGCTGGAAGGTGGTTACTGTTTAGAGAGAAATATAAAATATAATATAAATATGACTTTATTCTTCCGTTTTTTTTGTCTTCATCGAATCCGTGACTATTTCTCGCTCTCTGTATTCTAGAGCAGTGTGTAAAATGGATGTGTGTGTGATTGTAAGTGTGTGTGTGTGTGTGTTGCCTGACTGCAGGCTTCTCTGTCAGCTGCCATTATTGGAGCAATGCAATTAAGATTTTGTGTTCTCTTGTCTGTGTTTACCTGGAGGATATAAAGGAAAGAATCCTCTAGAAATATATGTATGTCTCTCTCTCTCCTCCTAACGTCTCTCTCCTCCTAACGTCTCTCTCCTCCTAACCTCTCTCTCTCTCGCATTCTTATGTCTCTCTCTCTCTCTCTCTCTCTCTCTCTCTCTCTCTCTCTCTCTCTCTCTCTAACCTCTCTCTCTCTCTCTCGCATTCTATCGTCTCTCTCTCTCTCTCTCTCTCTCTCTCTCTCTCTCGCTCTCTCTCTCTCTCCTCCTAACCTCTCTCTCTCTCGCATTCTATCCTCCCTCCCTCTCTCTCTCTCTCTCTCTCTCTCTCTCTCTCTCTCTCTCTCTCTCTCTCTCTCTCTCTCCTCCTAACCTCTCTCTCACTCTGTCTCTCTCTCAATCTAACCCCTCTCTCTCTCTCTCATCCAAAGTTCTGTTTCTCTTCTTCTAACCTCTCTAGAGATTAAATTAAATTCAAAGGGCTTTATTGGCATGGGAAACATATGTGTATATTGCCAAAGCAAGTGATAAACAATAAAAAATGAAGAGTAAACATTACAGTCACAACAGTTTTAAAATGATATAGACCTTTCAAATGTTATATTATTGTTGTAACAACGAGCAAATAGTTGAAGTATGAAAGGGAAAATAAGAAAACAGATAAATAGAGGTGTGTAATGGTGTAAATGGTGTTTGTGCTCCACTGGTTGACATTTTCTTGTGGCAACAGGTCACACATCTTTGTGCTGCGGTGGTACACTGTGGTATTTCACCTAATAGAGTTTATCAAAATTGGATTTGTTTTCAAATTCTTTAAGGGTCTGTGTAATCACTTCGAATCAAATTGCATTTGTCACATGCGGCTAATACAACAGGTGTAGGTAGACCTTACAGTGAAATGCTGAATACAACAGGTGTAGACCTTACAGTGAAATGCTGAATACAACAGGTGTAGACCTTACAGTGAAATGCTGAATACAACCGGTGTAGACCTTACAGTGAAATGCTGAATACAACAGGTGTAGACCTTACAGTGAAATGCTGAATACAACAGGTGTAGACCTTACAGAGAAATGCTGACTACAACCGGTGTAGACCTTACAGTGAAATGCTGAATACAACAGGTGTAGACCTTACAGTGAAATGCTGAATACAACAGGTGTAGACCTTACAGTGAAATGCTGAATACAACAGGTGTAGACCTTACAGTGAAATGCTGAATACAACAGGTGTAGACCTTACAGAGAAATGCTGACTACAAGCGGTGTAGACCTTACAGTGAAATGCTGAATACAACAGATGTAGACCTTACAGTGAAATGCTGAATACAACAGGTGTAGACCCTACAGAGAAATGCTGACTACAACCGGTGTAGACCTTACAGTGAAATGCTGAATACAACCGGTGTAGACCTTACAGTGAAATGCTGAATACAACAGGTGTAGACCTTACAGAGAAATGCTGACTACAACCGGTGTAGACCTTACAGTGACATGCTGAATACAACAGGTGTAGACCTTACAGTGAAATGCTGAATACAACCGGTGTAGACCTTACAGTGACATGCTGAATACAACAGGTGTAGACCTTACAGTGAAATGCTGAATACAACCGGTGTAGACCTCACAGTGAAATGCTGACTACAACCGGTGTAGACCTTACAGTGAAATGCTGAATACAACAGGTGTAGACCTTACAGTGAAATGCTGAATACAACAGGTGTAGACCTTACAGTGAAATGCTGAATACAACAGGTGTAGACCTTACAGAGAAATGCTGACTACAACCGGTGTAGACCTTACAGTGACATGCTGAATACAACAGGTGTAGACCTTACAGTGAAATGCTGAATACAACCGGTGTAGACCTTACAGTGACATGCTGAATACAACAGGTGTAGACCTTACAGTGAAATGCTGAATACAACCGGTGTAGACCTTACAGTGAAATGCTGAATACAACCGGTGTAGACCTTACAGTGAAATGCTGAATACAACCGGTGTAGACCTTACAGTGAAATGCTGAATACAACAGGTGTAGACCTTACAGAGAAATGCTGACTACAACCGGTGTAGACCTTACAGTGAAATGCTGAATACAACAGGTGTAGTCCTTACAGTGAAATGCTGAATACAACAGGTGTAGTAGACCTTACCGTGAAATGCTGAATACAACAGGTGTAGGTAGACCTTACCGTGAAATGCTTAACCAACAAAATCAGTAAAGAAACTTTTTACAAAATGAACTAAAGTAAAAAATGAAATGAAAAAAAGTAACACAAAAAAATAACAATAACGAGGCTATATACAGGAGGTACCGGTACAGAGTCAGTGTGAAAATATGTGTCTCTGATGTGGTCAAACAGGAGATTAGGAAGTGCAGCTCAGTTTCCAGCTAATTTTGTGGGCAGTGTGCACATTCTCTTGAGAGCCAGGTCTGCCTACGGTGGCCTATCTCAATGGCAAGACTATGCTCACTGGGTCTGTACATAGTCAAAGCTTTCCTTAATTGTGGGTCAGTCACAGTGGTCAGGTATTCTGCCACTTTGTACTCTCTGTTAAGGGCCAAATAACACAGTTTTTTGGTTGATTCTTTCCAATGTGTCAAATAATTATATTTGTGTTTTCTCATTATTTGGTTGGGTCTAAATGTGTTGCTGTTGCTGTCCTGGGGCTCTGTGGGGTCTGTTTGTGTTTGTGAGCAGAGTACCTGTACCAGCTGGCAGAGAGGACTCTTCTCCAGGTTCATCGCTCTGTAGGGGAAGGCTTTGTTTGGAAGGTTTGAGAATCACTTATTTTTTGGTGGTTGTATTGCTCTTATTTTCACTTTCACTCTCTCTCTCTCTCTCTCTCTCTCTCTCTCTCTCTCTCTCTCTCTCTCTCTCTCTCTCTCTCTCTCTCTCTCTCTCTTTCTCTTTGTCTATCATCTTTCTCTCTCTCCGTCTAACATATCTCTCTCCTAATGAGCCCAACTTCACTACTACCACATACACATTGGTTCCAACAACATTAGACAGATACATCTATTAATCACCGTGAAGGGTACTGGTTTAGCCTCAACTACCTTAAGTAGTCCTGTTTGTCAGGTCTCCAATCAGTCCTGTGTATCAGGTCTCCAGTCAGTCCTGTTTATAAACTTCTTAGGGAGCAGTGGGTCGCTAGCGACCCACCTACGGCAACATCTGGAAAAATGCAGAGCACCAAATTCAAAATAGAAAAATAAAAATATTAAACATTCATGAAAATACAAGTGTTGCACACCATTCAAAACCTAAGAATCTTGGTAATCTCATAGCGTTGTCAGATTTCAAAAAGGCTTGTCGGCGAAAGCATGACATTTGATTGTCTGAGGACAGCGCAAACTTCCTGCATTAGCATAATAACATAACCAGTACTGGTGTCACAAAACTCTAAAAAGGGATTAAATATATCACTTACCTTTGAAGATCTTCCTCTGATGGCAATCCAAGGGTCCCAGCAACACAATAAATTGTCCTTTTGTTCAAAAAAGTCCCTCTTCATGTCCCAAAAGCTCAGTTTGGTTGGCGAATTTTGTTCAGAAATCCATCGTCCCACTTGTTCAATATACAAGACATAGAAAACGTAAAAAACATACCTATAAACTTTGTCCAAACAACTCAAACAACGTTTCTAATCGATCCTCAGGTACCCTAATATGTATATAAACGATAATATTTCACACTGATAATATCTAGGTCGCTTGAAAAGGAAAAAACCGAGGCGCACGCCAAAAATGAAGAGTCCACTCCTGAGTCCACTGACAAAAGCAGCTCTTACTCCTTTGTTTTTCAAAATAAAAGCCTGAAACCTTGTCTAAAGACTGTTGACATCTAGTGGAAGCCATATGAACTGCAATCTGGGAGCTAGATCCCCCTGCTTTCAATAGCATGTCAATGGAATAAGTGTGACATCACAAAATCTGATTTTCTGGATGGATTTTCCTCTGGTTTTTGCCTGCCAAATCAGTTCTGTTATACTCACAGACATTATTTTAACAGTTTTAGAAACTTCAGAGTGTTTATATCCAATACTACTAATTATGTGCTAATGTGCATATCCTAGCTTCTGGGCCTGAGTAGCAGGCAGTTTATTTTGGGCACGTCCGACCAGCGGATATTCAGGAAACTAGACCCTTGCGCGAAGAGTTTAACACTTTTTTGGTTACTACATGATTCTATATGTGTTATTTCATAGTTGTGATGTCTTCACTATTATTCTACAATGTAGAAAATAGTTAAAATAAAGAAAAACCGTTGAATGAGTAGGTGTGTCCAAACTTTTGACTGATACTGTATATATTTATATAAAGAGAGAGAGAGGAAGAGAGAGAGAAAAAGAAAAGTGATAGAACGAGACAGCTCCTTCATATGCCTAAAAGACACTACCCACTATATCCTAGTTTCTGGGCCAGACTCCCTGAACCTCCGAACACTGCGCCGCTCCCAAACCGGATATATCCGGTATCCAGCCAGTTCTGTGTATCAGGTCACCAGTCAGTCCTGTGTATCAGGTCTCCAGGCAGTCCTGTGTATCAGGTCTCCAGTCAGTCCTGTGTATCAGGTCTCCAGTCAGTCCTGTGTATCAAGTCTCCAGGCAGTCCTGTGTATCAGGTCACCAGTCAGTTCTGTGTATCCGGTCACCAGTCAAGACATTGTAAGTTTACTTGTTAGATATTACTGCATGGTCGGAACTAGAATTACAAGCATTTCGCTACACTCGCATTAATATCTGCTAACCATGTGTATGTGACCAATAAAATTGTATTTGTTTTGATTTGACACACACACACACACACACAAACACACACAAACGCACCAACACACACAAACACACACACAGACACATACATGCAGGCACGAAATAAC
This sequence comes from Brachymystax lenok tsinlingensis, assembly GCA_030435695.1. Classification (NCBI taxonomy): domain Eukaryota; kingdom Metazoa; phylum Chordata; class Actinopteri; order Salmoniformes; family Salmonidae; genus Brachymystax; species Brachymystax lenok. The sequence continues at coordinate 4,770,207 of CM059804.1, read as the reverse complement.
TCTCAACACACACATACGCTCGTATGCACACACAACACACACGCACGTATGCACACACAACACACACATACACACGTATGCACACACAACACACACATATGCACGTATGCACACACAACACACACACTCAAAGCCCTTGGCCACTAGCATAATGCACTTTGACAGTCACTAATAAAAGTGTCTCATTACAGATTCTAATCAAAAGCTCATCAATCACACCTTGCATGTGTTTGTGTGTGTGTTTCTGTGTGTGTGCATAATTGTGTGTGTTTGTGTGTGTGTGTGTGTGGCTTGTCTTCCTAAGCTAGGGGTCTATAAACAGTTAGGAAGAAGAATGGGAAACACAAAGCAAAGCAAACATGTAGCCACACAGCCATACAACCTGTACAATTTCAGTGTTTGATAGAAACGTCTACACGTACTCAGCAATGCTTGACCAACGTGTCAACGGCTCCCAGTCTTAAATAACAGAACCAGCCTGGGAAATCCACAACAGAAATAGAATGACATTACACAATAGGTATTCACGTTCTAGTCATTCTATTTCTACGCCGTCTGATCACATTTACCTGATGTGACAAAGTCCCATGGCCTCTCAGCTGTCACCCAGTTAAATGTCCGCTCTAGTCATTCTATTTCCAAGAATCCCCAGCTGAATCGGATAGGACGTTCAACCAGCCAGGAGTTGTCAGAAGGCTGTGGCATGGCTAAGTCCCATAGCCATTCTCCACGTTGTTTTAACCCAGTAGTGAATCCAGCTTAGCGTCAGATCATTCCACTAAGAGCTAGAGTAAACATAACAAAGCCCCCTCTCTCTGTATTTAAGTCTTTGCCTCTCTGCATATTTCTCTCTCTCTCTCTCTCTCTCTCTCTCTCTCTCTCTCTCTCTCTCTCTCTCTCTCTCTCTCTCTCTCTCTCTCTCTCTCTCTCTCTCTCTCTCTCTCTCTCTCTCTCTCTCTCTCTCTCTCTCTCTCTCTCTCTCTCTCTCTCTCTGTCTCTCTCGCTCTCTCTCCGACTCTCTCTCTCTGACTCTCTCTCTCTCTCTCTCACTTTCTTTCTCTCTCTCTCACTTTCTCTCTCTCTCTCTCTCTCTCTCTCTCTCTCTCTCTCTCTCTCTCTCTCTCTCTCTCTCATTCAATTCAATTTTCAATTGAAGGGATTTCTCTCTCTACCGCTTTCTCTCTCTCTCTCTCTCTCTCTCTCTCTCTCTCTCTCTCTCTCTCTCTCTCTCTCTCTCTCTCTGTCTCTCTCGCTCTCTCTCCAACTCTCTCTCTCTCTCTCTCTCTCTCTCTCTCTCTTCCTCTCTCTCTCTGCCTCTCTCTCTCCCTCTCTGACCAGCAGGGAAGCTGAACTCTGTTGTCTGTTTCAATAATTAACTACAAAAATAAGCCCCAACGTTTTCATTTTAATCTAATCTAATCAACAACAATTAGCTTTTTGTTTGTAATCCCTGGGTCTTCCCCCTTGCAGAGGACAGGAAGTACACAAGGTTACAGTAGCAGAGTTTACACAGTGTTCAGATAGCGGATCTAAATGTGATCACTCTTTTGATGCTGAGAATTTTCCTGAGCTTCGTCATTTACATAAATTCACTGAAATATAACACAGTTATATTAACAGTTTTCATATTTTCTTGTAGCATGAACAAATGACCTTGACTAACCTGTACCCCTCCACATTGACTCTGTACCGGTACCCCCTGTATATAGCGTCCACATTGAATCTGTACCAGTACCCCCTGTATATAGCCTCCACATTGACTCTGTACCGGTACCCCCTGTATTTAGCCTCCACATTGACTCTGTACCGGTACCCCCTGTATATAGCCTCCACATTGACTCTGTACCGGTACCCCCTGTATATAGCCTCCACATTGACTCTGTACCGTTACCCCTGTATATAGCCTCCACATTGACTCTGTACCGGTACCCCCTGTATATAGCCTCCACATTGACTCTGTACCGTTACCCCCTGTATATAGCCTCCACATTGACTCTGTACCGGTACCTCCTGTATATAGCCTCTACAATGACTCTGTGCAGTACCCCCTGTATATAGCCTCCACATTGACTCTGTGCAGTACCCCCTGTATATAGCCTCCACATTGACTCTGTACCAGTACCCCTGTATATAGCCTCCACATTGACTCTGTGCAGTACCCCCTGTATATAGCCTCCACATTGACTCTGTGCAGTTACCCCCTGTATATAGCCTCCTCATTGACTCTGTGCCGTTACCCCCTGTATATAGCCTCCACATTGACTCTGTGCAGTACCCCCTGTATATAGCCTCCACATTGACTCTGTGCAGGTACCCCCTGTATATAGCCTCCACATTGACTCTGTGCAGTACCCCCTGTATATAGCCTCCACATTGACTCTGTGCCGTACCCCCTGTATATAGCCTCCACATTGACTCTGTACCATTACCCCCTGTATATAGCCTCCACATTGACTCTGTGCAGTACCCCCTGTATATAGCCTCCACATTGACTCTGTGCCGTTACCCCCTGTATATAGCCTCCACATTGACTCTGTACCAGTACCCCCTGTATATAGCCTCCTCATTGACTCTGTGCAGTTACCCCTGTATATAGCCTCCTCATTGACTCTGTGCCGTTACCCCCTGTATATAGCCTCCACATTGACTCTGTACGTTACTCCCTGTATATAGCCTCCTCATTGACTCTGTACCGTTACCCCCTGTATATAGCCTCCACATTGACTCTGTGCAGTACCCCCTGTATATAGCCTCCACATTGACTCTGTACCGGTACCCCCTGTATATAGCCTCCACATTGACTCTGTGCAGTACCCCCTGTATATAGCCTCCACATTGACTCTGTGCCGTTACCCCCTGTATATAGCCTCCACATTGACTCTGTACCGTTACCCCCTGTATATAGCCTCCACATTGACTCTGTACCGGTACCCACTGTATATAGCCTCCACACAGACTCTGTACCGTTACCCCCTGTATATAGCCTCTACATTGACTCTGTACCAGTACCCCTGTATATAGCCTCCTCATTGACTCTGTACCGTTACTCCCTGTATATAGCCTCCTCATTGACTCTGTACCGTTACCCCTGTATATAGCCTCCACATTGACTCTGTACCGTTACCCCCTGTATATAGCCTCTACATTGACTCTGTACCAGTACCCCCTGTATATAGCCTCCTCATTGACTCTGTACCGTTACTCCCTGTATATAGCCTCCTCATTGACTCTGTACCGTTACCCCCTGTATATAGCCTCCACATTGACTCTGTACCGTTACTCCCTGTATATAGCCTCCTCATTGACTCTGTACCGTTACCCCCTGTATATAGCCTCCACATTGACTCTGTACAGTACCCCCTGTATATAGCCTCCACATTGACTCTGTGCAGTACCCCCTGTATATAGCCTCCACATTGACTCTGTGCAGGTACCCCCTGTATATAGCCTCCACATTGACTCTGTACCGTTACCCCCTGTATATAGCCTCCACATTGACTCTGTGCAGTTACCCCCTGTATATAGCCTCCACATTGACTCTGTACCGGTACCCCTGTATATAGCCTCCACATTGACTCTGTACCGTTACCCCCTGTATATAGCCTCTACATTGACTCTGTACCAGTACCCCCTGTATATAGCCTCCTCATTGACTCTGTACCGTTACTCCCTGTATATAGCCTCCTCATTGACTCTGTACCGTTACCCCCTGTATATAGCCTCCACATTGACTCTGTACCGGTACCCCCTGTATATAGCCTCCACATTGACTCTGTACCGGTACCCCCTGTATATAGCCTCCACATTGACTCTGTACCGGTACCCCCTGTATATAGCCTCCACATTGACTCTGTACAGGTACCCCTGTATATCGCCTCATTATTGTTCTTTTACTATGTTACTTTTTATTATTTTCTACTTTAGTTGGTAAATATTTTCTTAACTCTTTCTTGATGTCACGATCTTCATAACGGACAGACCAAGGCACAGCGAGGCATCCAGTAATCATGTTTATTTAACGAAACGAAACGAAACACACGTAACTGGGCAAAATAAACAAACGTAAACAAAGACCGTGACGTTGAACCATAACTGACAAAACCAACACAGCTATGACCAAACAATAACCCACAAAACCTACATGAAAACCCCAAACATATATATGGTTCCCAATTAGAGACAACAACACACAGCTGCCTCTAATTGGGAACCATTACTCCAACATAGATATATAACACCTAGAACATAAAAAACCCTACACCAAAACCAAAACAAAACACGCCAGCCTGTCTTTTCAGGCCTGGACGTGACACTTGAACTGACCAGAGCCCTATGGAACCCTATTCCTTCTGTAGTGCACTACTTTAGACCAGAACCCTATGGCACCTTATTCCCTATATAGTGCACTACTTTAGACCAGAGCCCTATGCCACCCTATTCCCTATATAGTGCACTACTTTAGACCAGAGCCCTATGGCACCTTATTCCCTATATAGTGCACTACTTTAGACCAGAGCCCTATGCCACCCTATTCCCTATATAGTGCACTACTTTAGACCAGAGCCCTATGGCACCCTATTCCCTATATAGTGCACTACTTTAGACCAGAGCCCTATGCCACCCTATTCCCTATATAGTGCACTACTTTAGACCAGAGCCCTATGCCACCCTATTCCCTATATAGTGCACTACTTTAGACCAGAGCCCTATGGGTCCCTATTCCCTATATAGTGCACTACTTTAGACCAGAGCCCTATGCCACCCTATTCCCTATATAGTGCACTACTTTAGACCAGAGCCCTATGCCACCCTATTCCCTATATAGTGCACTACTTTTTGACCAGAGCCCTGCACTATATGGCGGACAGACATTTCAGAAAACAACCACTGTCTGTCACAGTTCACCCTCCTCACAGCCTGCAACCAGCCGTCTTGTTTAACGCAGCCTTTGAGTCATCCTACAGGCGTATTGGAGAGGTGATGTGAATTGAAGTCGCTGCAGTCACCTTCAAAAGGATGGGAGATGGTCGTCCAGTCGCACACGGATGGAATTACAAAGATTAAACGGTTTCCCAGGGAGAACGAGGGAAGCAATAGTCATTCTATTATCCTTTTAAAAATGCAATGGTTTATAGTCCCAAATGACACCCTATTCCCTATGTTGACTAGGGCCCATTGGGTTCGGTCAATTTAATGCTCCATATGAGGAATAGGTTGTCATTTGGGATGCAAGTTTTGAGAGAAGTGGAAAAACACTTTTAGAGTTGGGTCAGAGAGAGCAGGTGGAACATAGGGAGCAGGGGAAGTAGGGGGAGCAGGGGAGAGTAGAGGGAGCAGGGGAGCAGGGGAGAGTAGGGAGAGAAGGGGAGAGAGAGAGGGGAGAGAAGGGGAGCAGGGAGAGTAGGGGGGAGCAGGGGAGAGTAGGGAGAGTAGGGGAGCAGAGGGGAGCAGGGGAGTAGGGAGAGAAGGGGAGAGAGAGGGGGGGAGCAGGGGAGAGTAGGAGAGTAGGGGGGGCAGGGGAGAGTAGGGGGAACAGGAGAGAGAAAGGGGAGAGAGAAGGGGAGAGCAGAGGGGAGAGCAGGGGACAGGGGGGAGAGTAGGGGAGGGGGAACAGGAGAGAGAGGGGAGAGTAGGGAGCAGGGGGAGAAGGGGAGAGTAAGGGAGCAGGGGAGAGTAGGGAGCAGGGAGAGGGAAAGGGGAGAGTAGGGGAGAGAAGGGGGGAGAGTAGGGAGACAGGGGAGAGAAGGGGAGAGAAGGGAGACAGGGGAGAGAAGGGGGAGAGTAGGGGGAGCAGGGGGAGCAGGGGAGAGTAGGGGGGACAGGGGAGAGTAGGGGAGCAGTGGAGTGGGGAGAGTAGGGGGAGCAGGGAGCAGGGGAGCAGGGGAGAGAAGGGAGAGAGAGGGAGAGCAGGGGAGAGGAGGACAGGGGAGAGTAGGGAGGAGCAGGGGGGAGCAGGGAGCAGGGGAGAGAAGGGGAGAGTAGGGGGAGCAGGGAGAGTAGGGGGACAGCAGGGAGAGTAGGGGGGCAGGGGGAGCAGGGAGAGTAGAGGGAGAGTAGGGGAGCAGGGGAGAGAAGGGGAGAGAAGAGGGAGAGCAGGGGAGAGCAGGAGGGAAGCAGGGGGAACAGGGAGAGTAGGGAACAGGGGGAGCAGGGGAGAGTAGGGGAGGAGCAGGGGAGAGTAGGGAGCAGGGGAGGGAACAGGGGGAGCAGGGGAGAGCAGGGAGAGCAGGGGGAGCAGGAGGAGACAGGAGGGAGAGGGGAGAGCAGGGGAGAGTAGGGGGGCAGGAGAGCAGGGAGGAGTAGGGGGGAGCAGGAGACAGGGAGAGTAGGGGGAGCAGAGGAGAGGCAGGGACAGGGGGAGCAGGGAGAGTAGGGGGGAGAGGAGGGGAGCAGGGGAGCAGGGGAGAGAAGGGGAGCAGAGAGTAGGGGGAGCAGAGGGGGAGCAGGAGGGAGAGTAGGGGAAGGAGAGGGGAGCAGGGGAGAGTAGGGAGAGTGGGAGCAGAGCAGGGAGAGTAGGGGAGAGTAGGGGGAGCAGGGGGAGAGGGAGAGGGGGGAGCAGGGGAGACAGGGGAGGAGGGAGCAGGGGAGAGAAGGGGAGCAGGGAGGCAGGGGAGAGAGAGTGTAGATGGAGCAGGGGAGAGTAGGGGTGAGTGGGAGCAGGGAGAGCAGGGAGAGTAGGGGAGCAGGGGAGAAGGGGGAGAGTGGGGGAGCAGGGGAGAGTAGGGGGGCAGGGGAGCAGGAGAGAGGGGGAGAGTGGGAGCAGGGCGAGTGGGGGGGAGCAGGGGAGAGAGGGGGAGCAGGGGGGGAGCAGGGGGGAGCAGGGGGGCAGGGGGGAGAGTAGGGGGAGGGGAGCAGGGAGGCAGGGGGAGAGTAGGGAGCAGGGGGAGCAGGGGAGAGTAGGGAGAGAGAGGGGGAGGAGGGAGGTAGGGGAGAGTGGGGGAGCAGGGGGAGAGTAGGGGAGCAGGAGAGAAGGGAGAGAAGGGGGGAGCAGGGGAGAGAGGGGAGCAGGGGAGAGTAGGGGGAGCAGGGGAGAGAAGGGAGAGTAGGGGAGAGAGAGGGAGAGTGGGGGGGAGCAGGGGAGAGAAGGGGAGAGAAGGGAGTAGGGGAGAGAAGGGAGAGGGGGGGAGCAGGGGGAGCAGGGGAGAGTGGGAGCAGGGGAGAGTAGGGGGAGCAGTGGAGTGGGGAGAGTAGGGGGGAGCAGGGAGAGCAGGGAGCAGGGGAGAGAAGGGGAGAGAAGGGAGCAGGGGAGAGTGGGGGGAGCAGGGGGAGCAGGGAGACAGGGGAGAGCAGGGAGACAGGGGAGAGTAGGGAGGGGGGGGAGCAGGGGGAGAGTAGGGGGAGCAGGGGGAGCAGAGAGTAGGGGGAGCAGGGGAGCAGGGGGAGCAGGGGAGCAGGGGGGAGCAGGGGAGCAGGGGGAGCAGGGGGAGCAGGGAGAGCAGGGGAGAGCAGGGGGGGAGCAGGGGGAGAGCAGGGGAGCAGGGGAGAGCAGGGGGGAGCAGGGGGGGAGAGTAGGGAGAGGGGGGAGCAGGGGAGAGTAGGGGGAGCAGGGGAGCAGGGGGAGCAGAGGGGAGCAGGGGGGAGCAGGGGGAGCAGGGGAGAGTAGGGGGAGCAGGGGGAGCAGGGAGAGTAGGGGGGGCAGGGAGAGAGGGAGCAGGGGAGAGTAGGGGGAGCAGGGAGACAGGGGGAGCAGGGAGAGCAGGGGGAGCAGGGGAGAGAAGTAGGGAGCAGGAGCAGGGAGCAGGGAGACAGGGGGGGAGCAGGGGGAGAGGGGAGAGTAGGGGGGGGGGGAGCAGGGGAGAGTAGGGGGAGCAGGGGGAGCAGGAGAGTAGGGGGAGCAGGGGGGAGCAGGGAGAGTAGGGGGAGCAGGGGAGACAGGAGAGTAGGGAGCAGGGGAGCAGGGGGAGAAGGGGGAGCAGGGGAGCAGGAGAGCAGGGAGACAGGGGAGCAGGGAGAGTAGGGGGGAGCAGGGGAGAGTAGGGGGAGCAGGGGAGAGAAGGGAGCAGGGAACAGGAGGAGACAGGGGGAGAGTAGGGGAGCAGGGGGAGCAGGGGGAGAGAGGGAGCAGGGGAGACAGGGGAGAGTAGGGGAGACAGGGGGGGAGCAGGGGGAGAGTAGGGGGAGCAGGGAGACAGGGGAGAGAAGGGGGAGACAGGGGAGAGAAGGAGACAGGGGGAGAGGGAGACAGGGGAGCAGGGGGAGCAGTAGGGAGCAGGGGAGAGAGAGCAGGGAGTGGGGAGGGAGACAGGGGAGAGTAGGGGAGCAGGGGGGAGCAGGGAGAGAAGGGGAGACAGGGGAGCAGGGAGAGTAGGGGAGCAGGGAGCAGGGGGGAGCAGGGAGAGGGGAGCAGGGGAGAGAAGGAGAGTAGGGAGCAGGGAGAGTAGGGGAGCAGGGGGAGTAGGGGAGAGACAGGGGGAGCAGGAGAGTAGAGGAGCAGGAGAGCAGGGAGAGAGGGAGAGAAGGGAGACAGGGGAGAGGGGGAGCAGGAGGGAACAGGAGAGTAGGGGAGCAGGGGAGAGAGAGGGGGAGTAGGGGGAGGGAGCAGGGGAGAGTAGGGGGAGAGGGAGGGAACAGGGGAGAGTAGGGAGCAGGGGGAGCAGGGGAGAGTGGGAGACAGGGGGAGCAGGGGAGAGTAGGGAGGGGGAGCAGGGGGAGACAGGGGAGAGTAGGGAGAGTAGGGAGAGCAGGGGAGGCAGGGAGAGTAGGGGAGACAGGAGGGAACAGGGGAGAGTAGGGAGAGTAGGGAGAGCAGGAGGCAGGAGAGGGGGGAGGCAGGGAGGGAGCAGGGGAGAGTAGGGGAGAGTAGGGGGGGACAGGGGGAGAGAAGGGGGAGAGTAGGGGGAGCAGGGGGGAGCAGGGGAGAGAAGGGGAGAGTAGGGAGCAGGGAGCAGGGGAGAGTAGGGGAGAGTGGGGGAGCAGGGAGGCAGGGAAAGTAGGGGGAGCAGGGGGGAGCAGGGGAGAGTAGGGGAGCAGGGGAAGCAGGGGAGCAGGGAGAGCAGGGAGAGAAGGAGAGTAGGTGGAGCAGGGGCAAGTAGGGGTGAGTGGGGGGAGCAGGGGAGTGCAGGGAGAGTAGGGGGAGCAGGGGGAGCAGGGGAGAGCAGGGGGAGCAGGGAGAGCAGGGGGAGAGTGGGAGCAGGGGGAGCAGGGGAGAGCAGGGGGAGCAGGGAGCAGGGGGAGCAGGGGAGAGAAGTGGGGGTAAGTGGGGGAGCAGGGGAGAGGGGGAGGGGGGCAGGGGAGTGGGGAGAGTAGGAGAGGGGAGCAGGGAGAGAAGGGGAGCAGGGGGAGCAGGGGAGAGTGGGGGAGCAGGAGGAACAGGGGAGAGTAGGGGAGAGTAGGGGGAGCAGGGGCGAGTAGGGAGACAGGGGGAGCAGGGGAGAGTAGGTGGAGCAGGGGGCAGAGTGGAGAGTAGGGGGAGCAGAGGGGAGACTAGGGAGAGCAGGGGAGCAGGGGAGAGCAGGGAGAGTGGGAGAGCAGGGAGCAGGGGAGAGAGTGGGGGAGCAGGAGAGCAGGGAGAGTAGGGAGAGCAGGGGAAGCAGGGGAGCAGGGGGAGCAGGGGAGAGAAGGGGAGAGTAGGTGGAGCAGGGGCAGAGTGGGGAGAGTGGGAGGGGGGGAGAGCAGGGAGGCAGGGAGACAGGGGGGGAGCAGGGGGAGCAGGGGGAGAGCAGGGGGAGGGAGGCAGGGAGGCAGGGGAGCAGGGAGAGCAGGGGAGAGAAGGGAGAGTGGAGGTGGAGCAGGGGCGAGTAGGGGAGAGTAGGGAGCAGGTGAAAGTAGGGGGAGCAGGGAGAGCAGGGGGGAGCAGGGGAGCAGGGAGCAGGGGAGAGTAGGGAGCAGGGGAGAGTAGGGGGAGCAGGGGAGAGCAGGGGAGAGCAGGGGAGAGTGGGAGCAGGGGAGAGTAGGGGGCAGGGGGAGCAGGGAGAGTAGGGGAGAGCAGGGAGAGCAGGGAGAGTAGGGGGACAGGAGGGAACAGGGGGTGAGTAGGGGGAGCAGGGGGAGCAGGGAGAGCAGGGGAGAGAAGGGGGAGTAGGTGGAGCAGGGGCAAGTAGGGGAGAGTAGGGGAGCAGGTGAGAGTAGGGAGAGCAGGGGGAGCAGGGGAGAGCAGGGGGCAGGGAGAGTGGGGGAGCAGGGAGAGTAGGGGGGAGCAGGGAGGCAGGGAGCAGGGGAGAGTGGGGGAGCAGGGGAGAGTGGGGGAGCAGGGGAGAGTGGGGAGCAGGGAGAGTAGGGAGCAGGGGAGGCAGGGGAGCAGGGAGAGTGGGGGAGCAGGGGAGAGTAGGGGGCAGGGGGAGTAGGGGAGCAGGGAGAGCAGGGAGCAGGGAGAGTGGGGAGCAGGGGAAAGTAGGGGAGAGTAGGGGAGCAGGGGAGAGTAGGGAGCAGGGAGAAGGGGGAGCAGGGGAGAGAAGTGGGAGCAGGGGAGAGTAGGCGGAGCAGGGGGAGCAGGGGGAGTAGGGGTAGCAGGGGGAGCAGGGGAGAGTAGGGGGATCAGGGGAGAGAAGGGGAGAGTAGGGGGAGCAGGGGAGAGCAGGGGGAGCAGGGGAGAGTAGGGGGAGCAGGGGAGAGCAGGGGGAACAGGGGAGAGCAGGGGGAGCCTCAGCTCTAACCCCCTAATAGGTTCTTATTATGGAGGGAGAGAGGGGAGATCAACACAGGAGTGCATCCCAAATGGGACCCTATTCCCTTGGTAGTACACTTCTTTTGACTAAGGTCCATAGGGCTCTGATCAAAAGTAGTGCACTATATAGGGAATAGGGTGCATTTTGAGATGCACAACATAAATGCCTTCTCAGTGCTGGTTGAGAGAATGCCAAGAGTGTGCAAAGCTGTCATCAAGGCAAAGGGTGGCTAATTTGAAGAATCTAAAATATAAAATATATTTAGATTTGTTTAACACTTTTTTTGTTCACTGCATGATTCCATATGTGTTATTTCATAGTTTTGATGCCTTCACTACTATTCTACAATGTAGACAATTTGAGAAGAAAAACAAATATTACCCTGGAACAAGTAAGTGTGTCCAAACTTTTGACTGGTACTGTATATAGTGTCTAGGTAGTCATTTGGGACACATTTCTGCTCCCTCTCAAAGAATAGAGGGCACCTACAAGCTACACCGTCTCCTTGAAAGCAGGTGATGATATAGTCAAAGTGACATTGAAATGGAAATGCACTGCCCTAACATGAAGGGACTCTACTGATGAAATAGTAAAATGTGCATCATCCTTTTGTCTCCAAACCAAACATATTTATGTCACCAATTTCCTGCTTTAAGGACGGAATCCTAACAGGAAACATTCCAAGGGCCATGAACAGGAAATAGTGAAGTCAGGATAAACTCAAACACGTTGAGAGAAAAGAAGACAAATATGGAGTGATTGAAGCACCTGTCATGTCTAGACCACAGCGTCACACTACGTCAACAAAACCACCTCGCACGAACACACACACCCACACACCTAAAACGCAATGCTGTGGAACATAGGGTTAGAGCGCAGAACATGAGTGAAGTCGTTGACATTTCATTATGAAAAGAAAGTGTTCCTGACATTATTTTCAATTTGGCGTCTAGATTGGAAACCAGATACTATCATACAGCAAATAAAGCAGCCGATTCAGGCCCGAAGCTGAAAGCAGCTGATTCAGGCCCAAAGCTGAAAGCAGCCGATTCAGGCCCGAAGCCGAAAGCAGCCGATTCAGGCCCGAAGCCGAAAGCAGCCGATTCAGGCCCGAAGCCGAAAGCAGCCGATTCAGGCCCGAAGCCGAAAGCAGCCGATTCAGGCCCGAAGCCCGAAAGCAGCCGATTCAGGCCCAGAAGCCGAAAGCAGCCGATTCAGGCCCGAAGCCGAAAGCAGCCGATTCAGGCCCGAAGCCGAAAGCAGCCGATTCAGGCCCGAAGCCGAAAGCAGCCGATTCAGGCCCGAAGCCCGAAAGCAGCTGCATATTTACCTTCATGTCAATGGGATCACTGAATGTGAAAAATATACCTTTAAATGTACAGTGTATTGGGGAGATGCAAAACCGTACATGAGCATGTTGGAAAATATACAAAAGTTAAGAGAAAAAAATTATATAAATAAAAAAAAGACTACAGAAAAAAGTCTAATTTCACACATAGCTGCCTGTTTCAACTCCGGCCGGGACACAGAGTCTGAGTCCCAGACGGCACCCTATTCCCCGTAATGCACCATGTCTGACCAGAGCCTTATGGGTCCTGGTAATATAGTGCACTATAAAGGGAATGGGGTGCGGTTTGAGACTTAGCCAGTAACACGGGTAGTGGGTAGAAAGCAATTACTCTAATGATGAGAGTCACGGGAGAAGTCTAAGCAGTATGTCTTAGCTTGTGTCCCAATGGAACCCTATAGTGTACTACTTTTAACCAGAGCCCTATGGGGCTTGGCATAAAACATAGTTGCACTACATAGCAAATAGGGTGAAATTTGGGATTCACAGTGGGGGTTAAAACAGTTTAATAAAGAAGTGCAGAGAGGACTGAGATATTATGAAGGAATTATTACGAAGGAGTTGTACGAAGGAGTTATTATGAAGGAGTTATTATGAAGGAGATATTATGAAGGAGATGTTACGAAGGAGTTATTATGGAGGCGTTATTATGAAGTGGTTATTATGAAGGGGTGATGAAGGAGTTATTACGAAGGAGGTATTATGAATGAGTTATTATGAAGGAGTTATTATGAATGAGTTATTATGAAGGGGTTATTAAGGTGTTATTATGAAGGAGTTATTATGAAGGAGTTATTATGAAGGGGTGATGAAGGAGTTATTATGAAGGAGATATTATGAAGGGGTGATGAAGGAGTTATTATGAAGGAGTTACAATGATGGATATATTCTGAAGGAGTTATTATTAAAGAGTTATTATGAATGAGTTATTATGAAGGAGTTATTATGAATGAGTTATTATGAAGGGGTGATGAAGGGTTTATTACGAAGGAGTTGTACGAAGGAGTTATTATGAAGGAGTTATTATGAAGGAGTTATTATGAAGGAGTTATTATGAAGGAGTTATTATGAAGGAGTTATTATGAAGAAGATATTACGAAGGAGTTATTATGGAGGGTTTATTATGAGGGAGATATTACGAAGGAGTTATTATGAAGGAGTTATTATGAAGGAGATATTATGAAGGGGTGATGAAGGAGTTATTATGAAGGAGATATTATGAAGGAGTTATTATGAAGGAGTTATTATGAAGGAGTTATTACGAAGGAGTTATTATGAAGGGGTGATGAAGGAGTTATTATGAAGTAGATATTATGAAGGGGTGATGAAGGAGTTATTATGAAGGAATTACAATGATGGATATATTCTGAAGGAGTTATTATTAAAGAGTTATTATGAAGGAGTTATTATGAAGGGGTTATTATGAATGAGTTATTTTGAAGGAGTTATTAAGAAGGGGTGATGAAGGAGTTATAATGAAGGAGATATTATGAAGGAGTTATTATGAAGGAGTTATTATGAAGGAGTTATTACGAAGGAGTTATTATGAAGGGGTGATGAAGGAGTTATTATGAAGGAGTTATTATGAAGTAGATATTATGAAGGGGTGATGAAGGAGTTATTATGAAGGAATTACAATGATGGATATATTCTGAAGGAGTTATTATTAAAGAGTTATTATGAAGGAGTTATTATGAAGGGGTTATTATGAATGAGTTATTTTGAAGGAGTTATTAAGAAGGGATGATGAAGGAGTTATAATGAAGGAGATATTATGAAGGAGTTATTATGAAGGAGTTATTATGAAGGAGTTATTACGAAGGAGTTATTATGAAGGGGTGATGAAGGAGTTATTATGAAGGAGATATTATGAAGGAGTTATTATGAAGGAGTTATTATGAATGAGTTATTATGAAGGAGTTATTATGAAGGAGATATTATGAAGGGGTGATGAAGAAGTTATTATGAAGGAGTTGTTTCGAAGTAGTTATTATATAATGGTTATTATGAAGGAGATATTATGAAGGGGTTATGAAGGAGATATTACAAAGGAGTTATTATGAAGGAGTTATTATGAATGAGTTATTATGAAGGAGTTATTATGAATGAGTTATTATGAAGGGGTTGTTAAGGGGTTATTATGAAGGAGTTATTATGAAGTAGATATTATGAAGGGGTGATGAAGGAGTTATTCTGAAGGAATTACAATGATGGATATATTCTGAAGGAGTTATTATGAAGGAGTTATTATGAAGGAGTTATTATGAAGGGGTTATTATGAAGGAGTTATTATGAATGAGTTATTATGAATGAGTTATTATGAAGGAGTAATTAAGAAGTGGGTATTACGAAGGGGTGATGAAGGAGTTATAATGAAGGAGATATTATGAAGGAGTTATTATGAAGGAGTTATTATGAAGGGGTGATGAAGGAGTTATTATGAAGGAGATATTATGAAGGAGTTATTATGAAGGAGTTATTATGAAGGAGATATTATGAAGGGGTGATGAAGAAGTTATTATGAAGGAGTTGTTTCGAAGGTGTTATTATATAATGGTTATTATGAAGGAGATATTATGAAGGGGTTATTATGAAGGGGTTACTATGAACGAGTTATTATGAATGAGTTATTATGAAGGAGTTATAACGAAGAAGTTATTACGAAGGAGTTATTACAAAGGAGTTATTATGAAGGAGTTATTATGAAGGAGTTATTACGAAGGGGTTATTATGAAGGAGTTATTATGAAGGAGTTATTATGAAGGAATTATTATGAAGTAGTTAGTATGAAGGAGATATTATGAAGGGGTTATTATGAAGGAGTTAGTATGAAGGAGATATTATGAAGGGGTTATTATGAAGGGGTTATTATGAAGGAGTTATTATGAAGGAGTTATTATGAAGGAGTTATTATGAAGGAGTTATTATAAATATGTTACAGTTTTTTATGTACTGTCTACTGTGCTGTTGGAGAGAACTCTGGATATACAGATGTGGTATTATAATTTGCCAACGCCGCTGCTGTTGCTGTTCAAAGCCATCATAGTCCCAGCAGCACTAAAGCCATCAAAGGTGAATGACCAGGGTGATGTGCATACATTTTACTGAGCAGTTTCTGAGACATTGTGTATCCCTTAGCATATGCCATTAGGAAGTATGGCTTTCTCCGTCTGTTGTCCATTGAAAAGCACTCGTGCTATTCAAGTCGTTACTTCCCACGCCTTGTCTTTCGCTCTGTCTCGAACACACATTCATTCTCTCTCTCTCTCTCTCTCTCTCTCTCTCTCTCACATCACACTGTGCTAGCATAACGTCCTATTCAGCAGTGACAGACTTCCGTTGTGATGCTTCCAGCTACAGTTACATAAGATATGCTTCACCTTTCAGAGGAGAGATTTCATAAATGAAAAGATAGAGCCTTGAGGCTGAATATACGTCTGGGTCCCAGACGTCACCCTATTACCTAAATTTCTATCCTATAGGGTTCTTGACAAACATAGTACACTATATAGGGCATAGGGTGCCATTTGGGACTTACACTCGATGTTCCACTGCACGGGAAGTGGCTTGTTTCAGCTCAGAAAGAAAAGGTCAATATTATAGAAAATGAATGAGAGAAAAAATATCACACTCATGCAATCAGTACTGAGAAACAGTTAGATACACATCTGCAGTGCTATTTATTGCTAAATGTGAAAAAACTTGAGGAGGCTTTTTAGGTAATGTCTTGATTAGCCTTTTCTTTGGCAATCAGACCTTTTGTATCAACGCCGGTGAAAAGTACAACATGGAATTCGTAAATGTGTATTTGCATAAAGAAATACCTGCTTTTATCAACTGTTAAAGATGAGCTCCAGAATCTTAAGCAGAACAAATTTGTAACATACACAGTGTATAGTACAAAATGTATTTAAAGTATAATGCCTGGTACTCAGGCGCAGAAACTAGGATATGCACATAATTAGTAGTATTGGATAGAAAACAATCTGAAGTTTCTAAAACTGTTAGAATAATGTCTGTGAGTATAACAGAACTGATTTGGCAGGTGAAAACCAGAGGAAAATCCATCTGGATAAATGTGTTTCTGTGAAGTGACTCTTTTCCCATTGACTTGGAATTGAAAGGAGGGGAATCCAGCTCCCAGGTTGCAGTACCTATGGCTTCCACTAGATGTCACCAGTCTCTAGACAAGGTTTCATGCGTTTATCTAGAAAAATCAAGGAGTAAGACAAGTTTTGGCAAGTGGACTAAGGAAGTCACTTTTCTCTTTGACGTGGCGGGACCGTGAGCGTGCGCCTTGGTTTTTTCCTTTTTTATTGCCCAGGATATTATCCGTGTGAAATATTATCGTTTATATACATATTAGTGTACCTAAGGATCGATTAGAAACGTTGTTTGAGTTGTTTGGACAAAGTTTATAGGTATGTTTTTAACGCTTTCTATGTCTTCTATATTGGACGAGTGGACGGTGGATTTCTGAACAAAACGCGCAAACCAAACGGAGATTTATGGATATAAAGAGGGACTTTTTCGAACAAAAGGAACAATTAGTGTGTTACTGAGACCCTTTGGATTGCCATCAGAGGAAGATTTTCAAAGGTAAGCAATTTATTTTATCGCTTTTTCAGAGTTTTTTTACACCCGTGCTGGTTAAGTTATTGTTATTAAATGTTATTAAATGCTAAATGTTATTAAAATATATGGGGCGCTGTCCCCAGACAATCAAATGTTATGCTTTCGCCGTAAAGCCTATCAGAGATATGAGCCGAATCATGGGGAAGTGGTACTGGCTAAGCTCTTATCGATCGATCGATCTGTCTGTCTCATTTATTTAACCTTTATTTAAGTAGGCAAGTCAGTTAAGAACAAATTCTTATTTTTCCATTGATGGCCTACCAAAAGGCCTCATGCGGGGACTGAGGCCTAGGATTAAAAATAAATACAATATAAATATAGGACAAAACACAATCACAAGAGAGACAACACAACACTACATAAAGAGACCACAGCATAGAAAGGCAGCAAGACATGACAACAGCATGGTAGCGACACAACATGACAACAGCTTGGAAGCAACACAACATGACAACAACATGGTAGCAACACAAAATGACAACAACATGGTAGCAACACAACTGTCACACCCTTATCTGTTTAATCTGTCCGTGTGATTGTCTCCACCCACCTCCAGGTGCCGCCCATCTTCTCCATTATCCCCTGTGTATTCATACCTGTGTTCTCTGTTTGTCCGCTGCCAGTTCGTCTTGTTTGTCAAGTCAACCAGTGTTTTTGTTATGTTGCTCCTGCTTATCCCAGTCTCTCTTTTTCTCGCCCTCCTGGTTTTGACCCTTGCCTGGCCTGACTCTGAGCCCACCTGCCTGACCACTCTGCCTGCCCATGACCCTGAGCCTGCCTACCTGACCACTCTGCCTGCCCCTGACCCTGAGCTTGCCTACCGTTGCCACACCTCTGGTTTACTGACCCCTTGCCTGCTTTGACCTGTCTATTGCCTGGTCCCTGTTGGAATATTACAACTTTGTCAATTCGACCTTGATTCCTGATAACAACATAACCACAACATGGTAGAAACACAACATGGTAGCAACACAATACATGGTGCAAACATTATTGGGCACAGACAGCAGCACAAAGGTCAAGAAGGTAGAGACACAACAATACATCACACAAAGTACCCACAACTGTCAGTAAGAGTGTCCATGATTGAGTCTTTGAATGAAGAGATTGAGATAAAACTGTCCAGTTTGAGTGTTTGTTGCAGCTCGTTCCAGTCGCTAGCTGCAGCGAACTGAAAAGAGGAGCGTCCCAGAGATGTGTGTGCTTTGGGGACCTTTAACAGAATGTGACTGGTAGAACGGGTGTTGTATGTGTAGGATGAGGGCTGCAGTAGATATCTCAGATAGGGGGGAGTGAGGCCTGAGGGTTTTATAAATAAGCACCAGTGGGTCTTGCAACAGTATACAGAGGTGACCAGTTTACAGAGGAGTATAGTGATGTATGCAGTGATGTGTCCTATTGTCACGATCTTCATGAGGGACAGACCAAGGCGCAGCGAGGCATCCAGTATACATGTTTATTATTCAAAAACGAAACTCACGTAACTGGGTAAGACAACAAAAGGTAAATGTAACGAAGACCGTGAAGTCGAACACACTAAACACAAACAAACATGTCCAAACAATCACCCACAAAACCTAAATGAAAACCCCAAATATATATATGGTTCCCAATTAGAGACAACAACACACAGCTGCCTCTAATTGGGAACCATTACCCCAACATAGAAATAGAACACCTAGAACATAAAAAACCCTACACCAAAAACAAAACAAAACACGCCAGCCTGTCATCTCAGGCCTGGACGTGACACCTATAAGTAACATTGGTGGCAAATCTGATGGCCGAACGGAAAAGAACATCTAGCCGCTCGAGGGTACCCTTACCTGCCGATAGATAAATTATGACTCTGTAATCTGCCATGGGTCGGATGGTCTTCTGAATCAGGGTTAGTTTGGCAGCTGGGGTGAAAGAGGAGCGATTACTATAGAGGAAACCAAGTCTAGATTTAACTTTAGCCTGCAGCTTTGATATGTGCTGAGAGAAGGACAGTGTACCATCTAGCCATACTCCCAAGTGCTTGTATGAGGTAACTACCTCAAGCTCTAAACCCTCTGAGATAGTAATAACACCAGTGGGGAGAGGGGCATTCTTCTTACCAAACCACATGACCTTTGTTTTGGAGGTGTTCAGAACAAGGTTAAGGGTAAAGAAAGCTTGTTGGACACTGAGAATGCTTTGTTGGAGAGCATTTAACACAGAATCCGGGGAGGGGCCAGCTGAGTATAAGACTGTACCATCTGCATATAAATGGATGAGAGAGCTTCCTACTGCCTGAGCTATGTTGTTGATGTAAATTTAGAAGAGCTTGGGGCCTTGGATCCACCCTTGGGGTACTCCCTTTGGGGTGTCTACAGTGGTTCTTTCTTTAAAAGTTGTGTCATACTTTAAATTTGATTACCAGGTTAATTTTTTATTAGGTTATAATAATCCATGCCTTCTGGAAATGTTAAAAAGTCAAAAAGCTATGGGCGGAGTTACAAATGTGTCTGTCAGAAGTTTTCAGATCAACCAATGTCAGACTTTAAGTGCCTTATTATCCGAATGTTGAAAGTGTGTGTGGGGCGACGGGAGAGAAACAAAAAAACTGGTGCAGTTTGAGGCCATGTGGCGGAGCGTGATGCGGACGCTGGAGATGAGGGTGTGAGCATGTTGGTCTGGGCAGGTGTGATGTAGTTGTCATTTGTATGTGTAGGTGTTGTATTGTCTAAAGAGAAGAAAAAAAATACATTTGAAAAAAAAAACAAATGAAAAATGAGGGAAAATGAATGGCTTGCATCACGCAACTGATGATTCATTAGGACCCTAGAATTTATTTTATTTATTTTGTTTACATTCTTCATTGTAACTTCGTTGTCAAATAATTTAGCAGATTAACTTGGTCAAAACAGTCAAAACACTTCTTTATTAAAGATTAATGAGAAACTATGTACTTATTTATTTTTATCCAAAGGCCACAAATGAGTAAGTCACTCAGCTTTATGCTGATAAATTTTCTCTGGATTCTCTTTCATTCCGTTTCTTTTTCACAACAACAAAGAAGGACTCCGTGTTTCAGAAACTCCCTTCATATAGATGGGCTATCACACTGTGGTAAATAAAGACAAGTTGTTATTTTGAATGATTTATTTCTGTTTTTAGAGGGTTGAGAAACCAAAATCCCACGGTGCCTATATTTCTAAAATCGTCAGTCCATATGTCAAATGTAAATGCGCCATTGTATTTACCTAAGTTCTCTCTCAACTCCAGGACCACTGCCAGCAATTATTATTTTTTGCCTGATGCAGGAGTCTAGTGCCAAAAAAGAGACTCTCGGACTGAAAACACCTCCATTAATTTACGAAAAGATAGTCAATTTATGCCACAGTTTAGACTACCGATATATCAGTGTTCTACCTCCCCCTTGTGATAATGTGGTGCAATGACAGAATTGCGCAATTTACCACAATCTGCCACCATCTACCACAAACTGTGGCGGCATAAACTCAAAACCTTTAAATCTATCTATCTATCTATCTATCTATCTATCTATCTATCTATCTATCTATCTATCTATCTATCTATCTATCTATCTATCTATCTATCTATCTATCTATCTATCTATCTATCTATCTATCTGTCTGTCTGTCTGTCTGTCTGTCTGTCTGTCTGCCTGTCTGTCTGTCTGTCTGCCTGTCTACCTTTCATCTCTCTCGTTGTATCCCTCCCTCCCTCCTAAACAGCAACAGACATCCCTCCATCCACCCCTCCCTCCAGAACAGCAACAGACATCCCTCCCTCCACCCCTCCCTCCAGAACAGCAACAGACATCCCTCCATCCACCCCTCCCTCCAGAACAGCAACAGACATCCCTCCCTCCACCCCTCCCTCCTAAACAACAACAGACATCTCTCCCTCCACCCTCCCTCCTAAACAACAACAGACATCCCTCCCTCCACCCCTACCTCCTAAACAGCAACAGACAGGCCTCCCTCCACCCCTCCCTCCTAAACAGCAACAGACAGGCCTCCCTCCACCCCTCCCTCCTAAACAACAACAGACATCCCTCCCTCCACCCCTCCCTCCTAAACAACAACAGACATCCCTCCCTCCACCCCTCCCTCCTAAACAACAACAGACAGGCCTCCCTCTTTGCATACTGTAGCTCCACCACCATATTTTATAGCCAGTTTACAGAGTGGAGACCCAGCCAGGTTACAGAGAGGAGGAGACCCAGCCAGGATACAGAGAGGAAACCCAGCCAGGTTACAGAGAGGAGACCCATCTACAGTACTACTACTACTACTGCACTGAGATGACACATCTACAGTACTACTACTACTACTACTGCACTGAGATGACACATCTACAGTACTACTACTACTACTACTGCACTGAGATGACACATCTACAGTACTACTACTACTACTACTGCACTGAGATGACACATCTACAGTACTACTACTACTGCTACTGCACTGAGATGACACATCAACAGTACTACTACTACTACTACTGCACTGAGATGACACATCTACAGTACTACTACTACTGCACTGAGATGACACATCTACAGTACTACTACTACTACTACTACTACTACACTGAGATGACACATCTACAGTACTACTACTACTACTGTACTGAGATGACACATCTACAGTACTACTACTACTACTGCACTGAGATGACACATCTACAGTACTACTACTACTACTACTGCACTGAGATGACACATCTACAGTACTACTACTACTACTGCACTGAGATGACACATCTACAGTACTACTACTACTACTGCACTGAGATGACACATCTACAGTACTACTACTACTACTGTACTGAGATGACACATCTACAGTACAACTACTACTACTGCACTGATATGACACATCTACAGTACTACTACTACTACTACTGCACTGAGATGACACATCTACAGTACTACTACTACTACTGCACTGAGATGACACATCTACAGTACTACTACTACTACTGCACTGAGATGACACATCTACAGTACTACTACTACTCCTGCACTGAGATGACACATCTACAGCACTACTACTACTACTGCACTGATATGACACATCTACAGTACTACTACTACTACTACTGTACTGAGATGACACATCTACAGTACTACTACTACTACTGCACTGAGATGACACATCTACAGTACTACTACTACTACTACTGCACTGAGATGACACATCTACAGTACTACTACTACTACTGCACTGAGATGACACATCTACAGTACTACTACTACTACTGCACTGAGATGACACATCTACAGTACTACTACTACTACTGTACTGAGATGACACATCTACAGTACTACTACTACTACTACTCCTGCACTGAGATGACACATCTACAGCACTACTACTACTACTGCACTGAGTTGACACATCAACAGTACTACTACTACTACTACTGCACTGATATGACACATCTACAGTACTACTACTACTACTGCACTGAGATGACACATCTACAGTACTACTACTACTACTGCACTGAGATGACACATCTACAGTAGTACTACTACTACTGCCCTGAGATGACACATCTACGGTAATACTACTACTACTACTACTGCACTGAGATGTCACATCTACGGTACTACTACTACTACTGCACTGAGATGACACATCTACAGTACTACTATTACTACTGCCCTGAGATGACACATCTACGGGACTACTACTACTACTACTGCACTGAGATGACACATCTACGGTACTACTACTACTACTGCACTGAGATGTCACATCTACGGTACTACTACTACTGCACTGAGATGCCACATCTACGGTACTACTACTACTACACTGAGATGACACATCTACAGTACTACTTCTACTACTGCACTGAGATGACACATCTACAGTAGTACTACTACTACTACTGCACTGAGATGACACATCTACGGTAATACTACTACTACTACTACTGCACTGAGATGTCACATCTACGGTACTACTACTACTACTACTGCACTGAGATGACACATCTACAGTACTACTACTACTACTGCACTGAGATGACACATCTACAGTAGTACTACTACTACTGCCCTGAGATGACACATCTACGGTAATACTACTACTACTACTACTGCACTGAGATGTCACATCTATGGTACTACTACTACTACTGCACTGAGATGACACATCTACAGTACTACTACTACTACTGCCCTGAGATGACACATCTACGGGACTACTACTACTGCACTGAGATGCCACATCTACGGTACTACTACTACTACACTGAGATGACACATCTACAGTACTACTTCTACTACTGCACTGAGATGACACATCTACAGTAGTACTACTACTACTGCCCTGAGATGACACATCTACGGTAATACTACTACTACTACTACTGCACTGAGATGTCACATCTCTGGTAATTACTACTACTACTACTGCACTGAGATGACACATCTACAGTACTACTACTACTACTGCACTGAGATGACACATCTACAGTAGTACTACTACTACTGCCCTGAGATGACACATCTACGGTAATACTACTACTACTACTACTGCACTGAGATGTCACATCTATGGTACTACTACTACTACTGCACTGAGATGACACATCTACAGTACTACTACTACTACTGCCCTGAGATGACACATCTACGGGACTACTACTACTACTACTGCACTGAGATGACACATCTACGGTACTACTACTACTACTGCACTGAGATGCCACATCTACTGTACTACTACTACTACACTGAGATGACACATCTACAGTACTACTTCTACTACTGCACTGAGATGACACATCTACAGTACTACTACTACTGCACTAGGATGACACATCTACGGTACTACTACTACTTCTGCACTGAGATGACACATCTACAGTACTACTACTACTACTACTGCACTGAGATGACACATCTACAGTACAACTACTACTGCACTGAGATGACACATCTACAGTACTACTACTGCACTGAGATGACACATCTACAGTACAACTACTACTACTACTGCACTGAGATGACACATCTACAGTACTACTACTACTACTACTGCACTGAGATGACACATCTACAGTACAACTACTACTGCACTGAGATGACACATCTACAGTACTACTACTACTACTACTGCACTGAGATGACACATCTACAGTACAACTACTACTACTACTGTACTGAGATGACACATCTACAGTACTACTACTACTACTGCACTGAGATGACACATCTACAGTACTACTACTACTACTGCACTGAGATGACACATCTACAGTACTACTACTACTACTGTACTGAGATGACACATCTACAGTACTACTACTTCTGCACTGAGATGACACATCTACAGTACTACTACTACTACTACTGCACTGAGATGACACATCTACAGTACTACTACTACTACTGCACTGAGATGACACATCTACAGTACTACTACTACTACTGCACTGAGATGACACATCTACAGTACTACTACTACTCCTGCACTGAGATGACACATCTACAGCACTACTACTACTACTGCACTGATATGACACATCTACAGTACTACTACTACTACTACTGTACTGAGATGACACATCTACAGTACTACTACTACTACTACTGCACTGAGATGACACATCTACAGTACTACTACTACTACTGCACTGAGATGACACATCTACAGGTACTACTACTACTACTGCACTGAGATGACACATCTACAGTACTACTACTACTACTGTACTGAGATGACACATCTACAGTACTACTACTACTACTACTCCTGCACTGAGATGACACATCTACAGCACTACTACTACTACTGCACTGAGTTGACACATCAACAGTACTACTACTACTACTACTGCACTGATATGACACATCTACAGTACTACTACTACTACTGCACTGAGATGACACATCTACAGTACTACTACTACTACTGCACTGAGATGACACATCTACAGTAGTACTACTACTACTGCCCTGAGATGACACATCTACGGTAATACTACTACTACTACTACTGCACTGAGATGTCACATCTACGGTACTACTACTACTACTGCACTGAGATGACACATCTACAGTACTACTACTACTACTGCCCTGAGATGACACATCTACGGGACTACTACTACTACTACTGCACTGAGATGACACATCTACGGTACTACTACTACTACTGCACTGAGATGTCACATCTACGGTACTACTACTACTGCACTGAGATGCCACATCTACGGTACTACTACTACTACACTGAGATGACACATCTACAGTACTACTTCTACTACTGCACTGAGATGACACATCTACAGTAGTACTACTACTACTGCCCTGAGATGACACATCTACGGTAATACTACTACTACTACTACTGCACTGAGATGTCACATCTACGGTACTACTACTACTACTACTGCACTGAGATGACACATCTACAGTACTACTACTACTACTGCACTGAGATGACACATCTACAGTAGTACTACTACTACTGCCCTGAGATGACACATCTACGGTAATACTACTACTACTACTACTGCACTGAGATGTCACATCTATGGTACTACTACTACTACTGCACTGAGATGACACATCTACAGTACTACTACTACTACTGCCCTGAGATGACACATCTACGGGACTACTACTACTGCACTGAGATGCCACATCTACGGTACTACTACTACTACACTGAGATGACACATCTACAGTACTACTTCTACTACTGCACTGAGATGACACATCTACAGTAGTACTACTACTACTGCCCTGAGATGACACATCTACGGTAATACTACTACTACTACTACTGCACTGAGATGTCACATCTACGGTACTACTACTACTACTACTGCACTGAGATGACACATCTACAGTACTACTACTACTACTGCACTGAGATGACACATCTACAGTAGTACTACTACTACTGCCCTGAGATGACACATCTACGGTAATACTACTACTACTACTACTGCACTGAGATGTCACATCTATGGTACTACTACTACTACTGCACTGAGATGACACATCTACAGTACTACTACTACTACTGCCCTGAGATGACACATCTACGGGACTACTACTACTACTACTGCACTGAGATGACACATCTACGGTACTACTACTACTACTGCACTGAGATGCCACATCTACGGTACTACTACTACTACACTGAGATGACACATCTACAGTACTACTTCTACTACTGCACTGAGATGACACATCTACAGTACTACTACTACTGCACTAGGATGACACATCTACGGTACTACTACTACTACTGCACTGAGATGACACATCTACAGTACTACTACTACTACTACTGCACTGAGATGACACATCTACAGTACAACTACTACTGCACTGAGATGACACATCTACAGTACTACTACTACTACTGCACTGAGATGACACATCTACAGTACAACTACTACTACTACTGCACTGAGATGACACATCTACAGTACTACTACTACTACTGCACTGAGATGACACATCTACAGTACAACTACTACTGCACTGAGATGACACATCTACAGTACTACTACTACTACTGCACTGAGATGACACATCTACAGTACAACTACTACTACTACTGTACTGAGATGACACATCTACAGTACTACTACTACTACTGCACTGAGATGACACATCTACAGTACTACTACTACTACTGCACTGAGATGACACATCTACAGTACTACTACTACTACTGTACTGAGATGACACATCTACAGTACTACTACTTCTGCACTGAGATGACACATCTACAGTACTACTACTACTACTACTGCACTGAGATGACACATCTACAGTACTACTACTACTGCACTGAGATGACACATCTACAGTACTACTACTACTACTACTGCACTGAGATGACACATCTACAGTACTACTACCACTACTGCACTGAGATGACACATCTACAGTACTACTACTACTGCACTGAGATGACACATCTACAGTACTACTACTACTACTACTGCACTGAGATGACACATCTACAGTACTACTACTACTGCTGGGTTATTATGACTACTATGTGTGCATCAACTCAGCACCCCATCCATTTACACATGTAGGCTATAGAATTGAAGATGACAACGTGCCTCCTGAATCTTCCTCCCTTCTCACGTTTCTGTCCAGGTCTCCTGACTCAGTCAGATGTCTGTGTTCATACTGTCTGACAATGTACTAAGTGGTTTTCCCTTTAGCTACTTTAGTTATCATGGGAGGTTGGTGTATCGTTGCTTGTTCCTGCTCCACGCCGTGCCCAGTGGAGTGTGTCAGCTGGACGTGACCACAGTCATCCCTGAGTAATCGGATTTAAATAAAAGGCTCCAGTGGGTGATCTTTTTTCGAACCAAACTGTGTGATTAGATGATGTGGCTGGTGGCACAGGGACGTTTATTTGAATGAATAAGGGGTAACTGTAATGTGGTGTGAAACAGCGTTGTGAAGGCACTGATCTCGATTTAAAAACGAGATCAGCGGACTAAAAGGCAATATTCAGGCTTTAATTCCACGCCGTGACAATCTGCTAGGACAGAGTTGGCGACTAGGCCTGGACATTACCAGATAGTTCCGGCTCCACGTTTATATGGAGAAATTGTTCATTTCCAAGTATTTTGAAACAGATTTTTGGGGAAATTGTGATAAAGCCATTAAATCTAGTTGGATAAAACACATCTCAGTGAGATAATGTAGCTGGTGGGAACAAACTGGACATAGAGCTAGCTACATGGTGGAATAATCTCTCTGGGCATTCTAACCACGCAGGGTCTCTCAGGGCATTCTAACTACGCAGGGTCTCTCAGGGCATTCTAACCACGCAGGGTCTCTCAGGGCATTCTAACCACGCAGGGTCTCTCAGGGCATTCTAACCACGCAGGGTCTCTCAGGGCATCCTAACCATGCAGGGTCTCTCAGGGCATTCTAACCACGCAGGGTCTCTCAGGGCATTCTAACTACGCAGGGTCTCTCAGGGCATCCTTAGCATGCAGGGTCTCTCAGGGCATCCTAAGCATGCAGGGTCTCTCAGGGCATCCTAAGCATGCAGGGTCTCTCAGGGCATACTAAGCACGCAGGGTCTCTCAGGGCATTCTAACTACGCAGGGTCTCTCAGGACATCCTAATCATGCAGGGTCTCTCAAGGCATTCTAACCATGCAGGGTCTCTCAGGGCATCCTAAGCATGCAGGGTCTCTCAGGGCATTCTAACCACGCAGGGTCTCTCAGGGCATTCTAACCATGCAGGGTCTCTCAGGGCATTCTAACCACGCTGGGTCTCTCAGGACATCCTAACCATGCAGGGTCTCTCAGGACATCCTAACCATAGTGCTGATGTCTTCACTATTATTCTACAAGTAGGTGTGTCCACCCTTTTGACTGGTACTGTATCTGATATGCTAAGGCCTACTCCACTACGCGCTACATGTCTTTTATTAAGAACAGTGACTCTTTATATTATTTGCCAAAATTATGACTATCCAATTAGATCAGATATAGTAGGTTTATTTTACATGTCTGAAAATGTGATGACGCATGGAATGCTTTATTACAAAGGTGTATTTTTGTGGTAAACACATCTATGGAAACTTAGTATACTAAATGTCATTACCCTCATGGCTTGTAATAGATTGATGTGTAATATAATAATATAACATATAATATAATAATATAACATATAATAATATAATATAATAATATAATAATAATACAATAATATAATATATAATATAATTATATAACATATAATAATATAATATAATAATAATAATACAATAATATAATATATAATATAATTATATAACATATAATAATATAATAATATAATATATAATATAATAATATAACATATAATATAATAATATAATAATATAACATATAATATAATAATATAATATATAATATAATAATATGATATAATAATATAATATATAATATATAATATAATAATATAATAATATAATAAAATAATAATACAATAATATAATATATAATATATAATATAATAATATAATAATAATATAATAATATAATAATAATACAATAATATAATATATAATATAATTATATAATAATATAATTTATAATATAATAATATAATATATAATATAATAATATAATATAATATAATATAATAATATATAATATAATAATATAATTTAATATTTAACTATATAATACAGAATATAATAATATAATATAGAATATAGAATATAATATACAATATAATAATATAATAATATAATTTAATATTTAACAATATAATATAATAATATAGAATATATAATATAATAATATAATAATATAATAATATAATAATATAATGTATAATATAATATATTGTAATAGATGTCCCTTTACTTTCAAATAGAGGTTGAATAATTTCCTGGTATTTTTTACAAATGTTCCATTCCGATAAATAAATCATTTTCTCTCCGGTAAACCAGTTATTTCTTGCCAAAATCGGAAGTGTCTTTCAAAAGCATTATCAAGCATATATTGTAAATAGGCTGGATTTGATTAGACTTCTGACGTTGTTCTCAATCCTGGTCCTGGGGACCCAAAGAGGTGCACATTGTTGTTTTTGCCCAGCACTACAAACCTGATTCAAATAATCAAAGGCTTTTGATGAGTTCATAAATTGAACCAGCTGTGTAGTGCTAGGGCAAAAACATAAAATGTGCCCGCCTTTGTGTCCCCAGGACCAGATTGAGAACCAGTAGATTAGAGATTTGATCAAAAATTCCAGCCTGATTCTACCTGAGCCTGATGAGTCATAGATGAAATCCATTTCATGAGATCTACATTTAATGACCTCAAAAAAATCTGATGATTGTGCCGTTGTCCAATACATACAGTTGAAGTCGGAAGTTTATGTACACTTAGGTTGGAGTCATTAAAACTAGTTTTTCAACCACTCCACAAATTTCTTGTTAACAATATCTACTTTGTGCATGGCACAAGTAATTTGTCCAACAATTGTTTACAGACAGATTATTTAACTTATAATTCACTGTATCACAATTCCAGTGGGTCAGAAGTTTACATACACTAAGTTGACTGTGCCTTTAAACAGCTTGGAAAAGTCCAGAAAATGATGTCATGGCTTTAGAAGCTTCTGATAAAATAATTGACATAATTTGAGTCAATTGGAGATGTACCTGTGGATGTATTTCAAGGCCTACCTTTAAACTCAGTGTCTCTTTGCTTGACATCATGGAAAAATCAAAAGAAATCAGCCAAGACTTCAGAAAACAAATTGTAGACCTACACAAGTCTGTTTCATCCTTGGGAGCAATTTACAAACGCATGAAGGTACCACGTTCATCTGTACAAACAATAGTACGCAAGTATAAACACCATGGGACAACACAGTCATCATACCGCTCAGGAAGGAGACGCGTTCTGTCTCCTAGAGATGAACGTACTTTGCTGCAAAAAGCGCAAATCAGTCCAAGAACAACAGCAAAGGACCTTGTGAAGATGCTGGAGGAAACAGGTACAAAAGTATCTATATTCACAGTAAAACGAGTCCTATATCGACATAACCTGAAAGGCCGCTCAGCAAGGACAAGCTACTGCTCCAAAACCGCCATAAAAAAAGACAGATTACGGTTTGCAACTGCAAATGGGGACAAAGATCATACTTTTTGGAGAAATGTCCTCTGGTCTGATGAAACAAAAATAGAACTGTTTGCCCATAATGACCATCGTTATGTTTGGAGGAAAAAGGGGGATGCTTGCAAGCCGAAGAACACCATCCCAACCATGAAGCACGGGGGTGGCAGCATCATGTTGTGAGGGTGCTTTGCTGCAGGAGGGACTGGTGCACGTCACAAAATAGATGGCATCATGAGGAAGGAAAATGATGTGGATATATTGAAGCAACATCTCAAGACATCAGTCAGGAAGTTAAAGTTTGGTCGCAAATGGGCCTTCCAAATGGACAATGACCCCAAGCATACTTCCAAAGTTGTGGCAAAATGGCTTAAGGACAACAAAGTCAAGGTATTGGAGTGGCCATCACAAAGCCCTGACCTTAATTCTATAGAAAATTTGTGGGCAGAACTGAATAAGCGTGTGAGAGCAAGGAGGCCTACAAACCTGACTCAGTTACACCAGCTCTGTCAGGAGGAATGGGCCAGAATTCACCCAACTTATTGTGGGAAGCTTGTGGAAGGCTACCCAAAATGTTTGACCCAATTTAAACAATGTAAAGGCAATGCTACCAAATACTAATTGAGTCCATGGAAACTTCTGACCCACTGGGAATGTGATGAAAGAAATAAAAGCTGAAATAAATCACTCTGTCTACTATTATTCTGACATTTCACATTGTTAAAATGAAGTGGTGATCCTAACTGACCTAAGACAGGGCATTTTTACTTGGATTAACTGTCAGTAATTGTGAAAAACTGAGTTTAAATGTATTTGGTTAAGGTGTATGCAAACTTTCGACTTCAACTGTATATGATATAGGCTACTGCATATTATGCACGACAGAAAAACATAAGAAGCCCTTTGATGGAGCTAGCTACAGTGGGGCAAAAAAGTATTTAGTCAGCCACCAATTGTGCAAGTTCTCCAACTTAAAAAGATGAGAGAGGCCTGTAATTTTCATCATAGGTACACTTCAACTATGACAGACGAAATGAGAAAAAGGAATCCAGAAAATCACATTGTAGGATTTTTAATTTATTTATTTGCAAATTATGGTGGAAAATAAGTATTTGGTCAATAACAAAAGTTTATCTCAATACTTTGTTATATACCCTTTGTTGGCAATGACAGAGGTCAAACGTTTTCTGTAAGTCTTCACAAGGTTTTCACACACTGTTGCTGGTATTTTGGCCCATTCCTCCATGCAGATCTCCTCTAGAGCAGTGATGTTTTGGGGCTGTCGCTGGGCAACACGGACTTTCAACTCCCTCCAAAGATTTTCTATGGGGTTGAGATCTGGAGACTGGCTAGGCCACTCCATTACCTTGAAATGCTTCTTCTGAAAGCCACTCCTTCGTTGCCCAGGGCGGTGTGTTTGGGATCATTGTCATGCTGAAAGACCCAGCCACGTTTCATCTTCAATGCCCTTGCTGATGGAAGGAGGTTTTCACTCAAAATCTCACGATACATGGCCCCATTCATTCTTTCCTTTTCACGGATCAGTCGTCCTGGTCCCTTTGCAGAAAAACAGCCCCAAAGCATGATGTTTCCACCCCCATGCTTCACAGTAGGTATGGTGTTCTTTGGATGCAACTCAGCATTCCTTGTCCTCCAAACACGACGAGTTGAGTTTTTACCAAAAAGTTATATTTTGGTTTCATCTGACCATATGACATTCTCCCAATCCTCATCTGGATCATCCAAATGCTCTCTAGCAAACTTCAGATGGGCCTGAACATGTACTGGCTTAAGCAGGGGACACGTCTGGCACTGCAGGATTTGAGTCCCTGGCGGCGAGTGTGTTACTGATGGTAGGCTTTGTTACTTTGGTCCCAGCTCTCCGCAGGTCATTCACTAGGTCCCCCTGTGTGGTTCTGGGATTTTTGCTCACCGTTCTTGTGATCATTTTGACCCCACGGGGTGAGATCTTGCGTGGAGCCCCAGATCGAGGAAGATTATCAGTGGTCTTGTATGTCTTCCATTTCCTAATAATTGCTCCCACAGTTGATTTCTTCAAACCAAGCTGCTTACCTATTGCAGATTCAGTCTTCCCAACCTGGTGCAGGTCTACAATTTTGTTTCTGGTGTCCTTTGACAGCTCTTTGGTCTTGGCCATAGTGGAGTTTGGAGTGTGACTGTTTGAGGTTGTGGACAGGTGTCTTTTATACTGATAACAAGTTCAAACAGGTGCCATTAATACAGGTAACGAGTGGAGGACAGAGGAGCCTCTTAAAGAAGAAGTTACAGGTCTGTGAGAGCCAGAAATCTTGCTTTTTTGTATGTGACCAAATACTTATTTTCCACCATAATTTGCAAATAAATTCATTAAAAATCCTACAATGTGATTTTCTGGATTTTTTTCCCTCATTTTGTCTGTCATAGTTGAAGTGTACCTATGATGAAAATTACAGGCCTCTCTCATCTTTTTAAGTGAGAGAACTTTCACAATTGGTGGCTGACTAAATACTTTTTTGCCCCACTGTATATGTGTATATACTGTACTCCATACCATCTACTGCATCTTGCCTATGCCGGTCAGCCATCGCTCATCCATATATTTATATGTACATACTCGTCTTCATTCCTTTACTCTTGTGTGTATAAGGTAGTTGTTGTGAATTTGTTAGATTACTTGTTAGATACTACTGCATGGTCGGAACTAGAAGCACAAGCATTTCGCTACACTCGCATTAACATCTGCTAACCATGTGTATGTGACAAATAAAATTTGATTTGATTTGATTTGTTTTATTTTTTGTTTTAAGTGTAATGTAAATGCATTGATGTGTTTGGACCCCAGGAAGAGTAGCTGCTGCCTTGGCAGGAACTAGTGGGGATCCATAATAAACCCCAGGAAGAGTAGCTGCTGCCTTGGCAGGAACTAATGGGGATCCATAATAAACCCCAGGAAGAGTAGCTGTTGCCTTGGCAGGAACTAATGGGAATCCATAATAAACTCCAGGAAGAGTAGCTGCTGAGCCAAACAAGACCTTGAGCTTAGGTTTGGTACTTTTCCCTTTTGAAATGAAGTATAAATCAATTACTTGTTACGGTGTTTGCATTCAAGGTCATTGTAGGGTGTTAGCATACAGCAGTACATTCACTTGAACGTGCCATCCAGAGTGCGTGATATTCGTGGGTCTCAAGGACCTTGAATACACGCAAAACATTTAAAGGTCTTTATAGTAAGTTTAACTGTAAAAATGTATGACCTTTCAATGTGTTTTGAACACAACCAGTCATGATGTTTTCCTTGAACTGTTAATTATACAAATATTTCCATAAAGTAGGTACAGTAGGTTACCTGCGCACGTTCATCTACTCCTAAATAAGTACCACATCTGTAGAGACTAGACTAGAATAGCTTGCTTTTGTTTGTGTGCAATTCTTAAACCAATAGAACTCTTGTTTGGTTTGCTGAATGTTAAATAAAGCAGCCAATATAACTCACGGTTAGTTTGAAAGAAAATCGAACGAGGATTGGCGGTAGGCTATAGCAGTTATTTAATCAGACTCAACCATTCAAGAGAAGTGAAAGTCTTCTGCATCTAATTCTAGTCCTATATTATTCAAAGGAGGTCATTAGAATGATGAAGATGAGGACAATGAAACGTATTTTTCATGTAACTGTTGACAATGAGGAAGGAATGCAGCAACAATAGAGAGGAAGGCTAATAACATTAGTGGAAATATTATGTGTCAGCCTACTAACTATACAAATAGGCCCTATTATATTCAAAATTCAAATCAAATTCGCTAGCCTATACTTGTAACTTTGTAGGCCGAAAGAGCTGCACCAGATTTGCATGTTCTCTCCCTGCTTTATCATCGTTTGAACGGTGGGCTCCCGAGTGGCGCAGAGGTCTAATGTGATGCATCTCAGTCCCTGGATTGAATCCAGGCTGCATCATTATCCGGCCGTGATTGGGAGTCTCATAAGGCGGCGCACAATTGGCCCAGCGTCATCCGGGTTTGGCCGGGGTAGGCCGTCATTGAAAATAACAATTTGTTCTTAACTGACTTGCCTAGTTAAATAAAGGTTAAATTAAGTGGTATTCCAGTCCATATAATACAATATAATATACACTACACTACAGTAATATAGTTCACACTAATAAAATATTAGATTACTGTAGCTAGTTTAATTTATTTACCCAAGAGAGCATATACAGTGGGGCAAAAAAGTATTTAGTCAGCCACCAATTGTGCAAGTTCTCTCACTTAAAAAGTTGAGAGAGGCCTGTAATTTTCATCATAGGTACACTTCAACACTTCAAATCCAGAAAATCACATTGTAGGATTTTTAATGAATTTATTTGCAAATTATGGTGTAAAATAGGTATTTGGTCACATACAAACAAGCAAGATTTCTGGCTCTCACAGACCTGTAATTTCTTCTTTAAGAGGCTCCTCTGTCCTCCACTCATTACCTGTATTAATGGCACCTGTTTGAACTTGTTATCAGTATAAAAGACACCTGTCCACAACCTCAAACAGTCACACTCCAAACTCCACTATGGCCAAGACCAAAGAGCTGTCAAAGGACACCAGAAACAAAATTGTAGACCTGCACCAGGTTGGGAAGACTGAATCTGCAATAGGTAAGCAGCTTGGTTTGAAGAAATCAACTGTGGGAGCAATTATTAGGAAATGGAAGACATACAAGACCACTGATAATCTTCCTCGATCTGGGGCTCCACGCAAGATCTCACCCCGTGGGGTCAAAATGATCACAAGAACGGTGAGCAAAAATCCCAGAACCACACGGGGGGGGACCTAGTGAATGACCTGCAGAGAGCTGGGACCAAAGTAACAAAGCCTACCATCAGTAACACACTACGGCGCCAGGGACTCAAATCCTACAGTGCCAGACGTAAGCCAGTACATGTTCAGGCCCGTCTGAAGTTTGCTAGAGAGCATTTGGATGATCCAGATGAGGATTGGGAGAATGTCATATGGTCAGATGAAACCAAAATATAACTTTTTTGGTAAAAACTCAACTCGTCGTGTTTGGAGGACAAAGAATGCTGAGTTGCATCCAAAGAACAACATACCTACTGTGAAGCATGGGGGTGGAAACATCATGCTTTGGGGCTGTTTTTCTGCAAAGGGACCAGGACGACTGATCCGTGTAAAGGAAAGAATGAATGGGGCCATATATCGTGAGATTTTGAGTGAAAACCTCCTTCCATCAGCAAGGGCATTGAAGATGAAACGTGGCTGGGTCTTTCAGCATGACAATGATCCCAAACACACCGCCCGGGCAACGAAGGAGTGGCTTCGTAAGAAGCATTTCAAGGTAATGGAGTGGCCTAGCCAGTCTCCAGATCTCAACCCCATAGAAAATCTTTGAAAGTCCGTGTTGCCCAGCGACAGCCCCAAAACATCACTGCTCTAGAGGAGATCTGCATGGAGGAATGGGCCAAAATACCAGCAACAGTGTGTGAAAACCTTGTGAAGACTTACAGAAAACGTTTGACCTCTGTCATTGCCAACAAAGGGTATATAACAAAGTATTGAGATAAACTTTTGTTATTGACCAAATACTTATTTTCCACCATAATTTGCAAATAAATAAATTAAAAATCCTACAATGTGATTTTCTGGATTTCTTTATCTCATTTCGTCTGTCATAGTTGAAGTGTACCTATGATGGAAATTACAGGCCTCTCTCATCTTTTTAAGTTGGAGAACTTGCACAATTGGTGGCTGACTAAACACTTTTTTGCCCCACTGTATATACATATGAGATGAGTAATGTAGGATATGTAAACATTATATAAATGGCATTGTTTAAAGTGGCTAGTGATACATTATTTAATCCAATTACAATTTTTAAAGTGGCTAGAGATTTGGGTCGATGGCCGAACGGCATAGGCAAGATACAGTAGATGGTTTAGAGTACAGTGTATACATTTGATATGAGTATGTCGGATACGTAAAAATTATATACAAAATTGTTTAAAGTGGCTAGTGATACATTGTTACATCCAATTCCTATGTTACAGTACATCATATAACATTATTACATTATTACACCACTACATATCTACAATACAACATGTATAACACCACCATACAACAATATTACGATGTACGTGTGTGTAGAGTGCGTGTGCTTAGCGTGTATGCGTGTCCGGGTGGCCCCCCCCCCCCAATAAACTGGGTCTGTACCCCACCTTGGCCACGCCATTCCAAACGTTCTACTGTGAAGTACGTATAGAAATGCACTGCACCAGTGACTGCTAGTGGGATTTCATTAAACAGACAGGAGATGGTAGTTATGCTGGATCTGAGCAAGGGTTAATCATGAAGGTTGGTAAAAAAATATATATATATTGTGAGGAAAGCGTAGCAGAGAATGGCAGCTGTTGTTGGATATCAAAGTTATAGATTTTCGTGATTATCTCCATGACTACCGCAACATGATAGTGCACAATGTGATGCGTGAACTCAGTGTACTGTATCTAATACAACACAATGTGATGAGTGAACTCAGTGAACTGTAACTAATACAACACAATGTGATGCGTGAACTCAGTGTACTGTATCTAATACAACACAATGTGATGCGTGAACTCAGTGTACTGTATCTAATACAACACAATGTGATGAGTGAACTCAGTGAACTGTAACTAATACAACACAACGTGATGAGTGAACTCAGTGAACTGTAACTAATACAACACAACGTGATGCGTGAACTCAGTGTACTGTAACTTATACAACACAATATCATGCGCGCAATGAATTGTAATGTACTATACGTTGCAGTCTATAGAAGCACCTACTTATTGCCAGCTAATATTATTAGTACATTTTTAGAACACAGAAGAACGTTCTAAGAATTCACCAGTATGTTAGGAGTCTGTTAGTCTCCTTCTCTAGCTGTCAGAACAGACCCAAAATGGAGCAGCACTGGTATGTGGGACCATTAAAACAGGATAGAGTAGATGAGTGTGTCTCTCTCTCTCTCTCTCTCTCTCTCTCTCTCTCTCTCTCTCTCTCTCTCTCTCTCTCTCTCTCTCTCTCTCTCCTCTCTCTCCCTCTGTCTTTCTCACTCAGGATAGAGTAGATGAGTCTCTCTCTCTCTCTCTCTCTCTCTCTCTCTCTCTCTCTCTCTCTCTCTCTCTCTCTCTCTCTCTCTCTCTCTCTCTCTTTCTCTCTCTATCCCTCTCTCCCTCTTTGTCTTTCTCACTCAGGATAGAGTAGATGAGTCTCTCTCTCTCTCTCTCTCTCTCTCTCTCTCTCTCTCTCTCTCTCTCTCTCTGTAAATCCCTCTAAAGCCTTCCTACCACATGTGAGAGGTGGGAACCGGGAGAGAAGGAATCAGCTTCACATGACAGAGAGGAGGAGTAGAGAGCAGAGCGGCTGTCACACACCTGGAACAGGTCCTTTCATCATCCTTCCATCTCTCAACTCCTCCATTTCCCCATCCCTCCTGTCTCTGACCCTGGCCCTGCCATCTGGCAACACAGCTAATACTAATGAGGGATGGCTGCTAGTTCCCTGGCACTGGAGAACACACATTCACAAACACACACACACACACACACACGTACACATACATACACACACATACGTACACATACACAAATACATGAATATACACAGAGACACATTCACACTGGCTGAATAGATAGAAATGTCTAAATATCAAGTGTGAGGACAGTGTTTTCTTTAACCAATTAGAGTTAGAAAAACCATTACGGGTGATTTTATGTGAAGTTAATGTGATAACATGTGAAGCAAACATGTGATAACATAAAACTACACAGCAGGGATGGAAAAGTACAATTACAAAATGCAGACAAAAAATACTTTGTAAATATTCAGTTAAAATACATTTGCAAGTAGCCAGGCCGGGACAGCAACAACATTCTCAGTAATCGTAATTAAAATGTCCAAATACTCCGAAGTTAT
Organism: Brachymystax lenok tsinlingensis; assembly: GCA_030435695.1. Classification (NCBI taxonomy): domain Eukaryota; kingdom Metazoa; phylum Chordata; class Actinopteri; order Salmoniformes; family Salmonidae; genus Brachymystax; species Brachymystax lenok. The sequence continues at coordinate 4,732,035 of CM059804.1, read as the reverse complement.
TAAAATACATATTTCAAATACAGAAATTCTGCTGATCTCCGCATGTGAGCACATGTGAAAACATGATCTTACGTGAAATGAATGTGAAATTATTCTGACAATATGGGGTTGCAAAATTTCAACATGTGATAACATGAAACTACACGTGACAACATGTGAGCACATGTGAAAACACAATCTCATAAATTAAAGTTATAATGGGACAGTTTTCTACCCAATATTTAGAATATATGGTATGATCATCACTGTGCTTTGATAGGTTTGGGCAGTGTACCAGCGGGACTCATTAGCATATTTGAGGGCATGGTCAAATATATGTGTATTTGTGCCAACCGTCAGTGGAAGTGTTGTAGCAGTTTATGTGTTTGATGGTTATACAGGTAGAAAATCTCCTGAGGCACGGGCTTTGGCCCACCACCAGCCAGAACAGGTAACTGCTAACATAATGGATGGTCCGAAAACTTTGTAAGAGAATGTGTCAGTAATTATGCGTTTCTAGTAACTTAAATGACAACTTGTTGCTATGAATTGGTAATTCCTTACCTGGAAACTACTACAAAATGTCAAAAACCTATAGTAGCCTTTCTCAAACTTTTTTTGTGCCAAGGACCAGCAAGGCATAGCCTTCTTCCTTTAGGGGACCATTTTGGTAAAACATTTAGCTTTTTCTTTATAATAAACACAAAAAAACATAAATTATTGAATTATTTATTTTCTTAGCTGCCTTCATGGTTTGTATATATATATATGTATGTCTGTCTCTTTGTCTGTCTGTCTGTCTGCCTGCCTGCCTCTCTGTCTGTCTGTCTGTCTGTCTGTCTGTCTGTCTGTCTGTCTTTCTGTATGTCTGTCTGCCTCTTTGTCTGTCTGTCTGTCTGTCTGTCTGTGTTGTACTCATGGGCAGTGTCTCTCTCTCTGTGCTTTCTTCATGGGCTGTCTTCAGGGGCTGACTGCCTGTAAATGACAAAACAATCTTTTAATAATTGAGTCATTATACACAATGCCATTACCTGTCCTGTCAATAAAACAATGTAACAACAACTGAATCTTTATACACAAATAACAATCTTTCATTCATTCCATATTAAATAAAGTAGTACTAGACGTTTGACTCACCTAATCAACGAGACAAACCTGTCTCTTGGACACCAACAGGCCACACCTCAGAGTGAAGTAGGAGAGGGACACTCAAGGTGTTTTCAACAACCACTTGGCTGCGATATTCAGATTTTGTTGCCGCAAGAGAGGATAAACTGGTCTCACATAAGTAGGTAGAATGAAAGGGGATTAACGTCTTCACTGCTATCTCGCTGAGTTGCTGGTACAGTATTCTCCACTGCTGAACAGCCAGAATGTGGACAGGCGCATGTCATTAAAAACGAATGCGCGCAGACCTTGTTCACAGGACAGCTCCAATAGTTTAACGTTTAAGAAGCGGTGACAAAGCCTCTTCCGTGCTGGTGAACGCATCAGTCATCGACCGCTGTCCCGGATCAGATTGGGAGGGAGGATAATCCTTGAATTTGAGAAGAGTTTGGCTTCAGATTTGACACAGTCAATTTACGCTTGTGATGCATGTCTACGTCAACTTTGTCAGGCAGAGTTGAGAAGAGGAGAGACACATCGAAATCGCCTCTTATCCATTCGGTGTCACCAGACACACAGTTTTTTCTTGAAAGCAGCAATTTGATCATTTGCTTACAAAATGTCACTTACACGTCCTTACATGCATAGGTTGGGCAGCAAAGAAAATACATGAGGAGAATGAATGAAGTCAACTCTTTCTATCTTGAGCCAGACCGACCATCTTTATGAGGATTAAATTTAAAGAATCATGAGATCATGTGTTAATGTACTGAACAGGGCCATGAGATCATGTGTTAATGTACTGAACAGGGCCATGAGATCATGTGTTAATGTACTGAACAGGGCCATGAGATCATGTGTTAATGTACTGAACAGGGCCATGAGATAATGTTTTAATGTACTGAACAGGGCCAAGAGATCATGTGTTAATGTACTGAACAGGGCCATGAGATCATGTGTTAATGTACTGAACAGGGCCATGAGATCATGTGTTAATGTACTGAACAGGGCCATGAGATCATGTGTTAATGTACTGAACAGGGCCATGAGATCATGTGTTAATGTTCTGAACAGGGCCATGAGATAATGTTTTAATGTACTGAACAGGGCCATGAGATCATGTGTTAATGTACTGAACAGGGCCATGAGATCATGTGTTAATGTACTGAACAGGGCCATGAGATCATGTGTTAATGTACTGAACAGGGCCATGAGATCATGTGTTAATGTACTGAACAGGGCCATGAGATCATGTGTTAATGTACTGAACAGGGCCATGAGATCATGTGTTAATGTTCTGAACAGGGCCATGAGATAATGTGTTAATGTACTGAACAGGGCCATGAGATCATGTGTTAATGTACTGAACAGGGCCATGAGATCATGTGTTAATGTACTGAACAGGGCCATGAGATCATGTGTTAATCTTCTGAACAAGGCCGTAAAATAATTTGTTAATATACTGTACAGGGCCATAAGATTATGTGTTAATGTACTGAACAGTGCCATGAGATCATGTGTTAATGTACTGAACAGGGCCATGAGATAATGTTTTAATGTACTGAACAGGGCAATGAGATCATGTGTTAATGTACTGAACAGGGCCATGAGATCATGTGTTAATGTTCTGAAAAGGGCCATGAGATAATGTGTTAATGTACTGAACAGGGCCATGAGATCATGTGTTAATGTACTGAACAGGGCCATGAGATCATGTGTTAATGTACTGAACAGGGCCATGAGATCATGTGTTAATGTACTGAACAGGGCCATGAGATCATGTGTTAATATATTGAACAAGGCCGTAAAATAATTTGTTAATATACTGTACAGGGCCATAAGATTATGTGTTAATGTACTGAACAGGGCCATGAGATCATGTGTTAATGTACTGAACAGGGCCATGAGATCATGTGTTAATGTACTGAACAGGGCCATGAGATCATGTGTTAATATATTGAACAAGGCCGTAAAATAATTTGTTAATATACTGTACAGGGCCATAAGATTATGTGTTAATGTACTGAACAGGGCCATGAGATCATGTGTTAATGTACTGAACAGGGCCATGAGATCATGTGTTAATGTACTGAACAGGGCCATGAGATCATGTGTTAATATACTGAACAGGGCCGTAAAATAATTTGTTAATATACTGTACAGGGCCATAAGATTATGTGTTAATGTACTGAACAGGGCCATGAGATCATGTGTTAATGTACTGAACAGGGCCATAAAATAATGTTTTAATGTACTGAACAGGGCCATAAAATAATGTTTTAATGTACTGAACAGGGCCATAAGATAATGTTTTAATGTACTGAACAGGGCCATAAGATAATGTTTTAATGTACTGAACAGGGCCATAAGATAATGTTTTAATGTACTGAACAGGGCCATACAGTCCTTGGAATGAATACAATACGAGATGGAGGTTATTTCAGTTGTGTTTCACTGCATCTGAGCTTGGATCTGTATGTGTCGTCTGAAGGTGGAAACCGCCTCGTCTGCAGCATCATTAATCTCTCTTTGGGTTAGAAGACAGCATTGGAGGGTTATTTCCAGTGCATTGCATGCTCTATCCTGTGTTTCTCTGTTGTGAGTAAGGATCTATCTGTTCTGTTTGATGGTGGAAACAGCTCGTATCTGGCATCATTACTGTGCGATCAGAGTTAAACTCTGCTTGCACACACACACACACACACACACACGCGCAGACACACACACACACAGACACACTTACACAGACTCTGTATTCTTTTGATCATTTCGGGGGTGAGTTCCTATCTCACTGGCTGCCGTGGTAACAAAGCATTTCACAGTGCCCTAGTAGTGCCCACACACATACGTACGCACGCACGCACGCATGGACGCACACACACCTATACACCCACACGCACACACACACACACACACAGACGCACGGACGGATGCACACATACACACACACCCACACTGCCTCAGCCAGGTGGGCCAGGCAGACCTCCATTACCAGCCTGGTCTCGTAGACTAGACATAACATAGTAAAGGTAAATCCGGGAAACACAAATTAGTATGATATGTTACGTTTGATATGGTTACATAAGACAGATGGTTAGTTAACCCTTTTAGCTTACCCTTCCGCTAACAGTTTAATTTCTTAGGGAGCGGCTCCCGAGGTGACGGTTTTGGAGAGTCTGGCATGCCCAAAGTAAAATGCCTCCCACTCAGGCCCAGAAAATAGGATATGCACATAATTAGTACTATTGGATAGTTAACACTCTGAAGTTTCTAAAAGCGTTAACATAATGTCTGTGAGTATAACAGAATGGATATAGCAGGCGAAAACCCGAGGAATTTCTGTCCTTGAAAAATTGTTTTTAACTATTGAAAACAGCCATTTCTGGGAGTAAGATTGCAGTACCTATTGCTTCCACTGGATGTCAACAGTCTCTAGACAGTGTTTGGTGATGTTATTTTGCTCTGGATGGTAATAAAAGAAGAATTTCGAACTAGTCATCGGATGTAAACAGAAGAGGAAGCGCGTTCACGGGCTGGCGCACGCTGTGTTTTTTTCCTTTCCTATCGTCCAGTTTACAATCCGGTTGAAGTATTATAGTAAATATACATAAAAGTGTTCCTAAGGATACATTATCAATGATGTTTGATTGTTCTTGGACAAGTGTATAGGTATAGGTTGAACGCGTTCTCTTCACGGTTCAATGGGCAAGTGGACGCTGTATTTTATGAACATAACGCGCCAACCAAACGGAGAATTATGGATATAATAAATTACTTTTTCTAACAAAAGAACCATTGGATGTCTTCGTTGGACACTTGGGAAGCCCTCAGCAGAAGTTCTTCAAAAGGTAAGGGATTTGTTTTCGCTGTGAAATGTGTTTTGTGTGAACCACGATGGTTTATGAATTTATGCTTATGGAAAAATATTGGAGGTGCTACCCCCAAACAATCAAATGTTGTGGTTTGCCGTAAAGCCTTATTGAAATCTGACAACTCTGTGATATTGCCAAGAAGCAAAGCTTTTGATGACTATGCAACACTTGTATATTGATGAATGTTTAATAATTCAACTTTTGGATTTTGAATTTGGCGCCTTGCTTTTCACTGGGTAGTGTCGGGAGCGCTAGTGCCCCAACACTCCGTAAGTAGTTAACCTAACTCCTAAACTTAACCCTAACCTTAACCCTAACCCCTAGCCTAGCTAATGTCATTAACCTAGCAGCCTAGCTAGAATACGTAACAAATCATATGTTGGGCAAATTCATAACATATTCTACATTTTGCAAATTCATAACATATAGTACGAATTGTAATTCGTAACATATCATTCAAAATTAATACATACTATACGAAACGTAACATATCAAACTAAATGAAGTGTTACGGAATTTACGTGCATTATAATACGAAATTGTCTGAGACCAGGTTGCCATTACAGGAACGCTTCAGAAACATGACCCCTTCCCTCTCGCCTCGCCTCCTCTTTCATCCTTTCATCTTCTATGTCTCTTAATGAACAGACCGACTCCTCCATTTCAGCTACCTTTTTTACCTTTTTCCATGTCTTGTTTTACCTTAACTTTCAACAATTTTTTTTTGTAACCAAATTGCCCATTCGGGTACAATAAATATTTTATTCTATTATTTTCAGTTCTCTTCAGTTCTTTTCAGTTCTGATCAGTTCTCTTCATTTATATTTTTTTGTATGTTCCCTCCTGAAGTGAGATGGTGAAAGCGCTGAGGAGTGTGTTAAAACCTCTAGTTAGCATTGATCTCTCTGGTGAGCAACTCTCTCTGCTGCTGTAGCTGTGGCTCGTTGATCGATCAACACTACCTGATCGTGAGGTCTGGAGGTGACACTACAATTAAGTCAAATCCATAACGTGACCTCATCAATGATGTTATGTCATTTTATTGTGTTACTTTTAATATTTTTTTAATTTTTACTTTAGTTTATTTAGTAAATATTTTCTTAACTCTACTTCTTGAACTGCATTGTTGGCTAAGTAAGCATTTCACGGTGAGGTCTACAACTGTTGTATTCGGTGCACGTGACAAATACAATTTGATTTGATTTGATCACTGTGGATAACTGTCCCGGGTAATTGTTTCCTGCTTCGTCTCCATTTCTGTCAGCCTGTCGATACACGATACACACAAGCATGCACGCACACACACACACGCTAGGGCTGTTACGGTGACCGTATTACCGCCACACCGGCGGTCAAGAGTCATGCCGGCAGTCAAATTCCACGTGACCATTTAGTCACGGCAATTAGGCTTCTCCAAGCTCTAAAGCTGCTGATGGTCATTAGTAGCCTAACAAACTTGCTAACTGCCTGGTAGTCGGCACTCTATTGTTCCTCTAATCGCTCTGACATTAATGCAAATGTGTTAGAAAATCCCAACTCTTCATGAGAGCTCTTGAGCCCATGTTGCGCAACATTTCTATAGGCTATGCAATTGCGGGAGAAAACCGTGATGGCCTCTTAAGAGGAGGATCCCACCAGCTTTCTATAGGCTAGGACTACTATATTTATTTCTCAACTTTCCTAATATTAAGCACATGGATTCTCTTTACGACAGGAGTATAGCCTACCTGACTGTATGGTCCATTCTAAATCAAAAAGCAATTTCACACGTATATTATTTAGTATATGTAAAGACAATAATAAATCAAAAATAGTCTGATGGGTGACAATATTAGCCGATCACTTGTAAATTTCCACTCGTCCCCTTGTCTGATGCGGACAAGGTGGTAGGCATTCCGGAGGTCCAGTTTAGTAAACACTGTGGCCCAATGGAGGGGGGCAAAAGCAGCACTGATGAGTGGCAAGGGATACCTGTTCCTTACAGTGATACTATTCAACCCACGAAAGTCTATGCATGGCCTCAGTGATCCATTCACGTTCTTGACGAAGAAAAACCCAGCTCCCACCGGAGAACAAGAAGGCCTGACATGTCCGACAGCCAAGGAGTCCCGGATGTATTCTTCCATGGCCTCTTGCTCTGGACGAGAGAGTTTATACAACCTGCTACTAGGAAGAAGAGCTCCAGGCTGAATCTCGATAGCACAGTCGTACGGCCGATGAGGTGGCAGAGATGGGGGTATGGTGCTTACTGTATACAAGAGCTAGACCGTGATACTCAGGAGGAACAGAAGACAGGTCTGAGGGTTCAGGAATGGACTGGGGTGCAGATAAGGCAGGTGTAAGGGCAGAATGTAGACAATAAGAATGACAAAATGTACTCCATGTAGTTACCCCTTCCGGTGGACCAGTCAATCTGTGGGTTGTGTAACTTTAACCAGCATGGCTACCAAAGCATTCTGCAGCGATACGCCATACCATCTGGTTTGCGTTTAGTGGGACTATCATTGGTTTTTCAACAGGACAATAACCTAACACACCTCCAAGCCGTGTAAGGACTATTTGACTAAGAAGGAAAGGGATGGCGTGCTGCGTCAGATGACCTGGCCTCCACAATCCACCCGACCTCAACCCCATTGAGATGGTTTGAGATGAGTTGAACTGCAGCCAACAAATGCTCAGCATATGTGGAAACTCCTGCAAGACTATTGGAAAAGCATTCCAGGTTAACCTGGTTGAGAGAATACCAAGAGTGGGCAAAAAAAATTAATCAAAGCAAAGGGTGGCTACTTTGAAGAATCTCAAATATTAAATATATTTTGATTTGTTTAACACTTTAACACTACATGATTCCATATGTGTTAATTTCATAGTTTTGTCTTCACTACTATTCTGCAAGGTAGAAAAATGTAAAAAAATGTATAAAAACACTTGGATATTCTTTCACGTTGGTTCTATTTTGTTTTGCTGATCTCTGAATCCTGCCCATTGAGAATCCAATTTGATTGGTTGATTGTTATTCAAAAGGCAGCATTCAATACTGACTTTTCATCATTATTTAAATGAGGATCATTTTTATATATATATTAAGGATGGAAAAGAATGGTCTTTACTTTCCTACTTTCACCCACTTTCCTATTCACAATGGCGCCAATTAGCCTAGAGGTTTGACGTTTTGTTATGTGCTGCTGTACGGAGTTAAAATTTAAATATTCAGACATGCTTGTGAATAGTTTTTTTTTTTAACAAAAGGAATACTTCAGTAAAAATATTAACGCAAATATGTCGATCAGAAAGGGATTTAATGTGAACACTGCAACCTGCCTGTTGAAATGGTATGTTATTTCAAAGTGATGGTGCGGGGACAATAGAACCTTTGTATTGGAGTTGAGGAGCTTTTATGTAACAGGGGAGGGAAAGAGCATGAGATCCAAACTCTAAGATGACTGCAACAACAACCGTTATTGAATTTATTTCAATGTAATATTTCAGTTATTGCGCTTTTATTTAAAAACAAAAAAAGCTGTCGCTTTTCAACTGTGTGTGTCAAAGCTAGCTATTTTTTTTACAGGGCACCTTTCTTTGTGCCAGACAGGCAAGATAACTGGCCTATAGTGGGCTGTTCATGTGTACTGCGTGTGTGTGTGTGTGTGTGTGTGTGTGTGTGTGGGTGTGTGTGTGTGTGGGTGTGTGTGTGTGTGGGTGTGTGTCCTTTTGGGCCTACCATAGCCATTCATAGCGACACCAATGACATCAACACAGAGCTGAGTCAAGATCTACACTTCTACACACACACATGGGACCGACCGCTCCACTGCAAACTGTTAGCACACTGATCATACCTGTCACCTCACCAACAGAGTGACCAGAGAAGAGACCAGAGTAGAGACCAGAGTATTGACCAGAGTAGAGACCATAGTAGAGACCAGAGTAGAGACCAGAGTTGAGACCAGAGTAGAGACCATAGTAGAGACCAGAGTAGTGACCAGAGTATTGACCAGAGTAGAGACCAGAGTAGAGACCAGAGTATTGACCAGAGTAGAGACCAGAGTATTGACCAGAGTAGAGACCAGAGTATTGACCAGAGAAGAGACCAGAGTAGTGACCAGAGTAGAGACCAGAGTATTGACCAGAGTATTGACCAGAGAAGAGACCAGGGTAGAGACCAGAGTAGTGACCAGAGTAGAGACCAGAGTAGAGACCAGAGTAGAGACCAGAGTTGAGACCAGAGTAGTGACCAGAGTATTGACCAGAGTAGAGACCAGAGTAGAGACCAGAGTATTGACCAGAGTAGAGACGAGAGTATTGACCAGAGTAAAGACCAGAGTAGTGACCAGAGTAGTGGCCAGAGTAGAGACCAGAGAATTGACCAGAGTATTGACCAGAGTAGAGACCAGAGTAGAGACCAGAGTAGAGACCAGAGTAGTGACCAGAGTATTGACCAGAGTAGAGACCAGAGTAGTGACCAGAGTAGAGACCAGAGTATTGACCAGAGTATTGACCAGAGAAGAGACCAGAGTAGAGACCAGAGTATTGACCAGAGTATTGACCAGAGAAGAGACCAGGGTAGAGACCAGAGTAGTGACCAGAGTAGAGACCAGAGTAGAGACCAGAGTTGAGACCAGAGTAGTGACCAGAGTAGAGACCAGAGTAGAGACCAGAGTATTGACCAGAGTAGAGACCAGAGTATTGACCAGAGTAGAGACCAGAGTAGTGACCAGAGTAGTGACCAGAGTAGAGACGAGAGAATTGACCAGAGTATTGACCAGAGTAGAGACCAGAGTAGAGACCAGAGTAGTGACCAGAGTATTGACCAGAGTAGAGACCAGAGTTTTGACCAGAGTAGAGACCAGAGTATTGACCAGAGAATTGACCAGAGTAGAGACCAGAGTAGAGACCGGAGTAGAGACCGGAGTATTGACCAGAGTATTGACCAGAGTAGTGACCAGAGTAGTGACCAGAGTAGAGACCAGGGTAGAGACCAGAGTAGAGACCAGAGTATTGACCAGGGTAGTGACCAGAGTAGAGACCAGAGTAGAGACCAGAGTAGAGACCAGAGTTGAGACCAGAGTATTGACCAGAGTAGAGACCAGAGTATTGACCAGAGTACTGACCAGAGTAGAGACCAGAGTAGAGACCAGAGTAGTGACCAGAGAATTGACCAGAGTATTGACCAGAGTATTGACCAGAGTAGAGACCAGAGTATTGACCAGAGTAGAGACCAGAGTAGTGACCAGAGTAGAGACCAGAGTATTGACCAGAGTAGAGACCAGAGTATTGACCAGAGTAGAGACCAGAGTAGTGACCAGAGTATTGACCAGAGTAGTGACCAGAGTAGTGACCAGAGTATTGACCAGAGTATTGACCGGAGTAGAGACCGGAGTAGAGACCGGAGTAGAGACCGGAGTATTGACCGGAGTATTGACCGGAGTAGAGACCGGAGTAGAGACCGGAGTATTGACCAGAGTATTGACCAGGGTAGAGACCAGGGTAGTGACCAGAGTAGAGACCAGAGTAGAGACCAGAGTATTGACCAGAGTAGAGACCAGAGTAGAGACCAGAGTAGAGACCAGAGTTGAGACCAGAGTAGTGACTAGAGTATTGACCAGAGTAGAGACCAGAGTAGAGACCAGAGTATTGACCAGAGTATAGACCAGAGTATTGACCAGAGTAGAGACCAGAGTAATGACCAGAGTAGCGACCAGAGTATTGACCGGAGTATTGACCGGAGTAGAGACCGGAGTAGAGACCGGAGTAGAGACCGGAGTATTGACCAGAGTAGTGACCAGAGTAGTGACCAGGGTAGAGACCAGGGTAGTGACCAGAGTAGAGACCAGAGTAGAGACCAGAGTATTGACCAGAGTAGAGTGCAGAGTAGAGACCAGAGTAGAGACCAGAGTTGAGACCAGAGTAGTTACCAGAGTAGAGTGCAGAGTAGAGACCAGAGTAGAGACCAGAGTTGAGACCAGAGTAGTTACCAGAGTATTGACCAGAGTAGAGACCAGAGTAGAGACCAGAGTATTGACCAGAGTAGAGACCAGAGTAGTGACCAGAGTAGCGACCAGAGTTTTGACCAGAGTATTGACCAGAGTAAAGACCGGAGTAGAGACCGGAGTATTGACCAGAGTATTGACCAGAGTAGTGACCAGAGTAGAGACCAGGGTAGTGACCAGAGTAGAGACCAGAGTAGAGACCAGAGTATTGACCAGAGTATTGACCAGAGTAGAGACCAGAGTAGAGACCAGAGTAGCGACCAGAGTAGAGACCAGAGTATTGACCAGAGTATTGACCAGAGTATTGACCAGAGTAGAGACCAGAGTAGCGACCAGAGTGTTGACCAGAGTAGAGACTAAAGTAGCGACCAGGGTGATGACCAGAGTAGAGACCAGAGTAGAGACCAGAGTAGTGACCCGAGTAGCGACCAGGGTGATGACCAGAGTAGAGACCAGAGTAGAGACCAGAGTATTGACCAGAGTAGAGACCAGGGTAGTGACCAGAGTATTGACCAGAGTAGATACCAGAGTAGAGACCAGAGTAGAGACCAGAGTATTGACCAGAGTATTGACCAGAGTAGAGACCGGAGTAGAGACCGGAGTATTGACCAGAGTATTGACCAGAGTAGTGATCAGAGTAGAGACCAGGGTAGTGACCAGAGTAGAGACCAGAGTAGAGACCAGAGTATTGACCAGAGTATTGACCAGAGTAGAGACCAGAGTAGCGACCAGAGTAGAGACCAGAGTATTGACCAGAGTATTGACCAGAGTATTGACCAGAGTAGAGACCAGAGTAGCGACCAGAGTATTGACCAGAGTAGAGACTAAAGTAGCGACCAGGGTGATGACCAGAGTAGAGACCAGAGTAGAGACCAGAGTAGTGACCCGAGTAGCGACCAGGGTGATGACCAGAGTAGAGACCAGAGTAGTGACCAGAGTATTGACCAGAGTAGATACCAGAGTAGTGACCAGAGTAGAGACCAGAGTAGAGACCAGAGTAGAGACCAGAGTAGTGACCAGAGTAGCGACCAGAGTAGAGACCAGGGTAGAGACCAGAGTATTGACCAGAGTAGAGACAAGAGTATTGACCAGAGTATTGACCAGAGTAGAGACCGGAGTATTGACCAGGGTAGTGACCAGAGTAGAGACCAGAGTATTGACCAGGGTAGTGACCAGAGTAGAGACCAGAGTAGAGACCAGAGTAGAGACCAGAGTATTGACCAGGGTAGTGACCAGAGTAGAGACCAGGGTAGTGACCAGAGTAGAGACCAGAGTAGAGACCAGAGTATTGACCAGAGTAGAGACCAGAGTAGAGACCAGAGTATTGACCAGAGTAGAGACCAGAGTAGAGACCAGAGTAGTGACCAGAGTAGAGACCAGAGTATTGACCAGAGTAGAGACCAGAGTAGAGACCAGAGTAGCGACCAGAGTAGAGACCAGAGTATTGACCAGAGTATTGACCAGAGTATTGACCAGAGTAGAGACCAGAGTAGCGACCAGAGTGTTGACCAGAGTAGAGACTAAAGTAGCGACCAGGGTGATGACCAGAGTAGAGACCAGAGTAGAGACCAGAGTAGTGACCCGAGTAGCGACCAGGGTGATGACCAGAGTAGAGACCAGAGTAGAGACCAGAGTAGAGACCAGAGAAAGACTCAAAGCTTTAATGAAACGCTCTCCCAGATACAGATATTTTTTTCTCTTGTTTTTTTTTTCTAGTGAAATTTCAGACTGAGAAAAATATCTACTCATATCTGCGTGATAAACATCGTCTCAATCTGAATATCAGATGTTAGACGCATTTAAACATGAATACCCAGACGCAAACTATCTCCTCTCTTACAGTATCACAGTTGAAGTTCAACCGTAATGAGATTATACACTGGAAATATGGCCTTTAATTAATGACTGAATACATTGAAGAGTAGAAAAAAAACAGAATTGTGATATCAAGGAGACCAGATGTTTGCCAGACATTAATAATGAGTGAGAAATTGCCTCAAACACACACACACCTCGCACGCACGCGCGCACGCACGCACGCACACACACACACACACACACACTCACACTCACACTCACACACACACACACACACACACACATACACAATAATCAACAGCCCCTTCTGTTATACACAGTGGGTGTAATCAGTGTTCTCTCAAAGACTGGAACACAAAATTGAACTGCTCTGATTCAGAGACCGTAGCTGTGTTCGATTACCCATACTAACATACTGTATACTACATACTTAATGAGTATACACTACATACTATAAACTCTTAGTTCATTTTTAGTATACTGTAAACGAACAAGTATCCTTTCAGTAGAGCGTTGACGCTGTTGCAATGCGACCTCTTGCTAGCTAGCCTAGTTAGCATAACAAATTACTAGTTAGACATTTTATGAATTCGGGTGTGTTCTTAAATTCAATCTGGAGTGCCAGAGTGCGCTCGTAAAAATTCAGAGCGTTTTCGCTCTCGGAGCTTTCAGAGCGCAGCACACTGGACGCTCTGGCCGAGGAGTTGGGCTGATCCGGCAGTCAAGCACCCAAGCTGATGTTGGCTAGCGTGCTAGCTACTTCCAGACACAAATGAGACCGCTCTGACCATGTTACTCGCCCCCTAGCAGAGCTGGTTAGGCTGTTATCATGTTATCCAGAGCTGGTTAGGCAGTTTTCATGTTATCCAGAGCTGGTTAGGCAGTTTTCATGTTATCCAGAGCTGGTTAGGCAGTTTTCATGTTATCCAGAGCTGGTTAGGCAGTTATCATGTTATCCAGAGCTGGTTAGGCAGTTTTCATGTTATCCAGAGAGTTGGTGACTGTGCTGCTGGCAACACTTTAATTCTGCTTTTTTTTTGCCGACGTTTACTGACACAGAACATATTCAATGGGTGCTGAGCGTTCGAAAAATGCATTGCGCTCTTGTGCACTCAGATGAGAGTGCTCTGAAATCAGAATAGATAGCCAGAGTGAATTTACCAAAGCACCCAAATGGCCATTGAGAATGCACAACGACTATCCCATTTAGCTAAGAATGACGGGAATAATCAAGTCAATACATATTGGGTAGTTGGATAGTGTATAGCTAATATACTGGCAAGTTTGATGTATAAGTAGTCAACTAACGTTAGAAAGCTAGCTAACATACCGGTACATACTGCTGTAATGATATGCTATGGACAGCGTAGCTAACATACCGGTACATACTGCTATAATGATATGCTATGGACAGCGTAGCTAACATACCGGTACATACTGCTATAATGATATGCTATGGACAGCGTAGCTAACATACCGGTACATACTGCTGTAATGATATGCTATGGACAGCGTAGCTAACATACCGGTACATACTGCTGTAATGATATGCTATGGACAGCGTAGCTAACATACCGGTACATACTGCTGTAATGATATGCTATGGACAGCGTAGCTAACATACCGGTACATACTGCTATAATGATATGCTTTGGACAGCGTAGCTAACATACCGGTACCTACTGCTGTAATGATATGCTATGGACAGCGTAGCTAACATACCGGTACCTACTGCTATAATGATATGCTATGGACAGCGTAGCTAACATACCGGTACATACTGCTATAATGATATGCTATGGACAGCGTAGCTAACATACCGGTACATACTGCTGTAATGATATGCTATGGACAGCGTAGCTAACATACCGGTACATACTGCTGTAATGATATGCTATGTGGTTTGTAAGGACAAATTATCAGCCAACTTAACGTGTAAGGTAACTCATTTAAAAATTACATTGCTCAACATTTTCTTAACATTTGTCATAATTAGTTAAAACAATGAATTTGTATCTGCTCTCGTTGTATCCGCTCTCGTTGTATTCTCTCTCGTTTTATTCTCTCTTGTTGTATCCTCTCTCGTTGTGTCCTCTCTCGTTGTGTCCTCTCTCGTTGAATCCTTGCTCGTTGTATTCTCTCTCGTTGTATTCTCTCTCGTTGTATTCTCTCTCGTTGTATCCGCTCTCGTTGTATCCTCGAGAGAATACAGCGAGAGAGGATCTAACGAGAAGAAGAAGGATACTAACGAGAGAATACAACGAGAGACACAACAGAGAAGAAACAATGAGCGGATACAACGAGAGAGAATACAACGAGAGGACACAACGAGAGCGGATACAACGAGAGCGAATACAACGAGAGAGAATACAACGAGAGAGGACAAAACGTTGTATCCTCTCTCGTTGTATCCTCTCTCGTTGTATCCTCTCTCGTTGTGTCCGCTCTCGTTGTGTCCGCTCTCGTTGTATCCTCTCTCGTTGTATCCGCTCTCGTTGTTTTCGCTCTCGTTGTATTCTCTCTCGTTGTATTCTCTCTCGTTGTATCCGCTCTCGTTGTGTCCTCTCTCGTTGTATCCTCTCTCGTTGTATTCTCTCTCGTTGTGTCCTCTCTCGTTTTGTCCTCTCTCGTTGTATTCTCTCTCGTTGTATCCTCTCTCGTTGTGTCCGCTCTCGTTGTGTCCGCTCACGTTGTATCCTCTCTCGTTGTATCCGCTCTCGTTGTTTTCGCTCTCGTTGTATTCTCTCTCGTTGTATTCTCTCTCGTTGTATCCGCTCTCGTTGTGTCCTCTCTCGTTGTATCCTCTCTCGTTGTATTCTCTCTCGTTGTGTCCTCTCTCGTTGTGTCCTCTCTCGTTGTATTCTCTCTCGTTGTATTCTCTCTCAATGTATCCGCTCTCGTTGTATCCTCTCTCGTTGTATCCTCTCTCGTTGTATTCTCTCTCGTTGTATCCTCTCTCGTTGTATCCGCTCTCGTTGTATCCTCTCTCGTTGTATTCTCTCTCGTTGTATCCGCTCTCGTTGTGTCCTCTCTCGTTGTATTCTCTCTCGTTGTGTCCTCTCTCGTTGTGTCCTCTCTCGTTGTGTCCTCTCTCGTTGTATTCTCTCTTGTTGTATCCTCTCTCGTTGTATCCTCTCTCGTTGTATTCTCTCTCGTTGTATCCGCTCTCGTTGTATCCTCTCTCGTTGTATCCTCTCTCGTTGTATTCTCTCTCGTTGTATCCGCTCTCGTTGTATCCTCTCTCGTTGTATCCTCTCTCGTTGTATTCTCTCTCGTTGTATCCGCTCTCGTTGTATCCTCTCTCGTTGTATCCTCTCTCGTTGTATCCTCTCTCGTTGTGTCCGCTCTCGTTGTGTCCGCTCTCTTTGTATCCTCTCTCGTTGTATCCGCTCTCGTTGTTTTCGCTCTCGTTGTATTCTCTCTCGTTGTATTCTCTCTCGTTGTATTCTCTCTCGTTGTATCCGCTCTCGTTGTATCCTCTCTCGTTGTATCCTCTCTCGTTGTATTCTCTCTCGTTGTATCCGCTCTCGTTGTATCCTCTCTCGTTGTATCCTCTCTCGTTGTATTCTCTCTCGTTGTATCCGCTCTCGTTGTATCCTCTCTCGTTGTATCCTCTCTCGTTGTGTCCTCTCTCGTTGTGTCCGCTCTCGTTGTGTCCGCTCTCGTTGTATCCTCTCTCGTTGTATCCGCTCTCGTTGTTTTCGCTCTCGTTGTATTCTCTCTCGTTGTATTCTCTCTCGTTGTATCCGCTCTCGTTGTGTCCTGTCTCGTTGTATCCTCTCTCGTTGTATTCTCTCTCGTTGTGTCCTCTCTCGTTTTGTCCTCTCTCGTTGTATTCTCTCTCGTTGTATTCGCTCTCGTTGTATCCGCTCTCGTTGTGTCCTCTCTCGTTGTATTCTCTCTCGTTGTATCCGCTCTCGTTGTATTCTCTCTCGTTGTGTCCTCTCTCGTTGTATTCTCTCTCGTTGTATTCTCTCTCGTTGTATTCTCTCTCGTTGTATCCGCTCTCGTTGTATCCTCTCTCGTTGTATCCTCTCTCGTTGTATTCTCTCTCGTTGTATTCTCTCTCGTTGTATCCGCTCTCGTTGTATCCTCTCTCGTTGTATCCTCTCTCGTTGTATCCTCTCTCGTTGTATTCTCTCTCGTTGTATTCTCTCTCGTTGTATCCACTCTCGTTGTATCCTCTCTCGTTGTGTCCTCTCTCGTTGTATTCTCTCTCGTTGTATTCTCTCTCGTTGTATCCGCTCTCGTTGTATCCTCTCTCGTTGTATCCTCTCTCGTTGTATTCTCTCTCGTTGTGTCCTCTCTCGTTGTATCCTCTCTCGTTGTATCCTCTCTCGTTGTATTCTCTCTCGTTGTATTCTCTCTCGTTGTATCCGCTCTCGTTGTATCCTCTCTCGTTGTGTCCTCTCTCGTTGTATTCTCTCTCGTTGTATCCGCTCTCATTGTATTCTCTCTCGTTGTGTCCTCTCTCGTTGTATTCTCTCTCGTTGTATTCTCTCTCGTTGTATTCTCTCTCGTTGTATCCGCTCTCGTTGTATCCTCTCTCGTTGTATCCTCTCTCGTTGTATTCTCTCTCGTTGTATTCTCTCTCGTTGTATCCGCTCTCGTTGTATCCTCTCTCGTTGTATCCTCTCTCGTTGTATCCTCTCTCGTTTTATTCTCTCTCGTTGTATTCTCTCTCGTTGTATCCGCTCTCGT
This sequence comes from Brachymystax lenok tsinlingensis, assembly GCA_030435695.1. Classification (NCBI taxonomy): domain Eukaryota; kingdom Metazoa; phylum Chordata; class Actinopteri; order Salmoniformes; family Salmonidae; genus Brachymystax; species Brachymystax lenok. The sequence continues at coordinate 4,714,568 of CM059804.1, read as the reverse complement.
TGTATCCTCTCTCGTTGTGTCCTCTCTCGTTGTATTCTCTCTCGTTGTGTCCTCTCTCGTTGTGTCCTCTCTCGTTGTGTCCGCTCTCGTTGTGTCCGCTCTCTGAAAACGATGTGAAGCAACGCCCATTTCCTGAAGAATTGCATTATGGACCCTAAAGTACAGAAATAGTGTCCACAAATTTAGCACGACATCCGGGAACTTTTGGCATACTAACTATATCCATACTATGACCAATAAGCATACTAATTACTCAATTCACAAATTGTACGGTTTTAATTCATTTATTAATACTTTATTTAACTAGGCAAGTCAGTTAAGAACAAATTCTTATTTACAATGACGGCCTACACCCGGACAATGCTGGGCCAATTTTGCTTCTCACCATGTGACTTCCAATGACAGCCGGTTGTGATACAGCCTGGATTCAAACAAGGGTTTCTGTAGCAATGCATCAAGCACTGAGATACAGTGCCTTAGACCACTGTGCCACACAGGAGCCCCTGCATGGTTAGTGCGCTTCATATGAGTATTCGAACAGATCTCTCTCTCTCTCTCTCTCTCTCTCTCTCTCTCTCTCTCTCTCTCTCTCTCTCTCTCTCTCTCTCTCTCTCTCTCTCTCTCTCTCCATGTAGATGGCTGTTGTTTCTTTTGTTGGCGGTGCTGTCAGTCTCCCCCAGTCTTCTGAGGACTGGTGTAATTTCTCCTAAACGGTGATTCTGTAATTATGTGGCATCAGCTGCCGGTCTGTCAGCAAGACGGCCAATGGTCATCCATCACCGGGTAAACTAGGGCTGGGAAATGGCATCATGACTGGTCAAAAAAATAAAATAAAAAACACAGAAAAAAGAAAGAGAGCGTGGTGGTCTAGGCTCTGAAATGGTCAAAGGAAAATAGAGAGAGAGAGAGAGACAGGGTGTTAATCAAGTAATGAGTGGTAGATAGTGCTGATAGATGGTGTGTGGGGGGATTGGAGAGATGCAGGAAAGGGGGAGCAGTCTGTGCCCCACAAATATAGTGATGCATCCAGAGCGAGGGTAGAGATGGGGAAGAGGGGCGAGGTACCCCCATCACAGGGAATTATGGGGCCATCATTTTACTTCAGTGCAACTAAAATGTTGTCACATTTTTCTCAGGTGTTGTTTGTGTTGTTTGCAGGGTATTAGTATTGTTTGTGTCTAGGGGTAATTTAGCTTTTTGGTCCAAAAAGGGATTATTTGCAGGTCATGGTCTCTCCTACTCACACATGGTGTCTGGTGTTTTTGTTATTATTTAACTGAAGGGAGATGTTACTAGGACAAAGACACACAGCATCACTGTTACAGGGAGTGGGACAGACAGGGAGGAGGTGGGACAGACTGGAGGTGGGACAGACAGGGAGTGGGACAGACAGGAGGTGAGACTGACAGGGAGTGGGACAGACAGGGAGTGGGACAGACAGGGAGTGGGACAGAGAGGATGTGGGACAGGCCAGGGGTGGGACAGACAGGGAGTGGGGCAGACAGGGGGTGAGACTGACAGGGAGTGGGACAGACAGGGGGTGAGACAGACATGGTGTGGGACAGACATGAGGTGGGACTGACAGGATGTGAGACAGACTGGGTGTGGGACAGACAGGGGGTGGGACAGACAGGATGTGAGACAGACTGGGTGTGGGACAGACAGGGAGTGGGACAGAGAGGATGTGAGACAGACAGGATGTGAGACAGACTGGGTGTGGGACAGACAGGGAGTGGGACAGAGAGGATGTGAGACAGACAGGATGTGAGACTGACAGGAAGTGGGACAGACCGGGTGTGGGACAGACAGGGGGTGGGACAGACAGGGGGTGGGACAGACAGGGAGTGGGACAGACAGGATATGGTTCAGGCCAGGGGTGGGACAGGCAGGGAGTGGGACAGAGAGGAGGTGGGACTGACAGGATGTGGTTTCTGTCCCGACAATGTGTCTAAAGCATAGCCACTCATTATTACAATAGTTCCTAGTAGTTTGCAACAATATCATTGTTGAGATACAGAACAGAACAGTAAAAGCTAAAAGTCGCCAGGGTTGTGGGTTCGATTCCCACAGGGGATCAGTGTGAAAATGCATGCACTCATGACTGTAAGTTGCTCTGAATAAGAGCGTCTGCATATTGACTCAAAATGTAAAAGCTATCAAATATACACAGGACAAAATGCACCAGTCTCACAGATACAGCTGAGTTCCAGATCAAATAAGGAAATCCTTGAATTGAAATATTACATTTGTTAGATCTATGGAGTTCACATGACTGGGAATACAGTTCACAGACACCTACAAAAATGTAGGGGTGTGGCTCAGAAAACCAGTCAGTATCTGGTGTGACCACCATTTGCCTCATGCAGTGTGACACATCTCCTTCACATAGAGTGGAACACTCTGCTTCAGTGGCTGTGAAGTTGCTGGACATTGGGTGGGAACTGAAACTCCTGGTAGTACGTGCTCAATGGGTGACATGTTTCGTGAGTATGCAGGCTATGGAAGAACTGGGACATTTTCAGATTCCAGGTATTGCATACAGATCTTGTGACATTGTGGCTGTTCATTATCATGCCGAAACATGAGGTGATGGCGTCGGATGAATGGCACGACAATGGGCCTCAGGATATCATCACAGAATCTTTGTGCATTCAAATAGCCATCGATAAAATGCAATTGTATTCACCGCCACCATGGGGCACTCTGTTCACAATGTTGACATCAGCAAACTGCTCACCCACACGACGCCACCAAGTCTGCCATCTGCCCGGTACAGTTAAAAGCGGGACTCATACGTGAAGAGCGTGCCAATGGCCATCGAAGGTGAGCATTTGCTCACTGAAGTCGGTGACGATGCCGAACTGCAGTCAGGTCAAGACCCTGGTGAGGACGACGAGCACACAGATGAGCTTCCCCGAGACAGTTTCTGACAGTTTGTGGAGAAATAATTATTTGCTTGTGCAAAACCCACAGTTTCATCAGCTGTCCGGGTGGCTGGTCTCAGACGATCCCGCAGGTGAATAAGCCGCACGTGGAGGTCCTGGGCTGGCTTGGTTGCACGTGGTCTGCGGTTGTGAGGCCGGTTGGACGTACTGCTAAGTTCTCTTAAATGAAGTTGGAGGCGACTTATGATAGAGAAATAAACATTAATATCTCTTGAGATATCTTGAGATATCTGTGGCATTGTGTTGTGTGACAAAACTGCCCATTTTAGAGTTGCCTTTTAGTGTCCCCAGCACAAGGCGCACCTGTGTAATGATCATGCTGTTTGGTCAGCTTCTTGATATGCCACACCTGTCAGGTGCATGGATTATCTTGGCAAAGGAGAAATTCTCCATAACAGGGATGTAAACAAGTGTGTGCACAAAATTTGAGAGAAATAAGCTTGTTGTGCATATGGAACATTCCTAGGATCTTTTACTTCAGCTCATGAGACATGGGACCAACACTTTACATGTTGTGTTCATATTTTTTTTCTGTAATGTTCTCTTTGTTTACTTCTAATCTAATGCATTGGGACACGCTCGCAAGCAAGCACGAACACACGCTCGTACCCACATACACCACACGCAGACACGTACAGGCAGACACATACAGACACACACACACACACACACACACACACACACACACACACACTTTGTTTAATTCTCATCTAAAAGATAGAGAATAAAATCCAGGAGTAACAGACTCCTGTAAAGCCATTTCACAGCTAAACACACACACACCAGTGAAGCACTTCATTTCACAGTTAATTCTATACCAATAACGGTTTCCAGTTCTTGATGTTCCAATGCTAAATCACTGTGGTTAGTTCCTCATCAGGAATTACAATATCGTCTTTTTTGGTTTCTGTTGTGTTCTTCTCCAATCACAGAAATTCCAACTTTGCTGTGGATATTCCGTGTGAGGGAATGGTTAGAAAGAGACAGAGAGAGAGAGAGAGAGAGAGAGAGAGAGAGAGAGAGAGAGAGAGAGAGAGAGAGAGAGAGAGAGAGAGAGAGCTACTCAACAACTACTTGACTCATGATCTACTTGGTTCATCAGCTACTAGACTCGTCAGCTGCTAGACTCGTCAGCTGCTAGACTCGTCAGCTACTAGACTCGTCAGCTACTTGTCCTATATATGTGATCAGGGTCCCATCCCAAGGTATTGTTGCTGAGGTTTAATGTTGTGTTTTTGGACCTACGCTCTGGTCTTACAAAATCCATGAACCTTCCAATAAAAGTGCATAATGTCTCTCTATAAAGTCCCAACGGTTCATAGACAGGAGCCTCTGTGTGCTACAGGGGAAACATCTGGAGAAACGCAGAAATTAGATTCTATAAAATGGTAAGTAAAATGACCATAATGGAGTGGCATGTTGCTCAGATTCAGTCCAAGCGTGACTTTCAGTGCCTTTCAGAACGACACATTCCAATGAAATTACAGTAAAATAGATGGAGCCTCCTTCACGTCAGGTTCAGGCCCAGATTAGGATGTTATATAGGTGGTTTTGGTTTGTAACTTTTTTAGTACTGTTCTGATCAATGGCCTCCGTCTTGGCCTATTGCGGTGTCATATAGTTCACACCACCCCTGAAAGAAAACCACATGGCCTATCGTGCTGTCATTTTGTTCACACCACCCCTAACGGAAAAACCACATGGTCTATCAGCCCAGGGACTACAGAAGAAAACTATCCAGATTGCTAAATCCGACACATTTTTTTAAATGTTAAGTGATGTACGTTGTTCCTGTCAAAAAAATACATAAAATAACATCAATAAAAAGGTGCAGGAAGAGACTAGGGACTAGAGAATGAAGACTGTGATTATGCTGTCCTTTTCCCCCCACTAGGGACTAGAGACTGAAGACTGTGATTATGCTGTCCTTTTCCCCCCACTAGGGACTAGATACTGAAGACTGTGATTCTGCTGTCCTTTTCCCCCCACTAGGGACTAGGAGACTGAAGACTGTGATTATGCTGTCCTTTTCCCCCCACTAGGGACTAGGAGACTGAAGACGGTGATTATGCTGTCCTTTTCCCCCCACTAGGGACTAGGAGACTGAAGACTGTGATTATGCTGTCCTTTTCCCCCCACTAGGGACTAGAGACTGAAGACTGTGATTATGCTGTCCTTTTCCCCCCACTAGGGACTAGAGACTGAAGACAGAGATTATGCTGTCCTTTTCCCCCCACTAGGGACTAGATACTGAAGACTGTGATTATGCTGTCCTTTTCCCCCCACTAGGGACTAGGAGACTGAAGACTGTGATTATGCTGTCCTTTTCCCCCCACTAGGGACTAGGAGACTGAAGACTGTGATTATGCTGTCCTTTTCCCCCCACTAGGGACTAGAGACTGAAGACAGAGATTATGCTGTCCTTTTCCCCCCACTAGGGACTAGATACTGAAGACTGTGATTATGCTGTCCTTTTCCCCCCACTAGGGACTAGGAGACTGAAGACTGTGATTATGCTGTCCTTTTCCCCCCACTAGGGACTAGGAGACTGAAGACTGTGATTATGCTGTCCTTTTCCCCCCACTAGGGACTAGAGACTGAAGACAGAGATTATGCTGTCCTTTTCCCCCCACTAGGGACTAGATACTGAAGACTGTGATTCTGCTGTCCTTTTCCCCCCACTAGGGACTAGGAGACTGAAGACTGTGATTATGCTGTCCTTTTCCCCCCACTAGGGACTAGGAGACTGAAGACTGTGATTATGCTGTCCTTTTCCCCCCACTAGGGACTAGAGACTGAAGACAGAGATTATGCTGTCCTTTTCCCCCCACTAGGGACTAGATACTGAAGACTGTGATTATGCTGTCCTTTTCCCCCCGCTAGGGACTAGGAGACCGAAGACTGTGATTCTGCTGTCCTTTCCCCCCCACTAGGGACTAGGAGACCGAAGACTGTGATTATGCTGTATTTTTCCCCCCACTAGGAACTAGGAGACTAAAGACTGTGATTATGCTCTCCTTTTCCCTCCACTAGCAACTAGAGACTGAAGACTGTGATTATGCTGTCCTTTTCCCCCCACTTGCATTGGTGTGGTTGGACTGGGAATTTTCTCACGTGACCAAGAAGTAGGAAGCAGATTATTTGGAGTGGCGATACAGCACTTCAGTGTTTTTCAACTGTTTTAAACACTTTTATATATTTAATATTTCTAAGACACTCGTTCATTTAATCCCTTTAAAATCTTTTCTTTTTTTAGTGTTTTATTACGGGACCATGGTGTTAGTGCTGTTAACACATCGTGTTTGACTGGATTTTACCGCCTCCTGGAGCTAATGTTTGCAGGCTAGTCCCGGTTTGCAGGCTAGCTAGGTCACCTGGCTGTCACATCGTGGTTGGCTTTTGTAGCCGGGTCCACTTTTTTTTCTGACTTGAATATAAGCATGCCAGACTCTTCTGTTTTGGAGTTGGATCAGGAGATGGATGGTAAAAACCATAAAATGTGAGACCTGTGATATGTTCACCGAGGTAGAATTGACTGACTTATGCGTTTGTGAAACGTGTATCTGTTTTTTTTTTAAAGGGAAATCTTATAAAGTATCTAGACCCAAGCATGCAGTATCTTTAAACAGAGGGTTACCAACTGAACAAATCATGAATATTTTAGGGACTCCGTATGATCTGAAATCCCTCAATGAAAATGGATTTGATTTTAAACTCTACATTCTCAAACCAAAGCAGACATTCTGTTTTCTGCTAAAGAAGACTATGCTGAATTCTGATCTGTCTCTGACTGGTTATAAGGTATATAGATCTGACAGTGTTGGCAGAGGTGGGGGTGTCTTCATATTTGTAAATAATAACTTAAATGTTTCCGTGTCCCTTTCCAGCTCTGTCCCTGAGCAATTTTAATGTCTAATCCTAAATGTGATTTACTGATTTATGCCAGTATCAGAAAGGCTGAAATATATTTGTACTTTCAAATCAGTTATTGGTCGCATACACATATTTCATGTCTAATCTATGGTTGTGTGACTAGGGAATTGTGTTATTGATCTCTGACTAGGATCAGTTTAACACTATCCTTTAAGAGTGAAGGCTAGACCCTTGGTTCACACATTAATTTTCTCTGAAAAATGACAGTAAATGTATTTAGATTGGATGGATTGACTGATACTACGTCTAACAGGCAGTTCTTTCAGACTGAGGAAGTACTTCACCTGTCTAATTCTGGTTAGAAAAGCAAAGTCACTTCTTGAACTGTGTATCTGAAAATGGTGCGGAATGCAGCAAAATTTCTCAAAGCTGTCAAATCTCAGAAACAAAACATATAAAATGTTATTGGTCGTGTACACAATTTGTTCTGGCGGGTGCAGCAAAATGCTTATGCTCCCATTTCCTACAAATCAATGCAGTTAATGTCAAACAAGCACACAATAATAACAGTAAAAAAACATGTAGTAAAACAGTAGATATATAAATAGTATGAAAACATTTTTAAAGTCACTAGTGTTCAATGACTGTGTACAGTTGAAGTTGGAAGTTTACATACACCTTAGCCAAATACATCTAAACTCATTTTTTCACAATTCCTGACATTTAATCCTAGTAAAAATTCCCTGTCTTAGGTCAGTTAGGATAACCACTTTATTTTAAGAATGTGAAATGTCAGAATAATAATAGAGAGAATTATTTATTTCTGCTTTTATTTCGTTCATCACATTCCCAGTGGGTCAGAAGTTTACATACACTCAATTAATATTTGGTAGCATTGCCTTTAAATTGTTTAACTTGGGTCAAATGTTTTGGGTCACCTTCCATAAGCTTCCCACAATAAGTTGGGTGAATTTTGGCAAATTCCTCTTGACAGAGATGGTGTATCGGAGTCAAGTTTGTAGGCCTCCTTGCTCGCACACGCTTTTTCAGTTCTGCCCACAGATTTTCTATAGGATTGAGGTCATGGCTTTGTGATGGCAACTACAATACCTTTTTGCCACAAAAGTGTCACGACTCCCACCGAAGTTGGTCCCTCTCCTTGTTCGTGCGGTTTTCGGCGGTCGACGTCACCGGTCTTCTAGCCATCGTCGATCAATTTTTCATGTTCCATTTGTTTTGTCTTTGTTTTACACTACCTGGTTCCAATTCCATAATTACATGTTCATTATTTAACCCTCTGTTATCCCCATGTTTGGTGTGCGTGATTGTTTGATGTAGGGTTTTGGTTATGTTTATGGCTGGCATCATTTTGCCCGTTTGTTTTTTGGGCACATTCGATTTGTTATCCTGTTCTCACCGTATTTTATTAAATACGTTGTTCACTCATCTCTGCTCTCCTGCGCCTGACTTTTCACCAGCTACACACACCTGCCTGACAGGAAGTATGCTTGGGGTCATTGTTCATTTGGAAGACCCATTTGCAACCAAGCTATAACTTCCTGACTGATGTCTCCAGTGTAAATTGTAATTACTTCGCCACTATTGGCCTATTTATTGCCTTACCTCCTTTCTTCATTTGCACACACTGTATACAGATTTTGTTTCTATTGTGTTATTGACTGTACGCTTGCTTATCCCATGTGTAACTCTGTGTTGTTGTTTTTGTCGCACCCTCCTGCAGCAAAGCACCCCCACAACATGATGCTGCCACCCCCGCGCTTCATGGTTGGGATGGTGTTCATCGGCTTGCAAGCCTCCCCCTTTTTCCTGAAAACATAACGATGGTCATTATGGCCAAACAGTTCTATTTTTGTTTCATCAGATCAGAGGACATTTCTCCAAAAAGTACAATCTTTGTCCCCATGTGCAGTTGCAAACTGTAGTCTGGCTTTTTAATGATGGTTTTGGAGCAGTGGCTTCTTCCTTGCTGAGCGGCCTTTCAGGTTATGTCGATATAGGACTCGTTTTACTGTGAACATAGATACTTTTGTACCTGTTTCCTCCAGCATCTTCACAAGGTCCTTTGCTGTTGCTCTGGGATTGATTTGCACTTTTTTGCACCAAAGTACGTTCATCTCTAGGAGACAGAACGTGTCTCCTTCCTGAGCTGTATGACGGCTGCATGGTCCCATGGTGTTTATACTTGCGTACTATTGTTTGTACATTTGAACGTGATACCTTCAGGATGAACCTCCCAAGGATGTACCAGACTTGTGGAGGTCTACAATTGTGGAGGTCTTGGCTGATTTCTTTTGATTTTCCCATGATGTCAAGCAAAGAGGCACTGAGTTTGAAGGTAGGCCTTGAAATCCATCCGCAGGTACACCTCCAATTGACTCAAATGATGTCAGTTAGCCTCAAAAATTTTCGAAGCTGTTTAAAGGTACAGTGTATGTAAACTTCTGACCCACTGGAATTGTGACACAGTGAAATATGGGTGAAATAATCTGTTTGTAAACAATTGTTGGAAAAATTCCTTGTGTCATGCACCTAACCGACTTGCCAAAACTATAGTTTGTCAACAAGAAATTTGTGGAGTGGTTGAAAAACAAGTTTTAATGACTCCAACCTAAGTGTATGTAAACTTCCGACTTCAACTGTAAGTGTTTATAAACAGTGCAGACATGTTAGTTTTGCTTTTCCTATATTGCAAGATTATAAAAGTATATAATATATAACAAGTATATAAGTATATAACAAGTATATAAGTATATAAAAAGTATATAAGTATATAACAAGAATATAAGTATATAACACGTATATAAGTATATAACAAGTATATAAGTATATAACCAGTATATAAGTATATAACAAGTATATAACAAGTATATAAGTATATAACAAGTATACAAGTATATAACAAGTATATAACAAGTATACAAGTATATATCAAGTATAGAAGTATAAGAAGTATAGAAGTATATATCAAGTATAGAAGTATTTAACTACTCACAGTGTTGTTATTGAAATAATATTTTTGTCTGTGGCTGGTCGCCAGGAGGATTACAGTCAGTGTCTCAGGACACCCTATCTAGAACATATCTGCTTTATTATAAGTTTTGTTTTAACTCTATGGGCCCTTGGTCAAAAGTAATGTACTACATAGGGAATAGGGTGCCACTTGGGAAGCATCCATGAACACAAATCAACACATTGGGTATGTTGTGTCCTCTGGCCCTCTGGTAGTGTCAGGCCTGGCATTAAAGGGACAGTTCACCCAAATAACAACATTACAAAAGCGTGTCCGCAGACTGGAAACAAATATGTTGTTTTGTAACTTGGTGACTTATCCCTTTAACGTTTCTGACGAGCGATTGGGTGGAGGTCTATCCGCTTGACAAACATACTCTGCTGAACGATAATGTTTCAGTTTGTGTGGAGGTGGTGGTGGTGGTGGTGGTGTGGGGGGGGGTAATTTCATCACAATGAGCTATTTGTCACTTACTAATAGTGGGTACTTTGCTGTGATTTATCAGTGTTTGCTGAGTGGAGAGAGAGAGAGAGACAAACAGAAGGCCCGGTCTCTCAGATTAAATAGGCCATGGAGGAGATCTCTCATAGCTATCACTGACGCAGAGAAGGAGAGAGAGAACGAGAGAGAGAGATTTATCATGCTAATGCTAATTACTTGAATGTGTGTGTGTGTGTGTGTGTTTGTGTGTGTGTGTGTGTGTGTATGTGTGTATACGTTTATGCAGCTGTAGCATTTGGAGCCTCATGTAGGTAAAGGTATGATAGTGAGGAAGGACTATGATGATTGAAACAACTTTCAGAACATTAGATAACTGTGTTAAGTAGCTGAAACCTCTCTCCTTCAGAACGATAGATAACTGTGTTAAGTAGCTGAAACCTCTCTCCTTCAGAACGATAGGTAACTGTGTTAAGTAAGTAGCTGAAACCTCTCTCCTTCAGAACGATAGGTAACTGTGTTAAGTAGCTGAAACCTCTCTCCTTCAGAACAATAGATAACTGTGTTAAGTAGCTGAAACCTCTCTCCTTCAGAACGATAGGTAACTGTGTTAAGTAGCTGAAACCTCTCTCCTTCAGAACAATAGATAACTGTGTTAAGTAGCTGAAACCTCTCTCCTTCAGAACGATAGGTAACTGTGTTAAGTAGCTGAAACCTCTCTCCATCAGAACATTAGATAACTGTGTTAAGTAGCTGAAACCTCTCTCCTTCAGAACGATAGGTAACTGTGTTAAGTAGCTGAAACCTCTCTCCTTCAGAACAATAGATAACTGTGTTAAGTAGCTGAAACCTCTCTCCTTCAGAACGATAGGTAACTGTGTTAAGTAGCTGAAACCTCTCTCCTTCAGAACAATAGGTAACTGTGTTAAGTATCTGAAAGCCCTCTCTCCTTCAGAACAATAGGTAACTGTGTTAAGTATCTGAAAGCCCTCTCTCCTTCAGAACAATAGATAACTGTGTTAAGTAGCTGAAACCTCTCTCCTTCAGAACGATAGGTAACTGTGTTAAGTAGCTGAAACCTCTCTCCTTCAGAACGATAGGTAACTGTGTTAAGTAGCTGAAACCTCTCTCCTTCAGAACGATAGGTAACTGTGTTAAGTAGCTGAAACCTCTCTCCTTCAGAACGATAGGTAACTGTGTTAAGTAGCTGAAACCTCTCTCCTTCAGAACGATAGATAACTGTGTTAAGTAGCTGAAACCTCTCTCCGTCAGAACAATAGGTAACTGTGATAAGTAGCTGAAACCTCTCTCCGTCAGAACAATAGGTAACTGTGATAAGTAGCTGAAACCTCTCTCCTTCAGAACAATAGGTAACTGTGATAAGTAGCTGAAACCTCTCTCCTTCAGAACAATAGGTAAATGTGTTAAGTAGCTGAAACCGCTCTCCTTCAGAACGATAGGTAACTGTGTTAAGTAGCTGAAACCTCTCTCCTTCAGAACGATAGGTAACTGTGTTAAGTAGCTGAAACTCTCTCCTTCAGAACATTAGATAACTGTGTTAAGTAGATGAAACCTCTCTCCTTCAGAACAATAGGTAACTGTGTTAAGTATCTGAACCCCTCTCCATCAGAACATTAGATAACTGTGTTAAGTAGATTAAACCTCTCTCCTTTAGAACGATAGGTAACTGTGATAAGTAGCTGAAACCTCTCTCCTTCAGAACAATAGATAACTGTGTTAAGTAGCTGAAATCTCTCTCCTTCAGAACGATAGGTAACTGTGTTAAGTTTCTGAACCTCTCTCCATCAGAACATTAGATAACTGTGTTAAGTAGCTGAAACCTCTCTCTTTCAGAACGATAGGTAACTGTGTTAAGTAGCTGAACCTCTCTCCTTCAGAACAATAGGTAAATGTGTTAAGTAGCTGAAACCTCTCTCCTTCAGAACGATAGGTAACTGTGTTAAGTAGCTGAAACCTCTCTCCTTCAGAACGATAGGTAACTGTGTTAAGTAGCTGAAACCTCTCTCCTTCAGAACGATAGGTAACTGTGTTAAGTAGCTGAAACCTCTCTCCTTCAGAACAATAGATAACTGTGTTAAGTAGCTGAAAGCTCTCTCTCCACTCCCACTGCCTGGTGTGTTTCTCTAGACATATTTTTAGTTCCTAGGGAATTAATAACAGGATGTCATATGTTCGATTGTGTAGATCTTTGAGTGGACAGGACAAAAGAAAGTCACACTTGGACAAAAGTAAAATAAGAATTAGGTTACATGTGTTAGCTTCTAGCTAGAAACTGTACAATAATGGATTCGCAAGTTGTACATTTCTCAAAGGGATTAGGACAGATGTTAGGCCATATACGAAACAGAATGGTCTTGAGTCTGCTCTGTGCTCCAAACCCTTAGAGAAAAGTTACTACACACTTTTATATTAGAGATCAATCAACTCTCTCTCTATCTTCCCCCTCTCTATCTCTCTCTCTCTCTCTCTCTCTCTCTCTCTCTCTCTCTCTTACTCTCAATCTCTGCTCTCTAGACTATTAGACCGAGGCCCCGGGTGGAGGAAATACTGCAAAGCTTGAAATCTATGAAACCCAAACAGAAAAGCTAACGGAGGAGAAAGCAGTTAACTCTGAATCATGACAAGAAACTTCCACGGGAAAGAATTAGTCACATTTTAAGAAAATGTTTAACAAAATAAAAGACATAAAAATGAATGGAGGAATTGAAAAAGGGACCAAAAACATACTAAACACATACTATAAACCCTAAAAAACATATACTATAAACCCTACTAAATAACTACCAAAACCCTACTAAACACCTACTATAAACCCAACCAAAATCCTACTAAACACCTACTATAAACCCTACCAAACCCTACTAAACACCTACTACAAAGCCTACTAAACAGCTACTATAAATCTTACTAAACACAAACTATAAACCCAACAAAACACCTACCATAAACCCTACTAAACACCTAATATAAATCCTACTAAACAAATAATATAAACCCTAATAAACACCTACCAAAACCATACTAAACACCTACCATAAACCCTACTAAACACCTACCATAAACCCTACTAAACACCTAATATAAATCCTACTAAACAAATAATATAAACCCTACAAAACACCTACCAAAACCATACTAAACACCTACCATAAACCCTACTAAACACCTACCCTAAAGCCTACTTAACACCTTATATGTACCCTACTAAAACATACCATGAACCCTACTAAACACCTACCATGAACCGTACTAAACAACTACCAAATCCCTACTAAAAACCTTCTATAAACCCAACTAAACACCTACCATGAACCCAACTAAACACCTACCACAACCTTACTAAACACCTAAAATTAACCATACTAAACAACCACTATAAACCCTTTAAACACCTACCATGAACCCTACTAAACACCTACTATAAACCCTACTAAACACCTACTATAAACCCTACTAAACAACTACTACAAATGCTACAAAACACCTAATATAAACCCTACTAAATAACTATCAGAACCCTACTAAATACCTACGACAAAACCTGCTCAACACCTACTATAAACCCTACTAAACACCTACTATAAACCCAACTAAACACCTACTATAAACCCTACTAATTAACTACTATAAACCCTACTAAACACCTACTATAAACCCTACTAAACACCAACTATAATCCCTACTAAACACCTACTATAAACCCTACTAAACACCTACTATAAAGGCCTACTGTAAACCCTACTAAACACCAACTACTACAAACCCTACACAACACCTACTATAAACCCAACTAAACACCGACCATAAACCCTACTAAACACCTAATATAAATCATACTTAACAAATAATGTAAACCCTACTAAACACCTACTATAAACCCTACTAAACACCTACAAAACCCTACTAAACACCTACAAAACCCTACTAAACACCTACTACAAAGCCTACTAAACACCTACTACAAAGCCTACTAAACACCTACAAAACCCTACTAAACACCTACTACAAAGCCTACTAAACACCTACTACAAAGCCTACTAAACACCTACCAAACCCTACTAAACACCTTCTACAAAGCCTAATAAACACCTACTATAAACCTTACTAAACACAAACTATAAACCCAACAAAACACCTACCATAAACCCTACTAAACACCTACTATAAACCTTACTAAACACCTACTATAAACCTAATATAAATCATACTTAACAAATAATGTAAACCCTACTAAACACCTACTATAAACCCTACTAAACACCTACAAAACCCTACTAAACACATACAAAACCCTACTAAACACCTACTACAAAGCCTACTAAACACCTACTACAAAGCCTACTAAACACCTACAAAACCCTACTAAACACCTACTACAAAGCCTACTAAACACCTACTACAAAGCCTACTAAACACCTACCAAACCCTACTAAACACCTTCTACAAAGCCTAATAAACACCTACTATAAACCTTACTAAACACAAACTATAAACCCAACAAAACACCTACCATAAACCCTACTAAACACCTACTATAAACCTTACTAAACACCTACTATAAACCCTACTAAACACCTAATATAAACCCTACTAAATAACTACCATAACCCTACTAAACACCAACTATAAACCCTACTAAACACCTAATATAAACCCTACTAAATGACTATCAGAACGCTACTAAATACCTACGACAAAACCTGCTCCACACCTACTATAAACCCTACTAAACACCTACTATAAACACCTACTGTTAACCCTACTAAACACCAACTACAAACCCTACTCAACACCTACTATAAACCCAACTAAACACCGACCATAAACCCTACTAAACACCTAATATAAATCATACTTAACAAATAATATAAACCCTACTAAACACCTACTATAAACCCTACTAAACACCTACAAAACCCTACTAAACACCTACTACAAAGCCTACTAAACACCTACCAAACCCTACTAAACACCTTCTACAAAGCCTAATAAACACCTACTATAAACCTTACTAAACACAAACTATAAACCCAACAAAACACCTACCATAAACCCTACTAAACACCTACTATAAACCCTACTAAACAACTACTACAAATGCTACAAAACACCTACTACAAACCCAACTCAACACCTACTATAAACCCTACTAAACACCTACTATAAACCCTACTAAACACCTACTATAAACCCAACTCAAACACCTACCATAAACCCTACTAAACA
This sequence comes from Brachymystax lenok tsinlingensis, assembly GCA_030435695.1. NCBI lineage: Eukaryota > Metazoa > Chordata > Actinopteri > Salmoniformes > Salmonidae > Brachymystax > Brachymystax lenok. The sequence continues at coordinate 4,699,034 of CM059804.1, read as the reverse complement.
CCTAATATAAATCCTACTAAACAAATAATATAAACCCTACTAAACACCTACCAAAACCCTACTAAACACCTACCATAAACCCTACTAAACACCTAATATAAATCCTACTAAACAAATAATATAAACCCTACCAAAACCCTACTAAACACCTACTATAAACCCAACTCAAACACCTACCATAAACCCTACTAAACACCTGATATAAACCCTACTAAATAACTACTATAAACCCTACTAAACACCTAATATAAACCATACTAATCACATACTATAAACCCTACTAAATAACTACTATAAACCCTACTAAACACCTACTATAAACCCTACTAATCACATACTATAAACCCTACTAAATAACTACTATAAACCCTACTAAACACCTACTATAAACCCTACTAAATAACTACTATAAACCCTACTAAACACCTAATATAAACCCTACTAATCACATACTATAAACCCTACTAAATAACTACTATAAACCCTACTAAACACCTACTATAAACCCTACAATAAACCCTACTAAACACCTACAACAAACCCTACTATAAACCCTACTAAACACCTACTATTAACCCTACTAAACACCTACCAAAACCCTACTTAACACCTACTATAAAGCCAACTAAACCCCAACTATGAACCCTACTAAACACCTACAACAAACCCTACTATAAACCCTACTAAACACCTACTATAAACCCTACTAAACACCTACCAAAACCCTTCTAAACACCTCCTACAAAGCCTACTAAACACCTACTATAAACCCTACTAATCACATACTATAAACCCTACTAAATAACTACTATAAACCCTACTAAACACCTACTATAAACCCTACTAAATAACTACTATAAACCCTACTAAACACCTAATATAAACCCTACTAATCACATACTATAAACCCTACTAAATAACTACTATAAACCCTACTAAACACCTACTATAAACCCTACAATAAACCCTACTAAACACCTACAACAAACCCTACTATAAACCCTACTAAACACCTACTATTAACCCTACTAAACACCTACCAAAACCCTACTTAACACCTACTATAAAGCCAACTAAACCCCAACTATGAACCCTACTAAACACCTACAACAAACCCTACTATAAACCCTACTAAACACCTACTATAAACCCTACTAAACACCTACCAAAACCCTTCTAAACACCTCCTACAAAGCCTACTAAACACCTACCAAACCCCTACTAAAAACCTTCTAAAACCCTACTGAACACCTGCCAATCCCCTACTAAACAAACTATAAACCCAACAAAACATCTACCATAAACCCTACTAAACACCTTATATGAACCCCACTAAACACCTCCCAAAACCCTACTAAACACCTTATATGAACCCTACTAAACACCTACCATGAACCCTACTAAACACCTACCAAAACCCTTGTCACACGCTGACCTGTAGGAGCCTGTTGATGTCTCTTTTTGGTTTGGTCAGGGTGTGATTTGGGGTGGGCATTCTAAGTTCTAGTTTTTGTATTTCTTTGCTGTTGGCCGGGTAGGGCTCTCAATCAGGGACAGCTGTCCATCGTTGTCTCTGATTGGGAGCCATACTTTAGTAGCCCTTTTTTCTTCCTTTCCTGGTGGGAAGTTGACTCTGTTATTGTGTATGTGCCGTTGGTGCTACACCTATTGATCTTCGTTTGTTGTTTTTGTTTTGAGTGAGTTGACTAATAAATATGTTTAACTCAACCCGGCACGCTGCGCCTTGGTCCGTCACTGAAGATCGTTACAACCCTACTAAACACCTAATATTAACCATACTAAACAACTACTATAAACCCTACTACACACCTACCAAACCCTACCAACTATAAACCCTACTAAACACCTACTACAAATGCTACAAAACACCTACTACAAACCCTACTAAACACCTACTACAAACCCTACTCAACACCTACTACAAACCCTACTCAACACCTACTATAAACCCTACTCAACACCTACCATGAACCCTACTCAACACCTACCATGAACCCTACTAAACACCTAATATAAATCCTACTAAACAAATAATATAAACCCTACTAAACACCTACCAAAACCATACTAAACATCTACCATAAACCCTACTAAACACCTACTGTAAACCCTACTAAACAACAACTATAAACCCTACTAAACAGCTAATATAAACCCTACTAAACACCTACCATAACCCTACTAAACACCTACTACAAACACTACTGAACACCTACTATAAACCCTACTAAACACCTACTATAAACCCTACTAAACACCTACTATAAACCCTACTAAAACACCTACTATAAACCCTAATAAACACATACCATAAACCCTACTAAACACATACCATAAACCCTACTAAACACCTACTAAACACCTACTATAGACTCTACAAAACACAACTAAACAACTACTATTAACCCTACTAAATACCTACTATAAACCCTACCAAACCACACTAAACACCTACTATAAACCCTACTAAGCACCTACTATAGACTCTTCTAAACACCTACTATAAACCCTACTAAACACCTACTATAATCCCAAATTAACACCTACTATAAACCCTACTAAACACCTACTATAAACCGTACTAAACACCTACTATAAACCAAACTAAACACCTACCAAAACCCTACTAAACACCTACTATAAACCACACTAAACACGTACCAAATCCCTACTATACACCTACTACAATCCCTACTAAACACTTACCAAAACCCTACTAAACACCTACTAAACCCTACTAAACACCTACTTCCTAGACCAAACTGAGCTATCGTGGGAGAAGGACCTTGGTCAGGGAGGTGACCAAAAGCCTGATGGTCACTCTGACAGAGCTCCAAAGTTCCTCTGTGGAGATGGGCGAATCTTCCAGAAGGACAACCATCTCTGTAGCACTCTACCAGTCAGGCCTTTATGATTGAGTGGCAACTGAGTGGCAGACGGAAGCCACTCCTCAGTAAAAGGCACATGACAGCCTGCTTGGCGTTTGCCAAAGGCACCTAACACTCTCAGACCTTGAGAAACAAGATTCTTTGGTCTGATGAAACCTAAATTAAACTCTTTGGCCTGAATGCCAAGCATCACGTATGGAGGAAACCTGTCACCATCCCTACGATGAAGCATGGTGGTGGCAGCATCATGCTGTGGGGATGTTTTTCAGAGGAAAGGGACTGGTAGACTAGTCAGGATCGAGGCAAAGATGAACAGAGCAAAGTACAGAGAGATCCTTGATGAAAACCTGCTCTAGAGCGCTCAGGACCTTAGACTTCCAACAGTACAATGACCCTAATCACACAGCCAAGACAACGCAGGAATGGCTTCGGGACAAGTCACTGAATATACTTGAGTGTCCCAGCCAGAGTCCGGACTTGAAGCCGATCGTCTCTGGAGAGACCTGAAAGTAGCAGCAACGTTTCCCATTCAACCTGATGGAGCTTGAGAGGATCTGCAGTGAAGAATGGGAGAAATTACCCAAATACAGGTGTGCCAAGCTTAAAGCAATATACCCAAGAATAAGGCTGTAATCGCTGCCAAAGGTGCTTCAACAAAGTACTGAGTAAAGGGTCTGAATACCTACGTAAATGTGATATTTCAGTTTTTTATTTGGAAGAAATGTGCAAACATTTCTTAACCTGTTTTTTCTTTGTCATTATGGTGTATTATGTGTAGATTGATGAGGGGAAAAAATTATTTTATTAATTTTAGAATAAGGCTGTGACGTAACAAAATGTGGAAAAAGTCAAGGGGTCTGAATACTTTACGAAGGCACCATATATTATTGGAACTTTTAAATGTTTCCCTTCATTTTTGGCATCCAATTATCATTAGTTATTAAAACCATATGCTTACATTCAGAAAAAAGGGACAGAAAAGAAGAGAAGAAAAAGGGAAGTTGAACAGCAGTTGGAACTGTCAATCTAGAACAGCCCTAGGGAGGAAAACACAACAGAGAAAATAAGTAAGACAAACCTGGAGAATAAAAACCCTTTCCTCCACTTGTCTGCAGCTAAACATTCCTTTTGGGACATTCCCAGTCACACCACACACTTTTAACTATATCCTAGTTAAATATAGGTACATTCAGTAAGTAGTGAAGGGAATCTACAGTGACAAAATGATCTAGTGTATATCGCACTGATATTGTATTAATATCACTGAGTATTCTGACTTGAGTGTGCTAAAAATAGAATAAAACCAAGCACAAACCAGAGTTCCACAGATCTGAGCTCCACAGATCTGAGCTCCACAAACCTGAGCTCCACAGATCTGAGCTCCACAAACCTGAGCTCCACAAACCTGAGTTCCACAGATCTGAGTTCCACAGATCTGAGCTCCACAAACCTGAGTTCCACAGATCTGAGTTCCACAGATCTGAGCTCCACAAACCTGAGCTCCACAGATCTGAGCTCCACAGATCTGAGCTCCACAAACCTGAGTTCCACAGATATGAGTTCCACAGATCTGAGCTCCACAAACCTGAGTTCCACAGATCTGAGCTCCACAGATCTGAGCTCCACAAACCTGAGCTCCACAGATCTGAGCTCCACAGATCTGAGCTCCACAAACCTGAGTTCCACAGATCTGAGTTTCACACACTTATCAAAATTGAATCTCAACTCTGCTTCGTGTCCCTTGAGCAATTTCACTTTCACACCTGAAATCCAAATATACCAGAGGGGAGAGAGGAAACATATCTCCCTAACCTACAAAAGGAGATACGGTGGAGTAACTATTTCTCTAATACAGTTGGTTACTGTCCTCCATTACAAGAACATTTAACCCAGATGTAAACAGGTCAGAATCTGATCATGAAAAACAATTCAAGATGTTTTCTTTTAAAATAGAAGAATAATAACAGATGCGTTTCTACTGTTGATTTAGTCATTTATCAAAGCTATTGATCTTGTTTAGACTACGTTGCCAAAATATTTTTAAATTAAAAATCTAACACCAACTGACAGATTAATATTCTATCAATTGTTTTCCAACTGACAGATTAATATTTAATTGTTTTTGCAATTTGTCTTTCTAACACTCTTTTTCTCTCATTCTTTTTTTTAAAGAGAGAATGGAGAATTATCTATCTCCATTAAAACAGAATGGCACTAGGGGCAAAAAGGTAAACAGTCCCGAGCTCTAAACTTTGGCTCAATCGGAAATTACCTTTACATTTCAGGCTCTCTATAGTGCTGAACTTTGACGATTGAATCGAGTCCTTAAAAGCCTACAATTATAAATTTTTATTTCACCTTTATTGAACCAGGTAGGCCAGTTGAGAACACGTTCTCATTTACAACTGCGACCTGGCCAAGATGAAGCAAAGCAGTGCGACAAAAACAACAACACAGAGTTACACATAAACAAACGAACAGTCAATAACACAATAGAACAATCTATGTACAGTGTGTGCAAATGTAGAAGAGTAGAAGAGTAGAGAGGTAAGGCAATAAATAGGCCATAGAGGCGAAATAATTACAGTTTAGCATTAACACTGGATTGATGGATGTGAAGATGATGAAGTGCAAGTAGAGATACTGGGGTGCAAAAGAGCAAGAGGATAAGTAATAATATGGGGATGAGGTAGTTGGGTGTGCTATTTACAGATTGGCTGTGTACAGGTACAGTGATCGGTAAGCTGCTCTGACAGCTGATGCTTAAAGTTAGAGAGGGAGATATAAGACTCCAGCTTGAGAGATTTTTGCAACTCATTCCAGTCATTGGCAGCAGAGAACTGTAAGGTAAATATAAATATACCTGCTGGAGCGCGTGCTATGGGTGGGTTTTGCTATGGTGACCAGTGAGCTGAGATATGGCAGGGCTTTACCTAGCATAGACTTATAGATGACCTGGAGCAAGTGGGTTTGGCAACGAATATGTAGTGAGGGCCAGCCAACGAGAGCATACAGGTTGCAGTGGTAGGTAGCATATGGGGCTTTGGTAACAAAACGGGTGATACTGTGAAATTTTGTAAATGACATCGCCAAAGTCAAGGATCGGTAGGATAGTCAGTTTTAAGAGGGTATGTTTGGCAGCATGAGTGAAGGTCGGCTTTGTTGCAAAATAGGAAGCCGATTCTAGATTAAATTTTGGATTGGAGATGCTTAATGTGAGTCTGGAAGGAGAGTTTACAGTCTAACCAGACACCTAGGTATTTGTAGTTGTCCACATAATCTAAGTCAGAAAAAGTAGTGATGCTAGTTGGGCGGGAGGGTGCGGGCAGCGATCGGTTGAAGAGCATGCATTTAGTTTTACTTGCGTTTAAGAGCAGTTGGAGGCCACGGAAGGAGAGTTGTATGGCATTGAAGCTCGTCTGGAGGGTAGTGAACACAGTGTCCAAAGGACAGCCAGAAGTATACAGAATGGTGTGATCTGTGTAGAGGTGGATCAGAGACTCACCAGCAGCATGAGCGACATCATTGATGTATACAGAGAAGAGAGTCGGCCCAAGAATTGAACCCTGTGGCACCCCCATAGAGACTGCCAGAGGTCCGGACAACAGGCCCTCCAATTTAAAACACTGAACTCTATCTGAGAAGTAGTTGGTGAACCAGGCGTGGCAGTCATTTGAGAAACAAACGCTATTGAGTCTGCCGATAAGAATGTGGTAATTGACAGAGTCAAAAGCCTTGGCCAGGTCGATGAAGACGGCTGCACAGTCTTTTATCGATGGTGGTTATGATATTGTTTAGGAGCATGGCTGAGGTGCACCCATGACCACCTCAGGAACCAGATTGCATAGTGGAGAATGTACGGTGGGATTCGAAATGGTCAGTGATCTGTTTGTTAACTTGGCTTTCGAAGATTTTAGAAAGGCAGAGCAGGATGAATATAGAGTGTCTCCCCCTTTGAAGAGGGGGAAGACCGCGGCAGCTTTCCAATCTTTGCGGATCTCAGACAATATGAAAGAGAGGTTGAATAGGCTAGTAATAGGGGTTGCAACAATTTCTGAAGATACTTGTAGAAAGAGAGGGTCCAGATTGTCTAGCCCGGCTGATTTGTAGGGATCCAGATTTTGCAGCTTTCAGAACATCAGCTGTTTGGATTTGGGTGAAGGAGAAGCGGGGGGCTTGGGCAAGTTGCTGCAGAGGGTGCTGAGATGTTGGCCGGGGTAGGGTAGCCAGGTGGAAAGCATGGCCAGCCGTAGAAAAATGCTCATCCTCTCCGGCTAGAGAGGGCATTGTTCGGAAGTTCGGAGAGTCTGGCGTGCCCAAAGTAAAATGCCTGTTACTCACGCCCAGGAGCTAGTATATGCATATACATAGTTGTATTTGACAGGAAACACCTTGAAGTTTCTAAAACTGTTAAAATAATGTCTGTGAGTATAACAGAACTTATAAGGCAGGCAAAAACCCAACCAACTACCTCATCCCCTACCATAGTCATTTATTTATCTTGCTCCTTTGCACCCCAATATTTTTACTTTGCACATTCATCTACTGCACATGTACCATTCCAGTGTTAAATTGCTATACTGTAGTTACTTTGCCACCATGGCCTATTTATTGCCTTACGTTCCTTATCCTACCTCATTTGCACACATTGTATATAGATTTGTTTTTTTCCTACTGTATTATTGACTGTATGTTTGTTTCACTCCATGTGTAACTCTGTGTTGTTGTATGTGTCGAACTGCTTTGCTTTATCTTGGCCAGGTCGCAGTTGTAAATGAGAACTTGTTCTCAACTTGCCTACCTGGTTAAATAAAGGTGAAATAAAAAAATTAAAAAAAAAGAACTCATGGGAAATGTTGGGGACAAACCCTGAAAACAAATTACACTGTTCTATAAATCTTTGGATAAGCTGTTTTGTGGTGTCACGCCACCATAAGACCATAGAACCATAAGACCATAGGACTTGGCAAGACAGCACCAACACCTCTGAGACCAGGCTAGGTGAATGACCATAGGACTTGGCAAGAAAGCACAAACAGCTCTGGGACCAGGATAAGACTGACTGACTTCCAGAAAATAAAGCCTTCAGCTGAACATAACATTGTTGATCAGATAGATGAGTAACTCATGAACGAATAGGAATGTGTCTCAAATGGCACCCTATTCCCTATATATTGTTCCCTATTGGCCCTGGTCAAAAGTAGAATACTATATGGGAAATAGAGTTCCATTTGAGACACAGCCAAGAGCCAAATAGACCACATAGAAATGTCGTAATAAATACACATACAAATTTCGCTGTCAGATGTAACAGAAAGGTTTGTACCTGGAGACTTTTCTGCTATGTACTATGTGTTCAATGACTGTTATTGATTAATAGTCCTTGCATCCGAACATCATCAGTCCCAGGTATGAAGAGGACCTTAATCGGGTCTCAGATGCCACCATTTACCCCGTAGGGGCTTGGTGAAAAGTAGTACACTATAAAGGGAACAGGGTGCCATTTGGGATGGAGCCTTTAAAGGGGCGTTTCATCAGCCACTGAGCCTCAAAGTGAGGACTAATTGACGGTCATTTTCTTGTCTGAACATAAGAAAAAACACAACTTCTCCAAATGGCCGAGGTTTAGAGTTGTCATTTCTATTTTCCATTGGCTCAGCACGTCATGTCAAAGCTGCACACAAGAACAGCTATGACTTTACATCACTACTATAAGCCACGTCCACTGAGGGGCAAACCGAGGGGTTTTTGTTATTAAGACAAGAGGAAGCATTTTAGTCCTTATTCCTTCCTTGTTTTCCTTCTCTCTGGCTTTCTTATTATAATTTCTCAGTGATATAATTTCTATATTAGCTAAAGTGATATAATTTCTATATTAGCTACAGGGATATAATTTATATATTAGCTACAGGGATATAATTTCTATATTAGCTACAGGGATATAATTTATATATTAGCTACAGGGATATAATTTCTATATTAGCTACAGGGATATAATTTATATATTAGCTACAGGGATATAATTTATATATTAGCTACAGGGATATAATTTACATATTAGCTACAGTGATATAATTTACATATTAGCTACAGTGATATAATTTACATATTAGCTACAGTGATATAATTTATATATTAGCTACAGGGATATAATTTATATATTAGCTACAGGGATATAATTTATATATTAGCTACAGTGATATAATTTATATATTAGCTACAGGGATATAATTTATATATTAGCTACAGGGATATAATTTATATATTAGCTACAGGGATATAATTTATATAGTAGCTACAGGGATATAATTTATATATTAGCTACAGGGATATAATTTATATATTAGCTACAGGGATATAATTTATATATTAGCTACAGGGATATAATTTATATATTAGCTACAGTGATATAATTTATATATTAGCTACAGGGATATAATTTATATATTAGCTACAGGGATATAATTTATATATTAGCTACAGGGATATAATTTATATAGTAGCTACAGGGATATAATTTATATATTAGCTACAGGGATATAATTTATATATTAGCTACAGTGATATAATTTATATATTAGCTACAGGGATATAATTTATATATTAGCTACAGGGATATAATTTATATATTAGCTACAGGGATATAATTTATATAGTAGCTACAGGGATATAATTTATATATTAGCTACAGGGATATAATTTATATATTAGCTACAGGGATATAATTTATATATTAGCTACAGGGATATAATTTCTATATTAGCTACAGGGATATAATTTATATATTAGCTACAGGGATATAATTTATATATTAGCTACAGGGATATAATTTATATAGTAGCTACAGGGATATAATTTATATATTAGCTACAGGGATATAATTTATATATTAGCTACAGTGATATAATTTATATATTAGCTACAGGGATATAATTTATATATTAGCTACAGGGATATAATTTATATATTAGCTACAGGGATATAATTTATATAGTAGCTACAGGGATATAATTTATATATTAGCTACAGGGATATAATTTATATATTAGCTACAGGGATATAATTTATATATTAGCTACAGGGATATAATTTCTATATTAGCTACAGGAATATAATTTACATATTAGCTACAGGGATATAATTTATATATTAGCTACAGGGATATAATTTCTATATTAGCTACAGGGATATAATTTACATATTAGCTACAGGGATATAATTTATATATTAGCTACAGGGATATAATTTCTATAGTAGCTACAGGGATATAATTTATATATTAGCTACAGGGATATAATTTATATATTAGCTACAGTGATATAATTTATATATTAGCTACAGGGATATAATTTATATATTAGCTACAGGGATATAATTTATATATTAGCTACAGGGATATAATTTATATAGTAGCTACAGGGATATAATTTATATATTAGCTACAGGGATATAATTTATATATTAGCTACAGGGATATAATTTATATATTAGCTACAGGGATATAATTTCTATATTAGCTACAGGGATATAATTTACATATTAGCTACAGGGATATAATTTATATATTAGCTACAGGGATATAATTTCTATATTAGCTACAGGGATATAATTTACATATTAGCTACAGGGATATAATTTATATATTAGCTACAGGGATATAATTTATATATTAGCTACAGGGATATAATTTATATATTAGCTACAGGGATATAATTTATATAGTAGCTACAGGGATATAATTTATATATTAGCTACAGGGATATAATTTATATATTAGCTACAGGGATATAATTTATATATTAGCTACAGGGATATAATTTATATATTAGCTACAGGGATATAATTTACATATTAGCTACAGGGATATAATTTATATATTAGCTACAGGGATATAATTTCTATATTAGCTACAGGGATATAATTTACATATTAGCTACAGGGATATAATTTATATATTAGCTACAGGGATATAATTTCTATAGTAGCTACAGGGATATAATTTATATATTAGCTACAGGGATATAATTTATATATTAGCTACAGTGATATAATTTATATATTAGCTACAGGGATATAATTTATATATTAGCTACAGGGATATAATTTATATATTAGCTACAGGGATATAATTTATATAGTAGCTACAGGGATATAATTTATATATTAGCTACAGGGATATAATTTATATATTAGCTACAGGGATATAATTTATATATTAGCTACAGGGATATAATTTCTATATTAGCTACAGGGATATAATTTACATATTAGCTACAGGGATATAATTTCTATATTAGCTACAGGGATATAATTTATATATTAGCTACAGGGATATAATTTATATATTAGCTACAGTGATATAATTTATATATTAGCTACAGGGATATAATTTATATATTAGCTACAGGGATATAATTTATATATTAGCTACAGGGATATAATTTATATAGTAGCTACAGGGATATAATTTATATATTAGCTACAGGGATATAATTTATATATTAGCTACAGGGATATAATTTATATATTAGCTACAGGGATATAATTTCTATATTAGCTACAGGGATATAATTTACATATTAGCTACAGGGATATAATTTATATATTAGCTACAGGGATATAATTTCTATATTAGCTACAGGGATATAATTTATATATTAGCTACAGGGATATAATTTATATATTAGCTACAGGGATATAATTTATATATTAGCTACAGGGATATAATTTATATATTAGCTACAGGGATATAATTTATATATTAGCTACAGGGATATAATTTATATATTAGCTACAGGGATATAATTTATATATTAGCTACAGGGATATAATTTATATATTAGCTACAGGGATATAATTTATATATTAGCTACAGGGATATAATTTATATATTAGCTACAGGGATATAATTTATATATATTAGCTACAGGGATATAATTTATATATTAGCTACAGGGATATAATTTATATATTAGCTACAGGGATATAATTTATATATTAGCTACAGGGATATAATTTATATATTAGCTACAGGGATATAATTTATATATTAGCTACAGGGATATAATTTATATATTAGCTACAGGGATATAATTTATATATTAGCTACAGGGATATAATTTATATATTAGCTACAGGGATATAATTTATATATTAGCTACAGGATATAATTTATATATTAGCTACAGGGATATAATTTATATATTAGCTACAGGGATATAATTTATATATTAGCTACAGGGATATAATTTATATATTAGCTACAGGGATATAATTTATATATTAGCTACAGGGATATAATTTATATATTAGCTACAGGGATATAATTTATATATTAGCTACAGGATATAATTTATATATTAGCTACAGGGATATAATTTATATATTAGCTACAGGGATATAATTTATATATTAGCTACAGGGATATAATTTATATATTAGCTACAGGGATATAATTTATATATTAGCTACAGGGATATAATTTATATATTAGCTACAGGGATATAATTTATATATTAGCTACAGGGATATAATTTATATATTAGCTACAGGGATATAATTTATATATTAGCTACAGGGATATAATTTATATATTAGCTACAGGGATATAATTTATATATTAGCTACAGGATATAATTTATATATTAGCTACAGGGATATAATTTATATATTAGCTACAGGGATATAATTTATATATTAGCTACAGGGATATAATTTATATATTAGCTACAGGGATATAATTTATATATTAGCTACAGGGATATAATTTATATATTAGCTACAGGGATATAATTTATATATTAGCTACAGGGATATAATTTATATATTAGCTACAGGGATATAATTTATATATTAGCTACAGGGATATAATTTATATATTAGCTACAGGGATATAATTTATATATTAGCTACAGGGATATAATTTATATATTAGCTACAGGGATATAATTTATATATTAGCTACAGGGATATAATTTATATATTAGCTACAGGGATATAATTTATATATTAGCTACAGGGATATAATTTATATATTAGCTACAGGGATATAATTTATATATTAGCTACAGGGATATAATTTATATATTAGCTACAGGGATATAATTTATATATTAGCTACAGGGATATAATTTATATAGTAGCTACAGGATATAATTTATATATTAGCTACAGGGATATAATTTATATATTAGCTACAGGGATATAATTTATATATTAGCTACAGGGATATAATTTATATATTAGCTACAGGGATATAATTTATATATTAGCTACAGGGATATAATTTATATATTAGCTACAGGGATATAATTTATATATTAGCTACAGGGATATAATTTATATATTAGCTACAGGGATATAATTTATATATTAGCTACAGGGATATAATTTATATATTAGCTACAGGGATATAATTTATATATTAGCTACAGGGATATAATTTATATATTAGCTACAGGGATATAATTTATATATTAGCTACAGGGATATAATTTATATATTAGCTACAGGGATATAATTTATATATTAGCTACAGGGATATAATTTATATATTAGCTACAGGATATAATTTATATATTAGCTACAGGGATATAATTTATATATTAGCTACAGGGATATAATTTATATATTAGCTACAGGGATATAATTTATATATTAGCTACAGGGATATAATTTATATATTAGCTACAGGATATAATTTATATATTAGCTACAGGGATATAATTTATATATTAGCTACAGGGATATAATTTATATATTAGCTACAGGGATATAATTTATATATTAGCTACAGGGATATAATTTATATATTAGCTACAGGGATATAATTTATATATTAGCTACAGGGATATAATTTATATATTAGCTACAGGGATATAATTTATATATTAGCTACAGGGATATAATTTATATATTAGCTACAGGGATATAATTTATATATTAGCTACAGGGATATAATTTATATATTAGCTACAGGGATATAATTTATATATTAGCTACAGGATATAATTTATATATTAGCTACAGGGATATAATTTATATATTAGCTACAGGGATATAATTTATATATTAGCTACAGGGATATAATTTATATATTAGCTACAGGGATATAATTTATATATTAGCTACAGGGATATAATTTATATATTAGCTACAGGGATATAATTTATATATTAGCTACAGGGATATAATTTATATATTAGCTACAGGGATATAATTTATATATTAGCTACAGGGATATAATTTATATATTAGCTACAGGGATATAATTTATATATTAGCTACAGGGATATAATTTATATATTAGCTACAGGGATATAATTTATATATTAGCTACAGGGATATAATTTATATATTAGCTACAGGGATATAATTTATATATTAGCTACAGGGATATAATTTATATATTAGCTACAGGGATATAATTTATATATTAGCTACAGGATATAATTTATATATTAGCTACAGGGATATAATTTATATATTAGCTACAGGGATATAATTTATATATTAGCTACAGGGATATAATTTATATATTAGCTACAGGGATATAATTTATATATTAGCTACAGGGATATAATTTATATATTAGCTACAGGGATATAATTTATATATTAGCTACAGGGATATAATTTATATATTAGCTACAGGGATATAATTTATATATTAGCTACAGGGATATAATTTATATATTAGCTACAGGGATATAATTTATATATTAGCTACAGGGATATAATTTATATAGTAGCTACAGGGATATAATTTATATATTAGCTACAGGGATATAATTTATATATTAGCTACAGGGATACTCTCTCCCCCTGTCTGTCTCTCTCTACTCTCTCTCTCTCTGTCTACTCTCTCCCCCTGTCTGTCTCTCTCTACTCTCTCTCTCTCTCTCTCTCTCTCTCTCTCTCTCTCTCTCTCTCTCTCTCTCTCTGTCTCTCTCTCTCTCTGTCTCTCTCTCTCTCTCTCTCTCTCTCTCTCTCTCTCTCTCTCTCTCTCTCTCTCTCTCTCTCTCTCTCTCTCTCTCTCTCTCTCTCTCTCTCTCTCTCTCTCTCTCTCTCTCTCTCTCTCTCTCTCTCTCTCTCTCTCTCTCATTTCGTGAAACTTTCAAGGTGCCTGTATAAAACCACAATGCATCGTCACATAAAAAAAGGTACTGTAGTTGACATAAAAGGGTAAGAAGCTCTTTGAGCGAAGTCCTATTCACTACTGGTAGCATGAGAAGAGCCTAGACCTGCTGCGTGCAATAGAAAAAAGACACCACTTCTTTTGACACAACCACATAATGTATTTCATCTCACACTACTAATGGATATAATAAAGCAATGCTATTCTACCTTAGACCTTCACATACTAAAATAAAAGGTCTGCAGCTCTATGGACTTGCTGTTATCTGCACCCTGGGAAAGGAGAGGAGAACTCTGCTATGTGTACTAGCCCTGGGGGAGATACAGTCAAAGCTACTCCGGATAACTAAATGAAGCCCTCACCCTCCACACCAGTGTTCCTGAGATCCGAGGTACTGTATATAGGATGACTACAGCCTCCAGCTAAAACTGATATCAGCGGAGAGGAGAAGTTGGCATTGGCCTGCTTCCTTATGGTACAGTACAGGGCTCTCCTGAGGGAGATATTTCTGGGAACAGATTGGGAAAGGTACCCAGTGTTTGGGTAAAATTAGAAAGCGAGGAGGAAGGCCACTTCGTTGAAAATATGAAAAATTGTCTGTGCCAAGAAGTAAACGGTAAATAGCCAATCTGTTCGGTTCTTCTCAATTCAATTCAATTCAAGGGGCTTTATTGGTATGGGAAACGTATGTTAACATTGCCAGAGCAAGTAGAAAATATGAAAAAGTGAAATAAACAATGGAAATGAAATTAAAACATTACACTCACAGAAGTTCCATTCAAATAAAGACATTTCAAATGTCATATTATGTATATCTACAGTGTTGTAACGATGTGCAAATAGTTCAAATACAAAAGGGAAAATAAATAAACATAAATATGGGTTGTATTTACAATGGTGTTTGTTCTTCGCTGGTTGCCCTTTTCTTTTGGCAACAGGTCACAAATCTTGCTACTGTGATGGCACACTGTGGTATTTCACCCAGCAGATATGGGAGTTTATCAAAGTCGGGTATGTTTTCAAATTCTTTCTGGATCTTTGTAATCTGTGGGAAATTTGTTTCTCTAATATGGTCATACATTTGGCATGAGGTTAGGAAGTGCAGCTCAGTGTCCACCTCATTTTGTGGGCAATCTGCACATAGCCTGTCTTAACTTGAGAGCCAGGTCTGCCTACGGCGGCATTTGTCAATAGCAAAGCTATGCTCACTGAGTCTGTACATAGTCAAAGCTTTCCTTAAGTTTGGGTCTGTCACAGTGGTCAGGTATTCTGCTGCATCCCTGTCTCACCACACGGCCCTGTAGAAAGAAATGTGTGTTTTTGCCCATTTTAACCGCACACTTGTTGTTTGTGTACATGGATTTTAGAATGTCATATTCCCCCCACCAACACAACCTTCCATCAATTTGTATAGCAGACCCTCATGCCAAATGGAGTCAAAAGCTTTTTTGAAATCAACAAAGCATGAGAATACTTTGCCTTTGTTTTGGTTTGTTTGTCAATTAGGGTGAGCAGGGTGAATGCGTGGTCTGTCGTACGGTATTTTTGACATTTGCTCAGTACATTGTTTTCACTGAGGAAATGTACAAGTCTGCTGTTAATGATAATGCAGAGGATTTTTCCCAAGGTTGCTGTTGACGCATATCCCACGGTAGTTATTGGGGTGATAATTTGTCTCCACTTTTGTGGATTGGGGTGAGAAGTCCTTGATTCCAAATATTGCTAAGGATGATGTTAAGGAGTTTTAGTATAGCCAATTTGGAATTTGTGGTCTGTAAATGTTATCATTTCATTGAGGATGCCATCAACACCACAGACCTTTTTTGGGGTTGGAGGTTGTATTTTGTCTTGTAGTTCATTCAATGTGCTCTCTCGCTCTCTCGCTCTGTGTCTGTCCCTCTCTCTCTTCCACCTTGTCCCTGACAGTCTAGGAAATGGGAGTGATCTGTAGAAATACCTCAGGTGTGTGCATTGCTTGTGATTGCGTGTGTGTCTAGTCACAACATAAGGCAGGAAAGGGTAAGATTTTAAAACAACGAAATGCATGTATTAACGTGCCAGTGGGGGCCCCACGCTCACCATCAATCACACTGCCGCCCATAGCGACCATGACATCATTCTGTTATGTTGACGTTTGACTCAGATGTGTTGACCCATCCAGGGCACGGGTTTCCCAAAAGCATCTGAAGGCAAAAGTTTTATCAATAGAACATTCATAGGAGCGTCATTAAATCTCAGAATCTCATCGCCAATGTATTTGCAATTGATACAGACAAGTGAAGTATATGAAAAGATGCTTAAAAATGAAAAGCGAGTTGACTGCATTAACACATAAACAGTAGGCTATAGACCTATTTCAATCATGGTGAAATACTTGTCATGTTCAATCCAACTGAGTTTTATTTTGCTACATGTAGGCTGCTGTCTGTAATTTGTCTCAATGTATTTCATGATGCGTAGCGTAAAATGTGCGCAATGATGTGCCAAATTGGTTATTTAGTTTGGTTAAGCATTAGAATAAGCCGGTTATGTCGCTTCAGTATTGTGCAATAATTCTAACACTGAGGAAGATTAACGAGGCTATATACAGGGGTCTATGTTAGGTTGGGATGCTGTCTGCCTCCTAACCTAGCTTTCCCACATAGTGGCCTACGTGTAAGGTGGCCATATTAGCTCAGAGTCTCATAACCACGGAAATTGTTTCAGAGTCACTGCGTTTACACAGGCAGTTCAATTCGGATCTTTTGCCACTCATTTCTCTTTTGATTAATCAGATTGGATTGGTTGCCAATAATTGGGCAAGAGATCAAAATTGAGCTACCTGTGTAAACGCCTCACAGTTTGGAGTTGGTGTGACTCTGACATGATCTCCATGGATATGTGCCGCTTCCACAGGCATCTGACTGTCCCATTATGGTTGCTGTGACACCTCGGTGCAAACACACAGGCAGACAGCTGATAGCCAACGCAGCACAGCCTATGTGGTTAAATTAACCTCTATTCGTTTGAATCGTTAGTCAAATCCACCAACACTAACACACTCAAATCAAATAGCTTATGAAACATTCACGAGGGAGAACATTTTAAAATTAGATGGAGAACATATTAGAGGGAGAACATATTCATATTAGAGGGAGAACATATTCATGTTAGAGGGAGAACATATTCATATTAGAGGGAGAACATATTCATATTAGAGGGAGAACATATTCATATTAGAGGGAGAACATATTAGAGGGAGAACATATTCATATTAGAGGGAAAACATATTAGAGGGAGAACATATTCATATTAGAGGGAGAACATATTAGAGGGAAAACATATTCATATTAGAGGGAGAACATATTCATATTAGAGGGAAAACATATTAGAGGGAAAACATATTCATATTAGAGGGAGAACATATTCATATTAGAGGGAGAACATATTAGAGGGAGAACATATTCATATTAGAGGGAAAACATATTCATGTTAGAGGGAGAACATATTCATATTTTTTTTATTTATTTTATCTTTATTTTACTAGGCTATCTTTATTCTGTTAGGTTAAAATGGGTTACGGTAGTAGGGGTTAGTGTAGAAGGGTTAACTTCCTGACTAATGTCTTGAGATGTTGCTTCAATATATCCACATACTTTTCATTCCTCATGAAGCCATCTATTTTGTGAAGAGCACTAGTGCTTCACGGTTGGGATGGTGTTCTTTGGCTTGCAAGCCTCCCCCTTTTTCCTACAAACGTAACGATGGGCATTATGACCAAACAGTTCTATATTTGTTTCATCAGACCAGAGGACATTTCTACAAAAAGTACGATCTTTTTCCCCATGTGCAGTTGCAAACCGTAGTCTGTCTTTTTAATGGCTGTTGAGTAGCAGTGCCTTCTTCCTTGCTGAGTGGCCTTTCAGGTTATGTCTTTTGTTCCTGTTTCCTCCAGCATCTTCACAAGGTCCTTTGCTGTTGTTCTGATTGATTTGCACTTTTTGCACCAAAGTATGTTCATCTCTAGGAGACAGAACGCGTCTCCTTCCTGAGCGGTATGACGGCTGCATGGTCCCATGTTATTTATACTTGCGTACTATTGTTTGTGCAGATGAACGAGGTACCTTCAGGCATTTGGAAATTGCTCCCAAGGATGAACCAGACTTGTGCAGGTCTACATTTTTTTTCTGAGATCTTGGCTGATTTCTTTTGATTTTCCCATGATGTCTAGCAAAGAGGCACTGAGTTTGACGGTAGGCCTTGAAATACATCCATAGGTACACCTCCAATTGACTCAAATTACGTCAATCATCCTATCAGAAGCTTCTAAAGCCATCACATAATTTTCTGGAATTTTCCAAGCTGTTTAAAGGCACAGTCAACTTAATGTATGTAAACTTCTGACCCACTGGAATTGTGATACAGTGAATTATAAGTTAAATAATCTGTCTGTAAACAATTGTTGGAAAAATTACTTGTGTCATGCACAAAGCAGATTTCCTAACCGACTTGCCAAAACTATAGTTTGTTAACAGGAAATGTGTGGAGTGGTTGAAAAAATGAGTATACAACCTAAGTATATGTAATCTTCCGACTTCAACTGTAAGTCGAGTAGTATAGAGCAGTGTAGTGGAGATCAGACCAGAGTAGAGTAGAGTAGAACAGAGTAGAGTAGAACAGAGTAGAGTAGACCAGAGTAGAGTAGAGTAGAACAGAGTAGAGTAGAACAGAGTAGAGTAGAACAGAGTAGAGTAGAACAGAGTAGAGTAGACCAGAGTAGAGTAGAGTAGAACAGAGTAGAGTAGAACAGAGTAGAGTAGACCAGAGTAGAGTAGAGTAGAACAGAGTAGAGTAGAACAGAGTAGAGTAGACCAGAGTAGAGTAGAGTAGAACAGAGTAGAGTAGAACAGAGTAGAGTAGAGTAGAACAGAGTAGAGTAGAACAGAGTAGAGTAGACCAGAGTAGAGTAGAACAGAGTAGAGTAGAACAGAGTAGAGTAGAGTAGTGTAGTGCAGAACTGACCAGAGTACAGTAGAGTAGATTAGAGAAGTGTAGAGCAGAGCATGAGAAGCTCTCACGTCAATCAAAACAAACAAGGAAATGTTGACTACAAGCAAATCAAAATGGAAAATGGAAAAAACATTTGTCCCATTGTTTGTCTTCGGCATGGTAACTGTTTTGTGCATTTTAGGAGGAGAAGAAGAATCTTTTGTGAGGATTTTCTGAATGAATCAATTGAGAACAGAACATTTGGCAGTGCCAATCTCGAAATGACTCTGTAGGCGGAGCACACCAAAAAATTTAGCAAGCAGGGACAATTAAAGACAAAATAAAATAACATGAAGGTCTGAATGCCTTCTGATACAGACTTCAGATAGAGTTTCTGCACCCTATTCCCTACATATTGCACTAATGTAGGCCCTGGTGAAATATATAGTGAATAGAGTGCCATGTGGGATGTAACCAGAGAAGAGCGTTTTCTAGTCAAAGCCGTCAACAGTGACAGTAGTCATGACGACAGTGATGAGAAGAAGAGGAGTAAAAAGGAAGTTGATAAAACACATTTTTTAATTTTTTTTTTGAAGTGTGCGCTCCAGCTCTAGTGTCATATCGAGAAGAAAACCAACTGACAAGACGTCTTTGCATCAATCACTACTCTCTTTTTCCTGAAGTGTTCCAAACTCATGTACAAAGGATTTCTTTATAGACACGCACTCACACACAACAATAACTATTCTCTGTGCCCGTGGCCCGAGACAGTTTCAGACTTAAACAATGTTTTACCCATTTTTCTCCCCAATTTCATGATATCCATTTGTTACTTAGTCTTGTCTCATCGCTGCAACTCCCGTACGGACTCGGGAGAGGCGAAGGTCGAGAGCCCTGCGTCTTCTGAAACACGACCCAACCAAGCCACACTGCTTCTTGACACAATGCCCGCTTAACCCAGAAGCCAGCTGCACCAATGTGTCAGAGGAAACACACCGTACGCCTGGTGACCGTGTCAGCATGCACTGTGCCAGGCCCGCCACAGGAGTCGCTAGTGCACAATGACATCCCTGCTGGCCAAACCCTCCCCTAACCCAGACGACACTGAGCCAATTGTGCACCTCCCCATGTGTCTCCCGGTCGCAGCCGGCTGCGACAGAGCCTAGACTCAAACCCAGAATCTCTAGTGGCACAGCTAGCACTGCGATGCAGTGCCTTAGACCACTGCGCCACTTGGGACACCTGTTTCAGACTTCTGAAATAGTGACATAGTAAGTTATTAAACTATGATATAGCTAGGTCATTAAATTGTCATGGAACTCTCATACAGTGTTGCTATAGCAGTCAATAGACCAGACTGTGTGTGTGTGTTTGCCATAGCAGTCAATGGAACCTCTTGTCCGTACATCCTCTGGCATGACTCATGGGTTTATCTGTTTGGCTTGTTTGACAGCTTTAAAGACACATTAAACACAACCCAATTTCTCTACAACTTTAATGTGCTTCCAACCCTCCTCTGCTTTCACAGGCTCTCTGTGGCCAGTCTCTGGGTCATTTCCAAATGAAACACTATTCCATTTATAGTGCACTACTTTTAACCAGGGCCCATAGAGTTCTGGTCAAAAGTAGTGCACTATGTAGGGAATGGGGTGCTATTTGGAATGCAAGCCCCGTTTGTGTCTTATAGAAAACCTTCAGGGAAATGGGGCGTTTGATTTGACAGAACTGTACCAATGGAAAATACACTATTGTTTTCCACAGTATAAAACCTAACCCAAACATTTTTTTTTCCCAGCCTGGTTTGGAACAGTGTTTGTGGCAGCGTTTTAACTGTGGCAGGTGCATTACAAAACATTACCCATGGTCCTCTCTCGCCCCCATCACTCCCCCATTCCAGCTGTGTTCACACGCACGCACGCACACACACACACACACACACACACACACACACACACACACACACACACACACACACACACACACACACACACACACACACACACACACACACACACACACACACACCTGTTCACCCATTTCCAGACTACTGCCATCCCTCTCTTTCTCTGTCGGTTCATCTCTGTCTATCTGTGTCTGTGTATCCCTCCATTTCTCTCTCACTATCTCTCTCTCACACACACACACAAATGCATGTTATACACCTCCTACCTGCCTCCTATCCCTCCGACCTGCCTGCTATCCTTCCTACCTGCCTCCTATCCCTCCTACCTGCCTCCTATCCCTCCTACCTGCCTCCTATATCTCCTACCTGCCTCTTATCCCTCCTACCTGCCTGCTATCCTTCCTACCTGCCTCCTATCCCTCCTACCTCCCTGCTATCCCTCCTACCTGCCTCCTATCCCTCCTACCTGCCTCCTATCCCTCCTACCTGCCTCCTATATCTCATACCTGCCTCATATCCTTCCTACCTGCCTCATATCCTTCCTACCTGCCTCCTATCCCTCATACCTGCCACCTATCCTTCCTACCTGCCTCCTATCCCTCATACCTGCCACCTATCCCTCCTACCTGCCTCCTATCCCTCCTACCTGCCTCCTATCCCTTCTACCTGCCTCCTATCACTCCTACCTGCCTCCTATCCCTCCTACCTGCCTCCTATATCTCATACCTGCCTCCTATCCCTTCTACCTGCCTCCTATCCCTGAAACAGCCCAAAACAATACCAGCCTTTTATGGAATGACCATTTCAACAACTCACACTGAGAAGAGTTACATGACATACACCGTTAATTGGATAAATCAAGGACGAAATATCAATCAATTACTACCTAGTAGTTCCCTTAATGTCTCTATTTGTATGCAGGTGGCACTCTATTCAGTATATAGTGCACTACTGTTGACCAAAGCCCTATGCCCCTTGTTCAAAAGTAGTGCACTATAAAGGGAATAGGGTGCCATATTGGTTGCGATTTTTGTGTACAGATGGCACCTTCAACAGGGCGTAGAACAAACACCTACCTATCATAATCATCATTACTCTGCTAATAATAACAGCTCATTAATCAGTAATCACTACTAATTAACAATGATGGAACTGGTGTTGTGTTTCCAGAATCTAGATAAATAAACAAAGCAACTGACAACTCCTTTGGGCTCATTGATATGGACACTTCATCCCAAAAATACTAAAATGTCCCCTATTGTGATTCGGGAATGCAGTGAGGCAGTGGTGTCATTCACAGTGCCAGTGTACTCATTATGTGATGATGCAGCCATCCCAGCCACAACATCAACAATGTCTTACAAAAAAAGGGGATATATTGTACATCATTTCAATCCATTTCACCATGTTAATTCTGATCTTGTAGTTGGCGGGTGGGAGGTGCATTGATAATTACGTTGGCTGTCTGTCACGTCCAGGCCTGAGAAGACAGGCTGGCGTGTTTAGTTTTGTTTTGGTGTAGGGTTTTTTCTGTTCTAGGTCATCTGTTTCTATGTTGGTGTAATGGTTCCCAATTAGAGGCAGCTGAGTGTCGTTACCTCTAATTGGGAACCATATATATGTTTGTAGTTTTCATTAGGGGTTTGTGAGTTATTGTTTGTTCATAGCTTTGTTGGTTCGCACTTGTTATGTTCAACGTTACGATCTTCGTTCATTTTGTTTATTGTTTTGGCCAGTTACGTTTAATAAATAAGAATGTATACTGGATACCTCGCTGCGCCTTGGTCTGTCCCTCACGGAGATCGTGACACTGTCGTGTTACGATGTTTTTCCGATTGGCTGTCACGCATAGCAGCAGCATCGTGTTTGTCCCAATGTTTCACGTTTCACATGGGGATCATATAGAATGAACTGGTATGGTCCATATGCAATTAACCATATTCATTACAATGTTTCCTGAAGTCCACGATCATCTCCTTTGTTTTGTTGACATTGAGGGACACACATGCCCTGGTAGCATCCAGGGAAATTCGTAACTGGGATTATATAGGATTAATTTGCCGGTAGATCATAGCCACAGGTGATTTTGGCGTTGCCGGTTACACAGTCATTGAGTGCATTCTTCATACAATTAGCCGGTAGATCATAGCCACAGGTGATTTTGGCGTTGCCAGTTACACAGTCATTGAGTGCATTCTTCACACAGACAGGAGCCTGCCGCTCTGTGTATGCAGCCGTCAACTGAAAACACACAGAGAGACAAAAAGACACGCAAATTATTCCCAGAAAGTGTAGCCGATCGGCAATGACTAGCAACATTTCCTGTGGTGTGCTAGTTAGCTGTAATGCATTAGCTAGTTAGCTGTTGTGTGCTAGTTAGATGTGGTTTGCAAGCTAGCTAGCTATCAAATCAAATTTTATTGGTCACATACACATGGTTAGCAGATGTTAATGCGAGTGTAGCGAAATGCTTGTGCTTCTAATTCCAACCGTGGAGTTATATCTAACAAGTAATCTAACAATTTCACAACAACTACCTTATACACACAAGAGTAAAGATATGAATAAGAATATGTACATATACAGTGGGGCAAAAAAGTATTTAGTCAGCCACCAATTGTGCAAGTTCTCTCACTTAAAAAGATGAGAGAGGCCTGTACACTTCAACTATGACAGAAAAAATGAGGGAAAAAAATCACATTGTAGGATTTTTTATGAATTTATTTGCAAATTATGGTGGAAAATAAGTATTTGGTCAATAACAAAAGTTTATCTCAATACTTTGTTATATACCCTTTGTTGGCAATGACAGAGGTCAAACGTTTTCTGTAAGTCTTCACAAGGTTTTCACACACTGTTGCTGGTATTTTGGCCCATTCCTCCATGCAGATCTCCTCTAGAGCAGTGATGTTTTGGGGCTGTCGCTGGGCAATACGGACTTTCAACTCCCTCCAAAGATTTTCTATGGGGTTGAGATCTGGAGACTGGCTAGGCCACTCCAGGACCTTGAAATGCTTCTTACTGAAGCCACTCCTTCGTTGCCGGGCGGTGTGTTTGGGATCATTGTCATGTTGAAAGACCCAGCCACGTTTCATCTTCAATGCCCTTGCTGATGGAAGGAGGTTTTCACTCAAAATCTCACGATACATGGCCCCATTCATTCTTTCCTTTACACGGATCAGTCGTCCTGGTCCCTTTGCAGAAAAACAGCCCCAAAGCATGATGTTTCCACCCCCATGCTTCACAGTAGGAATGGTGTTCTTTGGATGCAACTCAGCATTCTTTGTCCTCCAAACACGACGAGTTGAGTTTTTACCAAAAAGTTATATTTTGGTTTCATCTGACCATATGACATTCTCCCAATCCTCATCTGGATCATCCAAATGCTCTCTAGCAAACTTCAGACGGGCCTGAACATGTACTGGCTTAAGCAGGGGGACACGTCTGGCACTGCAGGATTTGAGTCCCTGGCGGCGTAGTGTGTTACTGATGGTAGGCTTTGTTACTTTGGTCCCAGCTCTCTGCAGGTCATTCACTAGGTCCCCGTGTGGTTCTGGAATTTTGTCACCGTTCTTGTGATCATTTTGACCCCAGGGGTGAGATCTTGCGTGGAGCCCCAGATTGAGGAAGATTATCAGTGGTCTTGTATGTCTTCCATTTCCTAATAATTGCTCCCACAGTTGATTTCTTCAAACCAAGCTGCTTACCTATTGCAGATTCAGTCTTCCCAACCTGGTGCAGGTCTACAATTTTGTTTCTGGTGTCCTTTGACAGCTCTTTGGTCTTGGCCATAGTGGAGTTTGGAGTGTGACTGTTTGAGGTTGTGGACAGGTGTCTTTTATACTGATAACAAGTTCAAACAGGTGCCATTAATACAGGTAACGAGTGGAGGACAGAGGAGCCTCTTAAAGAAGAAGTTACAGGTCTGTGAGAGCCAGAAATCTTGCTTGTTTGTATGTGACCAAATACTTATTTTCCACCATAATTTGCAAATAAATTCATTAAAAATCCTACAATGTGATTTTCGAGATTTTTTTTCCTCATTTTGTGTACCTATGATGAAAATTACAGGCCTCTCTCATCTTTTTAAGTGAGAGAACTTGCACAATTGGTGGCTGACTAAATACTTTTTTGCCCCACTGTAAATATATGGATGAGTGATGGCCGAACGGCATAGGCAAGATGCAGTAGATGGTATAGAGTACAGTATATACATATGATATGTGTCACGACTTCCGCCGAAGTCTGTCCCTCTCCTTGTTCGGGCGGCGTCCGGCGGTCGACGTCACCAGTCTTCTAGCCATCCCTGATCCATTTTTAATTTTCCATTTGTTTTGTCTTTGTCTTACACACCTGGTTTCAATCCCACAAATACTTGTTCATTATTTAAATCCTCTGTTCCCCTATGGTTTTTGTGAGTGATTGTTTGTATGTTTATACGGTCTGTTAATGTGGGCTCGTATTTTGTATTATTTCCATATTGGAGTATACACGTGTGTTACTCATATCTGTTGTCCTGCGCCTGACTCCTCTACACCAGCTACACACAGGATCTGTTACAGTGACAGGATCGATAACAATATGAGTAATATAGGGTACGTAAACATTATATGAAGTGGCATCATTTAGGTGACTAGCGATACATTTATTACATCCTATTTTTAATTATTAAAGTGGCTAGAGATTTGAGTCAGTATGTTGGCAGCAGCCACTCAATGTTAGTGATTGCTGTTTAACAGTCTGATGGCCTTGAGATAGAAGCTGTTTTTCAGTCTCTCGGTCCCAGCTTTGATGCACCTGTACTGACCTCGCCTTCTGGATGATCGTGGGGTGAACAGGCAGTGGCTCGGGTGGTTGTTGTCCTTGATGATCTTTTGGCCTTCCTGTGACATTGGGGGGTGTAGGTGTCCTGGAGGGCAGGTAGTTTGCCCCCGGTGACGCGTTGTGCAGACCTTACTACCCTCTGGAGAGCCTTACGGTTGTGGGCAGAGCAGTTGCTGTACCAGGCGGTGATACAGCCCGACAGGATGCTCTCGATTGTGCAGCTGTAAAAGTTTGTGAGTATTGTTGCGCCTTCTTCACCACGCTGTCTGTGTGGGTGGACCATTTCAGTTTGTCCATGATATGAACGCCAAGGAACTTAAAACTTTCCACTTTCTCCACTACTGTCCCGTCGATGTGAGTAGGGGGTGCTCCCTCTGCTGTTTCCTGAAGTCCACGATCATCTCCTTTGTTTTGTTGACGTTGAGTGAGAGGTTATTTTCCGACACCACACTCCGAGAGCTCTCACCTCCTCCCTGTAGGGCCATCTCGTTGTTGTTGGTAATTAAGCCTACCACTGTAGTGTCGTCTGCAAACTTGATGATTGAGTTGGAGGCGTGCATGGCCATGCAGTCATGGGTGAACAGGGAGTATAGGAAAGGGCTGAGAACGAACCTTTGTGGGGCCCCAGTTTTGAGGATCAGTGGGGTGGAGATGTTGTTTCCTACCCTCAGCACCTGGGGGTGGCCCGTCAGAAAGTCCAGGACCCAGTTGCACAGGGCAGGGTCGAGACCCAGAGTCTCAAGCTTAATGACGAGTTTGGAGGGTGTTAAATGCTGAGCTGTAATCGATGAACAACATTCTTACATAGTTATTCCTCTTGCTCAGATGGGTTAGGGCAGTGTGCAGTGTGATTGCGATTGCGTCGTCTGTGGACCTATTGGGGCGGTAAGCAAATTGGAATGGGTCTAGGGTGTCAGGTAGGGTGGAGGTGATGTGATCCTTGACTAGTCTTTCAAAGCACTTCATGATGACGGAAGTCGTTTAGCTCAGTTACCTTAGCTTTCTTGGGAACAGGAACAATGGTGGCCCTCTTGAAGCATGTGGGAACAGCAGACTGGGATAGTGATTGATTAAATATGTCCGTAAACACACCAGCCAGCTGGTTTGCGCATTCTCTAAGGACACGGCTAGGGATGCCATCTGGGCTGGCAGCCTTGCGAGGGTTAACACATTTAAGAAGTTGTTTAGCTTGTCTGGGAGCAAGACATCTGTGTCCGCGACGGGGCTGGTTTTCTTTTTGTAGTCCGTGATTGACTGTAGACCCGCCACATACGTCTCTTGTCTGAGTCGTTGAATTTAAACTGTACTTTGTCTCTATACTGATGATTAGCTTGTTTGATTGCCTTGCGGAGGGAATAGCTACACTGTTTGTGTTCGGTCATGTTTCCGGTTGTCTTTCCATGATTAAAAGCAGTGGTTCGCGCTTTCAGTTTTGCGGTTTCTGGTTGGGAAAGGTTTTAATAGTCACCGAGGGTACAACATCACCGATGCACTTGCTAATAAACTCACTCACCGAATCAGCGTATACATCAGTGTTGCTGTCTGATGCTATCCAGAACATATTCCAGTCCACATGATCGAAGCAATCTTGAAACGTGGAATCAGATTGGTCGGACCAGTGTTGAACAGACCTGAGCACGGGCGTTTACAGTTTTAGTTTCTGTCTATAGGCTGGGAGCAACAAAATGGAGTTGTGATCAGATCGAAAGGAGAGCGAGGGAGGGCTTTGTGTGCGTCGAGAAGTTAGAATAGCAATGATTCTTTTGGTTGGCGCGTTATGTTCAGAAAATCAAACGTCAAATCGCCCATTGAAACGTGAAGAGAACGCGTTCAAATATACCTATACACTTTTCCTAAACAAATCAAATACCAGTTATAATGCATCCTTAGCTATCCTTTTATGAACATTAGCGATAATATTTCACTCGGATGGTCACCTATATGTTATATAAGTAAAATAAAGTGGGGCGCGCACCCAGACTCGCGCCCGAGAAAACTTGTTGACATTTCAGGTCCCCTTACTATTTCCTGTTCCTATCCGTTTTGCTTACGCCAATCATTCCCAGTCTTTGTATATAGACTGTTGACATCTAGTGGAAGCCATAGGTACTGCAATCCAGCAGCTGGATTGCCTTGAAATCAATGGGGGAGAGTGTCAAACAGAGCAAAGGTCACCAAAAACTGCATTTCTGGATGGATTTTTCTCTGGTTTTCGCCTGCTATATCAGTTCTGTTATACTCACAGACATTATGTTAACCTCTCTAGGAGCGGCAGCTGGGGTGATGGTTTTGGAGCGTCTGGCGTGCCCAAAGTAAAATGCTTGCCACTCAGGCTCAGAAAATAGGATATGCACATAGTACTATTGGATAGGAAACACTCTGAGGTTTCCAAACGTGTTAACATAATGTCTGTGAGTATAACAGAACTCATTTGGCAGGCAAAAACCAGAGAAAATTCCATCCGGAAATGTCATTCTGGTGGCTTATGGCCCACTTTGAGAGACTGCCTATTGAAAACCCCTTATATCAGGACACTGAATGTAGTACCTATGGCTTCCACTGGATGTCAGCAGTCTATATATAAAGTTTCAAAGCGATCGGAACTAATGTGTTGAATAGGAAGGGGTTTTGGTGAGAGGAGCTATTTTTCTGTTGCACGTTTTTGGGCGCACGTTTGGCTGAGCGCCCCACTTTATTTGACGTATATAACGTTTAGGTGACCATCCAAGTGAAATATTATCACTTTTATTCATAAAAGGATAGCTAAGGATGCATTTTAATTGGTTTTTGTTTTGTTGAGGAAAAGTTTATAGGTTTAGTTGAACGCGTTCTCTTCACGTTGGATTTTCTGAACACAAGGCGCCAACCAAACTGAGATTTATGGATATAATTACCAAATACCCATGGATTGTCTTCAATGGACACTTGGGAAGCCCTCAGCAGAAGTTCTTCAAAAGGTAAGGCACAGGTTTTCCCTGTGAAATGCATTTTCTATGGACCGCGCTGGCTAATGAATTCATGGTAATGGAAATTATTGAAGGTGCAACCCTCAAACAATCAAATGTAGTGCTTTTGCCGTAAAGCCTTTTTGAAATCTGACTTTTGATGAGTATGAAACACTTGTATATTGATGCATGTTTAATAATTCAACTTTTGAGTTTTGAATATGGCGCCTTGCATTTCACCTGGTAGTGTCCCACCACTCCCTAAGAAGTTAACACTTTTAGAAACTTCAGAGTGTTTCCTATCCAATAGTACTAATTATGTGCAAATCCTATTTTCTGAGCCTGAGTGGCAGGCATTTTACTTTGGGCACGCCAGACTCTCCAAAACCGTCACCTCTGCTGCCGCTCCCTAAGAAGTTAAAATCCCCAGCTACAATATATGCAGCCTTAGGATATGTGTTTCTAGTTTACACAGAGTCGAATGAAGTTCTTTCAGGGCCGTCAAGGTGTCTGCTTGGGGGGGGGATTTGCATTTGAATTCTAGGTCAGGTGAACAAAAGTACTTGAGTTCCTGTATGTTGTTATGATCACACCACGACTTGTTAATCATAAGACATACACCCATGCCCTTCTTCTTACCAGAGAGATGTTTGTTTCTGTCGGCGCGATGCGTGAAGAAACTAGGTGGCTGTACCGACTCTGATAACGTATCCCGAGTGAGCCATTTTTCCGTGAAACAGAGAATGTTACAATCTCTGATGTCTCTCTGGAAGGCAACCCTTGCTCGAATTTCATCTACCTTGTTGTCAAGAGACTGGACATTGGCGAGTAGTATACTCGGGAGCGGTGGGCGATGTGCACGTTTACGGAGCCTGACCAGAAGACCGATCCCCCCGCACCTCTCTGATTCAGTGGGGTTGGGTTAAATGCGGAAGACACATTTCAGTTGAAGGCATTCGGTTGTACAACTGACTAATAATGGTGACTTTTGACTTTGACTCTTCCTCTTCTGTGGCACCGTTGTTTTGGGTCGCCTACTGGGATCCGATCCATTGTCCTGGGTGGTGGTCAAGCAGTGGATCCGCTCCGGCAAAGTCATATTCCTGGTCGTATTGTTGGTAAGTTGATGTTGCTCTTATATCCAATGGTTCTTCCCAGCTGTAAGTAATACGACTTTAGATTTCCTGGGGTAACAGTGTAAGAAATAATACATAAAAAAAACGAAATGCTGCATAGTTTCCTTATCTTAACGGTTTTAGAAACTTCAGAGTGTTTCCTATCCAATAGTACTAATTATGTGCATATCCTATTTTCTGGGCCTGAGTAGCAGGCATTTTACTTTGGGCACGCCAGACTCTCCAAAACCGTAAGGTAACATAACTGATATAGCAGGCGAAAACCTGAAGAATTTCTGTCCGGAAATCATTTCTTTTTTGACCTTCTCTCACTTTGAATGCCTGTTTATTGAATTTCCAGGGAAATAGCTCCCAGATTGCAGTACCTATGGCTTCCAGTAGATGTCAACAGTCTCTAGACAGTGTTTCAAGCATTTATAATGGAACAGAGCCAAACAGAAGAAGATCTGGTATGACAAGCCAGGAAATAATTTCTGTCTTGTGCGCGAGATACCCGGGAGCGCGCAGCTCGGTATTTACCTTTTCTATAGTTTAGGTTATTATCCGTGTGAAATATAATAGCTAATGTAGATAAAAGGATACCTAGGGATAAATTATAAATTATGTTTGATTTGTTTGGGCAAAGTTGATAGGTATAATTTGAATGCTTTCTCTTCACTGTACAACGGGCGAGTTGACAGTGAATGCTTGGTGGATTATCTGAACATTACTCTCCAACCAAACTGAGATTTATGGATATAAACAATGACTTTTTCTAACAAAAGAACCATGAATTGTCTTGCTTGGACACATCGGATTGCCCTCAGCAGAAGATCATCAGAAGGTAAGCCATTTATTTTAGCTCTTATATATGTTTAGTGAGACCCGCGCTGGTTATGATTTTTTGCTAATGGAGAAAATATGTGAGGTGCTGTCCTCAAACAATCAAATGTAGTGCTTTCGCCGTGAAGCCTTTTTGAAATCGGACAACGCTGTGATATTAACAAGAAACAGAGCTTTTGATGAGTATGGAACACTTGTATATTGGTGGATGTTTAATAATTCAACTTTTGGATTTTGAATTTGGCGCTTTACATTTTACCTGGTAGTGTCGGGAGCAGCCCGCTAGCGCCCCAGCGATCCCTGAGAAGTTAAAAGCAATGGTTCGCGCTTTCAGTTGTGCGGTTTCTGGTTGGGAAAGGTTTTAATAGTCACAGAGGGTACAACATCACCAATGCACTTGCTAATAAACTCACTCACCGAATCAGCGTATACATCAGTGTTGCTGTCTGATGCTATCCAGAACATATTCCAGTCCACATGATTGAAGCAATCTTGAATCTTTGCAACCATATGCAACATTTGTATATCCATGAACGTTAAATATTACACATTTTTATTTTGAATTTGCCGCACTTTGTTTGCCATGAAAATGAACCCGCTCACGGGACTGGGTCCCTAAGAGGATATACCAGTATGATGTGCTAGTTAGCTGTAATGTACTAGCTAGTTAGCGGTTGTGTGCTAGTTAGATGTGGTTTTCTAGCTAGTTAGCTGTGGTGTGCAAGTTAGCTGTAATGTGCTAGCTAGTTAGCTGTTGTGTAAAGTTATCTGTTGTTTGCTAGCTAGTTAGCTGTTGTGTATAGTTATCTGTTGTGTGCTAGCTAGCTAGCTGTGGTGTGCTAGCATGTGTCATGTGTCATGTCGCCCTGGGGACAGATTTGTCTTACATTGAACGGATATAGCTTCCACAACCCATGGGAAAATACTGATTATTCTCTTGCTACAGAGTCTTTACCGGTGTATTGTCCTGTTTGTTCCCCAGACACGCCCAAACAGACCCTCTTTACCCTTATGGGTCTGTTGCAAGCACTGCTAGTGTTATTGGCCACTGTGGTAAGAGGGCCCTGCTGCTAGGAAGTATTGACAGAAAGAGGCTCAGCAAGAACTAAATTAGCTACTCATAACACCTCCACAAAATAGCCACACACACATACACACACACACACGCACGCGCACGCGCACACGCGCACACGCACAGAATAGACACACTTGACGTAACACACGCTGCCTGTAATTTCCCATACACTATACAAACTATATATGCAAACATATGTGGACACCCCTTCAAATGATTGGATTCGGCTATTTTAGCCACAACCGTTGCTGACAGCCATGGCACAGAGCCATGCAATCTCCATAGACAAACATTGGCAGTAGAACTGAAGAGCTCAGTGACTTTCAACGTTGCACCGTCATAGGATGCCACCTTTCCAACAAGTCAGTTTGTCAAATTTCTGCCCTGCTAGAGTTGCCCCCCCCGGTCAACTGTAAGTGCTGTTATTGTGAAGTGGAAACGTCTAGGATCAACAACGGGTCAGCCGCGAAGTGGTAGGACACACAAGCTCACCAAAAGGAGAGAGCCGAGTGCTGAAGCACGTAGCGCGTAAAAAAATCTGTCCGCGGTTGCAAAACTTACTACCGAGTTTCAATCTGCCTCTGGAAGCAACGTCCGCATAATAACTACTCGTTGGGATCTTCATGAATGGGCTTCCACGGCCGAGAAGCCGCACACAAGCCTAATATCACCATGCGCATAACCAAGCATTGGCTGGAGTGGTGTAAAGCTTGCCGCTTTACAGGAAAAGCGTAAAGGAAAAGCGTTCTCTGGAGTGATGAATCATGCTTCAACATCTGTCAGTCTGACAAATGAATCTGAGTTTGGCGGATGCCAGGAGTACACTATTTGCCCGAATGCATAGTGCCAACTGTAAAGTTTGGTGTTGCTGTTTTTCATGGTTCGGGCTAGGCCCCTAAGTTCCAGTGAAGGGAATTCTTAACGCTTCCAACTTTGTGGCAACAGTTTGGGGAAGGCCCCTTTCCTGTTTCAGCATGACTAAGCGAGGTCCATACAGTACAAAAATAGTTTGTCGAGATCGGTGCGGAAGAACTTGATTGGCCTGCACAGAGCCCTGACACCTCAACCCCATCGAACACCTTTGGGATGAATCGGAACGCCGTCTGTGAGCAAGGCCTAAATCGTCCAACATCAGTTGCCCACCTCGCTAATGCTCGTGTTGTGCTGAATAGAATCAAGTCCCCGCAGCATTGTTCCTATACGGAAAGCCTTCCCAGAAGAATGGAGGCTGTTATCTCTGGACCGTTCATTTGTTTTCATTGTCCTCTGCGGTCTAAAGTGTCATGGTGGCAGGAAGTCTTTGTGTTTTACGATGTGGATTTGTGTTCACATCCTGTTGATGTGTGTCCTGCTACCTGGTTGGCAGGACCCCCTGGATAAAACCCCACCCACCCACTAAGGTTTTAACTGACGGGGTTAACACCTGTACGTTTGCGCATTGCATGTGTCTGTGTGCGTGCGTGAGAACACGCATGTGTGTGACCCTATGTCCATTCATGTGCGTGTGTTTGTCCGAACGCGCTCGCATGTGTGTGTGTGTGTGTGTGTGTGTGTGTGTAATTTCCCCGGGTTAAGGCTGTTGGATGGGCGTGATTGATGGTACGTCCT
Source organism: Brachymystax lenok tsinlingensis (assembly GCA_030435695.1). NCBI lineage: Eukaryota > Metazoa > Chordata > Actinopteri > Salmoniformes > Salmonidae > Brachymystax > Brachymystax lenok. Next base: position 4,664,709 of record CM059804.1, on the reverse strand, counting down.
ACAGGAGAAGGCAGAGAAATAGAATCCACATTATCAACCCGACGCCCTTCATAGAGACCCTTATCAATCATAGTGAACCATCACAAAAAACCTCCTCACGTTGTCCTGGTAAAATCCTTGTCACCAGACGCTAGAAGATAATATCACACTAGGGAGGGAGAAGAGGAGGAGCAGAGAGAGGAGAAGGAGGAGGGGGAGGAGGAGCAGAGAGAGGAGGAGGAGGAGCAGAGAGAGGAGAAGGAGAAGGGGGAGGAGGAGCAGAGAGAGGAAAAGGAGGAGGGGGAGGACAAACAGACATGTATTTACTGTGGTTTAACACACTGGAGGAGCAGAGAGAGGAGAACGAGGAGTGGGAGGAGGAGCAGAGAGAGGAGTAGGAGGAGAAGAAGGAGGAGCAGAGAGAGGAGAAGGAGGAGGAGGAGCAGAGAGAGAAGGAGGAGGGGGAGGACAAACACACAGACATATTATGTTTTCTTTAAATCTCTGTGAGACCTTTTTAACTTTTTAGGACAGAGGAGAGTCACTAGAGGTTATCAGAGCTGGGACAGAGGAGAGTCACTAGAGGTTATCAGACCTGGGACAGAGGAGAGTCACGTGAGGTTATCAGACCTGGGACAGAGGAGAGTCACTAGAGGTTATGAGAGCTGGGACAGAGGAGAGTCACTAGAGGTTATCAGACCTGGGACAGAGGAGAGTCACTAGAGGTTATCAGAGCTGGGACAGAGGAGAGTCACTAGAGGTTATCAGAGCTGGGACAGAGGAGAGTCACTAGAGGTTATGAGAGCTGGGACAGAGGAGAGTCACTAGAGGTTATCAGAGCTGGGACAGAGGAGAGTCACTAGAGGTTATCAGAGCTGGGACAGAGGAGAGTCACTAGAGGTTATCAGAGCTGGGACAGAGGAGAGTCACTAGAGGTTATCAGACCTGGGACGGGGTAGAGTCACGTGAGGTTATCAGACCTGGGACAGAGGAGAGTCACTAGAGGTTATCAGAGCTGGGACAGAGGAGAGTCACTAGAGGTTATCAGAGCTGGGACAGAGGAGAGTCACTAGAGGTTATCAGAGCTGGGACAGAGGAGAGTCACTAGAGGTTATGAGAGCTGGGACAGAGGAGAGTCACTAGAGGTTATCAGAGCTGGGACAGAGGAGAGTCACTAGAGGTTATCAGAGCTGGGACGGGGTAGAGTCACGTGAGGTTATCAGACCTGGGACAGAGGAGAGTCACTAGAGGTTATCAGAGCTGGGACAGAGGAGAGTCACTAGAGGTTATCAGAGCTGGGACAGAGGAGAGTCACTAGAGGTTATCAGAGCTGGGACAGAGGAGAGTCACTAGAGGTTATGAGAGCTGGGACAGAGGAGAGTCACTAGAGGTTATCAGAGCTGGGACAGAGGAGAGTCACTAGAGGTTATCAGAGCTGGGACAGAGGAGAGTCACTAGAGGTTATCAGAGCTGGGACAGAGGAGAGTCCGACCTCAGTGTTACCATCACATAGACGGACAGATAACATTTAATTAACGCAGAGGGGCCAGTCAGCACTATACAGCATTGAACAGACATGTTTCAAAATGATTGTCTTTGTTATTAGATAGTAATTTCCCTAAAAAGTGCTTAATGAATTCTTAAAACGTTTTATCTCTCCTACTTTCTGTGTTGTGTACGAGCGTATTGTGTCGTGTAATCCACGGTGATCTGCGTGGTGGCAGATGAAGGACGAACTAAACAAATTCAAATTGAAGAAAACTACCTGGAAATCTCACTATATAGCACATGTTCATCATCAAGTATATTACAGATTTGTTAGGTTGGAGAGTTTGCTTGTAGTACACCCACACATGTTGAAGAGTCTTTGTAACTAATCACCTTCAGAAATATTTTTTCATTTTCATACACCAATTTTCGTTCAATTAAAAAGACATGTAGAAATGTTTCCAATCATACAAACTTGCTGAGGATGATTCACAAAATATACAGCTGAAGTCAAAAGTTTACATACACTTAGGTTGAAGTCATTTTAAAACGTGTTTTTAAACCACTCCACAAATTTCTTGTTGACAAACTATAGTTTTGGCAAGTCGGTTAGGACGTCTACTTTGTGCATGACACAAGTCATTTTTCCAACAATTGTTTACAGACAGATTATTTCACTTATAATTCACTGTATCACTATTCCAGTGGGTCAGAAGTTTACATACACTAAGTTGACTGTGCCTTTAAACAGCTTGGAAAATTCCAGAAAATGATGTCATGGCTTTAGAAGCTTCTGATAGGCTAATTGACATCATTTGAGTCATTTGGAGGTGTACCTTTGGATGTATTTCAAGGCCTACCTTCAAACTCAGTGCCTCTTTGCTTGACATCATGGGAAAATCTAAAGAAATCAGCCAAGACTTCAGAAAAATATGTAGACCTCCACAAGTCTGGTTCATCCTTGGGAGCAATTTACAAACGCCTGGAGGTACAACGTTCATCTGTACAAACAATAGTATGCAAGTTTAACTTCTCTACCACCAGCAGCAGAGGTGACTGTTTTGGAGAGCCTGGTGTGCCCAAAGTAAAATGCCTCCCATTTAGGCCCAGAAAATGGGATATGCATTGGATATATACCATTGGATAGGAAACACTCTGAATTTTCCAAAACTGTTAACCATTTGTCTGTGAGTCAATCAGAACGCATATAGCAGGCAAAACCCTGAGGAATCTCTGTCCTGGAAAAAGTCATTTTGACACATTGCTCATTTTGGAACCCCTCCCTATTGAAAATGACCATATATAGGCATATGAATGCAGTACACGTCGCTTCCTTATGATGTCATCAACCACGAGACAGTGTTTTACTCCATTTTGGATGAATTTAGACCATTGAAAAACTGCATAGCATGAGGACCCCACGTTCTGAAAACTGTTCACATTGCGCGCGCACGAAAAGTCACGCCGTGTCTTATTTATCGTCTTTAGCGTTCAGTTTATATTCCGGCTGATTTATAATAGTAAATATACGTAAAAGTGTTCCTAAGGATACATTTAAAACTATGTTTGATTGTTTTTGGACAAGTTTATAGGTATAATTTGAACGAGTTGGCGCCGCGTTTCAATGGAGGAGTGGAGGCTGTCGTTTCTGATTATAACGCGCAAACCAAATGAAGGATTTATGGATAAAAGACGTTACTTTTTCTAACAAAAGTACCATGGATTGTCTTCGTTGGACACTTAGGATGACCTCAGCAGAAGTTCTTCAGCAGGTAATTGATTTGTTTTCGCTGTGAAATGTGTTATGTGTGTGCCATGATGGCTAATCGATACATGGCTATTGGAAAATATGTGAGGTGCTAGCCTCAAACAAATGAATGTGCTGCTTTCGCCGTAAAGCCTTTTTGAAATCTGACAACGCTGTGATATTGCCAAGAAACAGAGCTTTTGATGAGTATGGAACACTTGTATATTGCTGGATGTTTAATAATTCAGCTTTCGGATTTTGAATTTGGCGCTTTACATTGTCGCTGGTAGTGTCGGGATGAGCCCGCTAGCGACCCACTGGTACTTGAGAAGATAAACACCATGGGACCACACAGCCGTCAAACCGCTCAGGAAGGAGACACGTTCTGTCTCCTACAGATTAATGTATTTTGGTGCGAAAAGTGCAAATCAATCCCAGAACAACAGCAAAGGACCTTGTGAAGATGCTGAAGGAAACAGGTACAGAAGTATCTATATCCACAGTAAAAACGAGTCCTATATCGACAACCTGAAAGGCCGCTCAGCAAGGAAGGAGCCACTGCTCCATAACCACTATAAAAAAGCCAGACTACGGTTTGCAACTGCAAATGGGGACAAAGTCCGTACTTTTTGGAGAAATGTCCTCTGGTCTGATGAAACAAAAATAGAACTGTTTGGCATTAATGACCATCGTTATGTTTGGAGGAAAAAGGGGGAGGCTTGCAAGCCAAAGAACACCATCCCAACCATGAAGCACAGGGGGGTGGCAGCATCATGTTGTGGGGGTGCTTTGCTGCAGGAGGGACTGGTGCACTTCACAAAATAGATGGCATAATGAGGAAGGAATATGATGTGGATATATTGAAGTAACATCTCAGGACATCAGTCAGGAAGTTAAAGCTTGGTCACAAATGTGTCTTTAAAATAGACAATGACCCCAAGCATACTTCCAAAGTTGTGGCAAAATGGCTTAAGATCAACAAAGTCAAGGTATTGGAGTGGCCATCACAAAGCCCTGACCTCAATCCCATAGAAGATTTGTGGGCAGAACTGAAAAAGCGTGTGCGAGCAAGGAGGCCTACAAACCTGACTCAGTTACACCAGCTGTGTCAGGAGGAATGGGCCAAAATTCACCCAACTTATTGTGGGAAGCTTGTGGAAGACTACCCGAAAAGTTTGACCCAAGGTAAACAATTTAAAGGCAACGCTACCAAATACTAATTGAGTGTATGCAAACTGTTGACCCACTGGGAATGTGATGAAAGAAAGAACTGAAATAAATCATTCTCTCTACTCTTATTCTGACATTTCACATTCTTAAAATAAAGTGTTTATCCCAACTTACCTAAGACAGGAAATCTTTACTAGGTTGAAATGTCAGGAATTGTGAAAAACGGAGATAAAATGTATTTGGCTTCAACTGTATGTGTGTCCAAAAGTGCACCATTTTCCCTATGTAGTGCACTACTTTTGACCAGGGCCCATAGGGCACTAGGTGGGGAATAGGATATCATTTGGGAAGTAGCCTAAGTCTATATACTTAAAGTGAACCCATTGAAACTGAACAAATACGTGACAAAACATACCACTAAACATATGACAAATACATGACGAATACATGACAAATACATGACAACTACATTACAAACACATGACAAATACATGACAAACACATGACAAATACATGACAACTACATGACAAACACATGACAAACACATGACAACTACATGACAGAACATATCACTACACATATGACAAATACATTACAAAACATTCCTCCCCTGGACACCACTATCTCCCCTGGATACCACTATCTCCCCTGGACACCTCTATCTCCCCTGGACACCTCTATCTCCCCTGGACACCTCTATCTCCCCTGGACACCACTATCTCCCCTGGACACCTCTATCTCCCCTGGACACCTCTATCTCCCCTGGACACCACTATCTCCCCTGGACACCTCTATCTCCCCTGGACACCTCTATCTCCCCTGTGACACCTCTCCCAGATACACACAGCACCTTTCCCATGTACATGCTATGTGATGAACAGTGAAGCTGAATCATAAGTCCATACAACTTTCCTTCAAAGTCTTATTGGACAGGTGAGATCACTTCTCTGAACAAAGCAGGGCATATATGATCGTGCATGTCTCCCCTTGAGCAGATGCACAGGGAACTGGGTTTCATACAGGGTAAAACCAGGAGCCAGCCTTTCCAGCTCCGCTCCTCCCCAAAGACCCCTCTCCTCAGACACATCTCTCTCTCTCTCTCTCTCTCTCTCTCTCTCTCTCTCTCTCTCTCTCTCTCTCTCTCTCTCTCTCTCTCTCTCTCTCTCATCAACAACAACAGGCCAGAGAACTTCACTGAGAGCAGGATGCCAGGATCAAGCCTCCCCTTCTCCCCCATGACCCCTCTTCTCCCCTAGTGATGGACTGTTCTCTCTCTCCTGTGAAGACCCCTCTTCTCCCCTAGTGATGGACTGTTCTCTCTCTCCTGTGAAGACCCCTCTTCTCCCCCTAGTGATGGACTGTTCTTTCTCTCCTGTGAAGACCTCTGTTCTCCCCTAATCAAATAAAATAAAATGTTATTTGTCACATACACATGGTTAGCAGATGTTAATGCGAGTGTAGCGAAATGCTTGTGCTTCTAGTTCCGACCATGCAGTAGTATCTAACAAGTAATCTAACAATTTCACAACAACTATCTTGTACACACACATGTAAAGGAATGAAAATGTATGTACATTTAGTATGTACATATAAATATATGGATGAGCGATGGCCGAACGGCATAGGCAAGATGCAGTAGATGGTATAGAGTACAGCATATACATATGAGATGAGTAATGTAGGATATGTAAACATTATATAAGGTGGAATTGTTTAAAGTGGCTAGTGATCCATTCATTACATCCAAATTTATATATTAAAGTGGCTAGAGATTTGAGTCAGTATGTTGGCAACAGCCACTCAGTGTTAGTGATGGCTGTTTAACAGTCTGATGGCCTTGAGACCCAAGGCGCAGCGAGGTATCCAGTATACATTCTTTATTAGATAACGTAGCTGGGAAAAATAACAAAAAAACGAACGAAGATCGTAACATGAAACATAACATGTAAACACCAACAAAGATATGATCAAACAATAACCCACAAAACCCCTCTGAAAACTAGAAACATATATATGGTTCCCAATTAGAGGTAACGACACTCAGCTGCCTCTAATTGGGAACCATTTCTCCAACATAGAAATACAACACCTAGAACTAAAAAACCCTTCACCAAAACGAAACTAAACACGCCAGCCTAAAAAACCTGGCCTGGACGTGACAGAGATAGAAGCTGTTTTTCAGTCTCTCGGTCCCAGCTTTGATGCACCTTTACTGACCTCGCCTTCTGGATGATAACGGGATGAACAGGCAGTGGCTCGGGTGGTTGTTGTCCTTGATGATCTTTTTAACCTTCCTGTGACATTGGGTGGTGTAGGTGTCCTGGAGGGCAGGTGGTTTACCCCCGGTGATGCGTTGCGCGGACCTCACTACCCTCTGGAGAGCTTTACGGTTGTGGGCAGAGCAGTTGCCGTACCAGGCGGTGATACAGCCCGACAGGATGCTCTCGATTGTGCATCTGTAGAGGTTTGTGAGTGTTTTTGGTGACAAGCCAAATTTCTTTAGCCTCCTGAGATTGAAGAGGCGCTGTTGCGCCTTCTTCAACACGCTGTCTGTGTGGGTGGACCATTTCAGTTTGTCCGTGATGTGTACGCCGAGGAACTTAAAACTTTCCACCTGCTGTTTCCTGAAGTCCATCTCCTTTGTTTTGTTGACATTGAGAGAGAGGTTATTTTCCGACACCACACTCCGAAGGCCCTCACCTCCTCCCTGTAGGCCGTCTCGTCATTGCTGGTAATCAAGCCTACCACTGTAGTGTTGTCTGCAAACTTGATGATTGAGTTGGAGGCGTGCTTGGCCAAGCAGTCATGGGTGAACAGGGAGTACAGGAGAGGGCTGAGAATGCACCCTTGAGGATCAGCGGGGTGGAGATGTTGTATCCTACCCTCACCACCTGGGGGCGGCCCGTCAGGAAGTCCAGGACCCAGTTACACAGGGCGGGGTCGAGACCTAGGGTCTCGAGCTTAATGACAAGGGTACTATGGAGGGTACTATGGTGTTAAATGCTGAGCTGTAGTCGATGATCAGAATTCTTGCATAGGTAACCCTCTTGTTCAGATGGGTTAGGGCAGTGTGCAGTGTGATTGCGATTGCATCGTCTGTGGACCTATTGGGATGGTAAGCAAATTGGAGTGGGTCTAGGGTGTCAGGTTGGATGGAGGTGATATGATCCTTGACTTGTCTCTCAAAGCGCTTCATGATGACGGAAGTGAGTTCTACGGGGCGATAGTCATTTAGCTCAGTTACCTTAGCTTTCTTGGGAACAGGAACAATGGTGGCCCTCTTGAAGCATGTGGGAACAGCAGACTGGGATAAGGATTGATTGAATATGTCTGTAAACACACCAGCCAGCTGGTCTGCGCATGCTCTGAGGACGCGGCTAGGGATGACATCTGGGCCGGCAGCCTTGCGAGGGTTAACACATTTAAATGTTTTTCTCACTTTGGCTGCGGTGATGGAGAGCCGTGTCGGTGGCACTGTATTGTCCTCAATGCGAGCAAAGAAGTTGTTAATTTGTCTGGGAGCAGGACGTCGTGGTCCGCGACGGGGCTGCTTTTCTTTTTGTAGTCCGTGATTGACTGTAGACCCTGCCAACTACGTCTCGTGTCTGAGCCGTTGAATTGCGACTCTACTTTGTCTCTATACTGATGCTTAGCTTGTTTTATTGCCTTGCGGGGGGGAATAGCTACACTGTTTGTATTCAGTCATGTTTCCAGTCGCCTTACCCTGGTTAAAAGCAGTGGTTTGCGCTTTCAGTTCTGCGCGAATGCTGCCATCAATCCATGGTTTCTGGTTGGGGAAGGTTTTAATAGTCTCTGTGGGTACAACATCACCGATGCACTTGCTGATGAACTCGCTCACCGAATCAGCGTATTCATCAATGTTATTGTCCGACGCTATGCGGAACATATCCCAGTCCACGTGTTTGAAACAATCTTGAAGCGTGGAATCAGATTGGTTGGACCAGCGTTGAACAGACCTGAGCACGGGCATTAGTGATGGACTGTTCTCTCTCTCCTCTAAAGACCCCTCTTCTCCCCTAGTGATGGACTGTTCTCTCTCTCCTGTGAAGAACCCTCTTCTCCCCTAGTGATGGACTGTTCTCTCTCTCCTGTGAAGACCCCTCTTCTCCCCTAGTGATGGACTGTTCTCTCTCTCCTGTGAAGAACCCTCTTCTCCCCTAGTGATGGACTGTTCTCTCTCTCCTGTGAAGAACCCTCTTCTCCCCTAGTGATGGACTGTTCTCTCTCTCCTGTAAAGACCCCTCTTCTCTTCAGAAACTCTCCTAAGTATTGCCACCTTGACAGCGTTTCAAATGGCACCCCATAGGGCTCTGGTTAAAATGTATGTACTATTAAGGAATACTGTGCCATTCGGGACACAGGCATATTCTCCATGCTAGCCTACCAGGAGTCAACCTTCCCTTCTTCCCAAAGACCCTTCTCTCTCTCCGTATACCCAGCCTGTGGTGAAGCTGAGTATAACGTCTTAGAAGACACATGGAGAGAGAGAGACCAGGGCCTCCATTGTCCTTTAGGGTCAGTTTGAGGTCCTCATCTTAAACTAGTGCACAGTGAAACTGGCTTTTCTGCAGGTGTAACCGCTCAGGAAGCAGGCAGGCCATGGAAGACAGAGCACATCCCATGGCCCACATACCTCCATCTCCCCTCCCTCCACCAGGACCCTTCTCTCCCTCTCCCCCCCAGACACACACAGCCTCCATCCCTCCATCTCCCCTCCCTCCACCAGGACCCTTCCCTCCCTCTCTGCCCAGACCCACAAAACCTCCATACCTCCATCCCTCCCCCCGGACACCTGGCATAGACTAATACACAATAGAATAGAATAGAATAGAATACAGTATATACATATGAGATGAGTAACATTATTAAAGTGACTTGTATTCCATTTAGCAGCCTCATGTCAGGTAGCAAGCCTCCTGTTTATCCAATCAGAAAGCTACATTCAGACACCCCTCCCCCCTCCCGCTTCCAAACCTGACCCAAGGCAACACAGTGACCAGGGTCTGGTTTCAATAATGGACTCTATTTGGCATAGAGGAACTATGTCACCGCCTAGGGATGGGTTTGTGAGACTCCCTCCACCTCCCTTTCTCAGGAACCCTTTCCTCTCTCTCCAGACACACACATCCCTCTCTGGGTAACATCAGTGTGGGGCCAGGACTAGTGCCTGGATAATATATTACCCATGACTGCTGTGGGAGACGCTGTGAGGCGGGAGACGCTGTGAGGCGGGAGACACTGTGCTGTGGAGACGCTGTGCTGTGGGAGACGAGGTGCTGTGGGAGACGCTGTGCTGTGGGAGACGCTGTGAGGTGGGAGACACTGTGGTGGGAGACGCTGTGAGGTGGGAGACGCTGTGTGACGCTGTGAGGCGGGAGACGCTGTGAGGTGGGAGACGCTGTGGTGGGAGACGCTGTGAGGTGGGAGACGCTGTGTGACGCTGTGAGGTGGGAGACGCTGTGAGGTGGGAGACGCTGTGAGTAGGGAGACGCTGTGTGACGCTGTGAGGCGGGAGACGCTGTGAGGTGGGAGACGCTGTGTGACGCTGTGAGGTGGGAGACGCTGTGAGGTGGGAGACGCTGTGAGGTGGGAGATGCTGTGAGGTGGTAGACACTGTGAGGTGGTAGACGCTGTGAGGTGGGAGACGCTGTGAGTTTGGAGACCAGCTAGACTGGAGGATAGAAAGCAGATCTGCTTCCTAAATGGCCTCATATTCCCTATAAAGTGTCTTACTTTTGACACGGGGTCCATAGCACTGGGCAAAGGTAGTGCACTTTATAGGGATTCATACATGTGAGAATTTTGGAAAAAACTTTAAAGTTGTGAGGTGGGAGACGCTGTGAGGTGGGAGACGCTGTGAGGTGGGAGACGCTGTGAGGTGGTAGACACTGTGGTGGTAGACGCTGTGAGGTGGTAGACGCTGTGAGGCGGTAGACGCTGTGAGGCGGGAGACGCTGTGAGGCGGGAGACGCTGTGTGGCGGGAGACGCTGTGAGGCGGGAGACGCTGTGCTGTGGGAGACGAGGTGCTGTGGGAGACGCTGTGCTGTGGGAGACACACAGGTCACCAGTGTACTAGAATACAGTACAGCAATACGCAGCCATAGTGGGTCAGAACATCAGTTTACGCCACAGGCCGGCATTTCCATAAAATAAACTGTTTTTCACAGAATGTAAAAGTTTTTAAGCACAAACTGTGAGCAGAAACCCGGACAAAGACAAACGCCCATTCATGGCCACTTCTTCTCAGTAATGATGGATGGTCTGCTAGTTCCTGGAAAGGGATTGAGTGCTAATCATGTTCATTTGAACAGATGCCATGTGAAAGAGTCTATACCCAAAGACTTGTCTTTTTATGGGATAGCAAATAATAATAGACAGGTCTGAAAGAAAAAGCAGTCAGGTGAGGCCCCGATAGCAGAGACAGGAGGAGGGGAGGACGACAGTGGAACTATTACTCACTTCCAGGAAGCTGCATTGCACTTTTTACTATGACTTTGAGTAGTGACTGGACAATTAATGTGTGATCTTGGGTTAATAAGTCCCACATTGCATGCACCCTATTACCTACATCGTGCGCTACTTATGGGCCCTGATGCAGCCTTGTTCACCTTTTGGGCCCTGGTCAAAAGTCATGCGTTAGATACACACACACACACACCGACAACAGATACACACACACACACACACACACACACACACACACACACACACACACACACACACACACACCTGTGAGGTTTTACATTTTCACATGTACATTTTTCACATGACTCAGACACCTGTTAAGTTTCCAACATTTCACATCTGATAATATAACTTTCATGTGTGCTTTCATAACTGGCGGGATCAGAACCCAGGTCTCCCACCAGAGAAACAAACATCTTGACCATTCGACTAAGAGGGACAGCACAAGTTTTGTTTTTATCTATAATATATTATGTATTTTTTTGTGGCATGCTCTCAGAGTATTTTGAACGCTTTCCGGCAATGCGATTAACAACAAAAAAAAACTTGAGTTAAACTTCCAGCGCTAATTCTAAGATGTTAGGATAATAAAGGTCAGAGAGAATCTCTCTGATCACTGGGGCTTCTTCCAAAGCTCACTGACCAACGTATGAAGAAGAGAGTGCCAGCACCTGCAGCAGTAACACTATGAACGGATGGCTCAGAAATAAGAATTCATAAAATGTACACACTTTAATTATTATACTCAGGTAGGCTGTTATCTTTTTTTTACAGAATGGCATTACAGAATTTGCAATTACATATGTGACTGCGTTCATCAGGAAGTGCATGGAGGATGTTGTTCCCACTTTGATGGTTAGAACTTATTTCAACCAGAAACCGTGGAGAGATGGCAGCATTCGAGCAAAACTGAAAGCACGAACCACCGTATTTAACCACGACAAGGGGACTGGGACCATGGACGTTGTCACGTCTACTCCCACTTCCCTGCTCCGGCGCTCGATGTCGCCGGTTTACTAACCACCGGTCCTGGAAACCCATCCTTTCACACCTGCGTCTCATCATCAGTCACTCCTGGACTTCATTACTCCCTTGATTACTCACCCTTTATATAGCACTCTTCTGTTAGTAGTCGTCAGGTAGTATTGTTTATGTTTCCATGTCAGAAACTTCTCTTGTTTTGAATTGTTCCATGTTCATTATTATTATCATTATCAACTCACAAACTGCACTTGTTTCCTGACTCCTTGAGCCTACGTTATAGAATACAACCTCACAAATAGAAGCGGCAGTTAACTACTCCAGACACTACCCGGTGAAATGCAAAGCACCAAATTCAAAATCCAAAAGTTGAATTATTAAACATTCATCAATATACAAGTGTTGCATAGTCATCAAAAGCTTTGCTTCTTGGCAATATCACAGCGTTGTCAGATTTCAAAAAGGCTTTACGGCGGAAAGCACAACATTTGATTGTTTGAGGGTAGCACCTCCAATATTTTTCCCATTAGCATAAATTCATAAACCATCGCGGTTCACACAAAACACATTTCACAGCGAAAACAAATCCCTTACCTTTTGAAGAACTTCTGCTGAGGGCTTCCCAAGTGTCCAACGAAGACATCCAATGGTTCTTTTGTTAGAAAACGTCATTCATTATATCCATAAATCTCGGTTGGCGCGTTATGATCATAAAATACAGCGTCCACTCGCCGATTGAACCATGAAGAGAACGCGTTCAACCTATACCTATACACTTGTCCAAGAACAATCAAACATCATTGATAATGTATCCTTAGGAACACTTTCATGTATATTTGCTATAATACTTCAACCGGATTATAAACTGGACGATAGGAAAGGAAAAAAACACAGCGTGCGCCAGCCCATGAACGCGCATCCTCTTCTGTTTACATCCGATGACCAGTTCAAAATTCTTCTTCTATTACCATCCAGAGCAACTATAACATCACCAAACACTGTCTAGAGACTGTTGACATCCAGTGGAAGCAATAGGTACTGCAATCTTACTCCCAGAAATAATAAATAGATAGGCAATAAATAGGCCATGGTGGCAAAGTAATTACAATATAGCATTTAAAAACTGGAATGGTAGATGTGCAGTAGATGAATGTGCAATGTAGAAAAACTGGGGTGCAAAGGAACAAGATGAAAAATAAATACGGTAGGGGATGAGGTAGTTGGTTGGGCTATTTACAGATGGGCTATATACAGGTGCAGGGGTCTGTGAGCTGCTCTGACAGCTGGTGCTTAAAGCTGGTGAGGGAGATAAGTGTCTCCAGTTTCAGAGATTTTTGTAGTTCGTTCCAGTCATTGGCAGCAGAGAACTGGAAGGAGAGTCGGCCAAAGGAGGAATTGGCTTTGGGGGTGACCAGTGAGATATACCTGCTGGAGCGCGTGCTACGGGTTGGTGCTGCTATGGTGACCAGTGAGCTGAGATACGGCGGGACTATACCTAGCAGGGACTTGTAGATGACCTGGAGCCAGTGGGTATGGCGACGAGCGTAAAGTGAGGGCCAGCCAACGAGAGCGTACAGGTCGCAGTGGTGGGTGGTATAAGTGGCTTTGGTAACAAAACGGATGGCACTGTGATAGACTGCATCCAATTTGTTGAGTAGAGTGTTAGAAGCTATTTTGTAAAGACATCATCGAAGTCGAGGATCGGTAGGGTGGTCAGTTTTACGAAGATATGTTTGGCAGCATGAGTGAAGGATGCTCTGTTGCGAAATAGGAAGCCAATTCTAGATTTAATTTTAGATTGGAGATGTTTGATGTGAGTCTGGAAGGAGAGTTTACAGTCTAACCAGATACCTAGATATTTGTAGTTGTCCACATAATCTAAGACAGAACCGTCCAGAGTAGTGATGCTGGACGGGCGGACAGGTGCGGGGCAGCGATCGGTTGAAGAGCATGCATTTAGTTTTACTTGTGTTTAACTTCTTTGGGAGCAGTGCATGAGGTGACCGTTTTGGAGAGCCTGGCGTGCCCAAAGTAAAATGCCTCCCATTTAGGCCCAGAAAATGGGATATGCATATATTTAGTACCATTGGATAGGAAACACTCTGAATTTTCCAAAACTGTTAACCACTTGTCTGTGAGTGAAACAGAACGCATATGGCAGGCAAAACCCCGAGGAATTTCTATCCTGGAAAAAGTGATTTTGACACATTGCTCATTTGGGAACCCCTCCCTATTGAAAATGACCATATAAAGGCATATGAATGCAGTACATGTCGCTTCCTTATGATGTCAACAGCCTCGAGATGATGTTTTCATCCATTTTGGATGAATTTAGACCAGAGAAAATGACCGAACAATGAAGACCCCTCTTTATGAGAATAGTACCTGGCGCGCGCGCACGAGAAGTCACGGAGTGTCTTTTTTATCGTCGTTATCGATCAGTTTATATTCCGGCTTATTTATAATAGTAAATATACATAAAAGTGTTCCTAAGGATACATTTAAAACTATGTTTGATTGTTCTTGGACAAGTTTATTGGTATAAGATGAACGAGTTGGCGTCGCGTTTCAATGGACTAGTGGAGGCTGTCGTTTCTGATTATAACGCGCGAACCAAATGGAGGATTTATGGATAAAATACATTACTTTTTCTAACAAAAGAACCATGGATTGTCTTCGTTGGACACTTAGGATGACCTCAGCAGAAGTTATTCAACAGGTAATTGATTTGTTTTCGCTGTGAAATGTGTTATGTGTGTGCCGTGATGGCTAATCGATACATGGCTATTGGAAAAATATGTGAGGTGCTAGCCTCAAACAATGAAATGTGCTGCTTTCGCCGTAAAGCCTTTTTGAAATCTGACAACGCTGTTATATTGCCAAGAAACAGAGCTTTTGATGAGTATGGAACACTTGCATATTGGTGGATGTTTAATAATTCAACTTTGGGATTTTGAATTTGGCGCTTTAGATTTTCCCTGGTAGTGTTGGGACGAGCCCGCTAGCGACCCACTGGGCCCCAAGAATTAAGAGCAGTTGGAGGCCACAGAAAGAGAGTTGTATGGCATTGAAGCTCGTCTGGAGGGTAGTTAACACAGTGTCCAAAGAGGGGCCAGAAGTATACAGAATGGTGTCGTCTGCGTAGAGGTGGATCAGAGACTCACCTGCAGCAAGAGCAACATCATTGACGTATACAGAGAAGAGAGTCGGCCCAAGAATTGAACCCTTTGGCACCCCCATAGAGACTGCTAGAGGCCCGGACAACAAGCCCTCTGATTTGACACACTGAACTCTATCGGAGAAGTAGTTGGTAAACCATGCAAGGCAATCATTTGAGAAACCAATGTTGTCGAGTCTGCCGATAAGGATGTGGTGATTGACAGAGTCGAAAGCCTTGGCCAGATCAATGAAAACGGCTGCACAGTAATGTCTCTTATCGATGGCGGTTATGATGTCGTTTAGGACCTTGAGCGTGGTTGAGGTGCACCCATGACCAGCTCTGAAACCAGCTTGCATAGCAGAGAAGGTACGGTGGGATTCGAAATGGTCGGTAATCTGTTTGTTAACTTGGCTTTCAAAGACCTTAGAAAGGCAGGGTAGGATAGATATAGGTCTATAGCAGTTTGGGTCAAGAGTGTATCCCCCTTTGAAGAGGGGAATGACCGCAGCAACTTTCCAGTCTTTGGGAATCTCAGATGACTTAAAAGAGAGGTTGAACAGGCTAGTAATAGGGGTTACAACAATTTCAGCAGATACTTTTAGAAAGAAAGGGTCCAGCTTGTCTAGCACGGCTGATTTGTAGGGGTCCGTAGAAAAATGCTTATTGAAATTCTCAATTATTGTGGGTTTATCTGTGGTGACAGCGTTTCCTATCCTCAGTGCAGTGGGCATCTGGGATGAGGTGCTCTTATTCTCCATAGACTTTAAGGTGTCCAATAACCTTTTGGAGTTTGTGCTACAGGATGCAAATTTCTGTTCGATAAAGCTAGCCTTTGCTTTCCTAAGAAGTTAAGAGGAATTTAAAAACTGTATGGTTGAAAGAGATGGAGCAACAAGAGTGGCTAAAAAGCACATCTGACTGGATGTCTCACTTCAATTTGAGAAATTATGTGACTAAACTCAACAGAAAGAAGAAACTGTAATATGAAGCAAAGATCAACGATATAAAGAATTACTTAAAAAAACTTTGGAATACTTTGGAAAAAGACTAATTTAACTCCATCTTTCATAGGATCAGATGGCTGATGCATCACAAAACCCTTTGATGTTGCCAATTATTTTAATGATTACTTAATTGGCAAAGTGGGCAAACTTAGGCAGGAAATGCCAACAACGAACAGTGAGCCATCGTGCTCATTCATAAAAAAAAAACGAATAATGAAAGAAAAGCAATGCATTTTAATTTTGTAAACTTAGTGTGGGAGAGGTGTTTTTTGTTGTTGTTATCTATCAATAATGACAAACCTTCTGGCATTGACAACTTAGATGGAAAGCTACTGAGGATGGTTGCTGACTCTATAGCCACTCCTATCTGTCATATTTTTAATCTGAGCCTAGAGGAAAGTCTTTGTCCTCAGGCCTGGAGGGAAGCCAAAGTCATTCCGCTACCTAAGAGTGGTAAATTGGCCTTTACTGGTTCTGACAGCAGACCTATCAGCTTGCTGCCAGATTTTAGCAAACAATGCTATTTCTCTGTAAACAAATTAACAACAGACTTTCAGCATGCTTATACTGCACTGACAAAAATGACTGATGATTGGTTGAAATAAATTGATAATAAGAAGATTGTGGGAGCTATACTGATTTCAGTGCAGCCTTTAAAATTATTGACCATCACCTTGTTGAAAAAAATCCTGCGTTTATGGCTTTTCAACCTCAGCCATATCGTGGAATCCGAGCTATCTATCTAATAGAACTCTAAGGGTTTTCTTCAATGGAAGCTTCTCTAATGTCAAACATGTAAAGTGTGGTGTACTGCAGGGCAGTTCTCTAGGCCCTCTACTATTTCTTATTTTACCAATGTGTGTGTCAAACAAAAAATAATTTAATTGTATGTAAATTACAAAGAATTTTGTCTGTGACGTATTTTTTGTTACGTGTCGGACCCCAGTAAGACTAGAGAAAGAGAAAGAGAGAGAAAGAGAGAGAGAAAGAGAGAGAGAAGGAGAAAGAGTACGAGAATGAGAGAGAAAGAGAGAGAGAAAGAGAGAGAGAAGGAGAAAGAGTACGAGAATGAGAGAGAAAGAGAGAGAAAAAGAAAGAGAGAAAAGAGAAAGAGAGCGGCAACAACAGAGAAAGATTAAGAGTGTTGTTTCACTATGAGTGTTGTTTCACTATGAGTGTTGTTTCACTATGAGTGTGGTTTCACTATGAGTGTGGTTTCACTATGAGTGTGGTTTCACTATGAGTGTTGTTTCACTATGTGGTAACATTGGTGCGAGCTGGTGCCAGTGTGCTGAGGAGGGAAACAACTCTTCCCTGTTCCTCCTCACAGCGTCCTGTCCACTCTGTTCCTTCTTCACAGCGTCCTGTCCACTCTGTTCCTCCTCACAGCGTCCTGTCCACTCTGTTCTTTCCTCACAGCATCCTGTCCACTCTGTTTCTCCTCACAGCATCCTGTCCACTCTGTTCCTCCTCACAGCGTCCTGTCCACTCTGTTCCTTCCTCACAGCGTCTTGTCCACTCTGTTCCTCCTCACAGCATCCTGTCCCTCTGTTCCTCCTCACAGCGTCCTGTCCCTCCGTTCCTCCTCACAGCGTCCTGTCCACTCTGTTCCTTCCTCACAGCGTCCTGTCCACTCTGTTCCTCCTCACAGCGTCCTGTCCACTCTGTTCCTTCTTCACAGCGTCTTGTCCACTCTGTTCCTTCCTCACAGCGTCCTGTCCACTCTGTTCCTCCTCACAGCGTCCTGTCCACTCTGTTCCTCCTCACAGCGTCCTGTCCACTCTGTTCCTTCTTCACAGCGTCCTGTCCACTCTGTTCCTCCTCACAGCGTCCTGTCCACTCTGTTCTTTCCTCACAGCATCCTGTCCACTCTGTTTCTCCTCACAGCATCCTGTCCACTCTGTTCCTCCTCACAGCGTCCTGTCCACTCTGTTCCTTCCTCACAGCGTCTTGTCCACTCTGTTCCTCCTCACAGCATCCTGTCCACTCTGTTCCTCCTCACAGCGTCCTGTCCACTCCGTTCCTCCTCACAGCGTCCTGTCCACTCTGTTCCTTCCTCACAGCGTCCTGTCCACTCTGTTCCTCCTCACAGCGTCCTGTCCACTCTGTTCCTTCTTCACAGCGTCTTGTCCACTCTGTTCCTTCCTCACAGAGTCCTGTCCACTCTGTTCCTCCTCACAGCGTCCTGTCCACTCTGTTCCTCCTCACAGCGTCCTGTCCACTCTGTTCCTTCTTCACAGCGTCCTGTCCACTCTGTTCCTCCTCACAGCGTCCTGTCCACTCTGTTCTTTCCTCACAGCATCCTGTCCACTCTGTTTCTCCTCACAGCATCCTGTCCACTCTGTTCCTCCTCACAGCGTCCTGTCCACTCTGTTCCTTCCTCACAGCGTCTTGTCCACTCTGTTCCTCCTCACAGCATCCTGTCCACTCTGTTCCTCCTCACAGCGTCCTGTCCACTCCGTTCCTCCTCACAGCGTCCTGTCCACTCTGTTCCTTCCTCACAGCGTCCTGTCCACTCTGTTCCTCCTCACAGCGTCCTGTCCACTCTGTTCCTTCTTCACAGCATCCTGTCCACTCTGTTCCTCCTCACAGCGTCCTGTCCACTCTGTTCCTTCCTCACAGCGTCCTGTCCACTCTGTTCCTTCCTCACAGCGTCCTGTCCACTCTGTTCCTCCTCACAGCGTCCTGTCCACTCTGTTCCTTCTTCACAGCGTCTTGTCCACTCTGTTCCTTCCTCACAGCGTCCTGTCCACTCTGTTCCTTCCTCACAGCGTCCTGTCCACTCTGTTCCTTCCTCACAGCGTCCTGTCCACTCTGTTCCTCCTCACAGCGTCTTGTCCACTCTGTTCCTTCCTCACAGCGTCTTGTACACTCTGTTCCTTTTTCACAGCGTCTTGTCCACTCTGTTCCTCCTCACAGCGTCCTGTCCACTCTGTTCCTCCTCACAGCGTCCTGTCCACTCTGTTCCTCCTCACAGCGTCCTGTCCACTCTGTTCCTTCCTCACAGCGTCCTGTCCACTCTGTTCCTTCCTCACAGCGTCCTGTCCACTCTGTTCCTTCCTCACAGCGTCCTGTCCACTCTG
This sequence comes from Brachymystax lenok tsinlingensis, assembly GCA_030435695.1. Taxonomy (NCBI): domain Eukaryota; kingdom Metazoa; phylum Chordata; class Actinopteri; order Salmoniformes; family Salmonidae; genus Brachymystax; species Brachymystax lenok. Next base: position 4,645,609 of record CM059804.1, on the reverse strand, counting down.
TTCCTCCTCACAGCATCCTGTCCACTCTGTTCCTCCTCACAGCGTCCTGTCCACTCTGTTCCTTCCTCACAGCGTCTTGTCCACTCTGTTCCTTTTTCACAGCGTCTTGTCCACTCAGGTCCCACGTGGATTAGAGTCTCTCCCTTCCTCCCTCGGCTCGTCTTGTCTCGTCTCCCACACACAGACTGACTGGACAACCAAGGGGGTTCAAATAGTCCCTGTGCTCTGTTCTTACTACAATGGCTTGCTCTCCTCAACTCTATCCTGCTACCCTGCTTTTCAGAAATGGAGGGTGGGAGAGAGTGGTGGGGATTGGACATAATGTCATGGATCTCAGTCTGATAGCGAGAGAGTCCTGTACTTTCTCAGTCACCAAAGCAGCAGAAGAAACACTTTTTTTTATCACCCAATTTCCCCTCTACTTCTCCTGTCTCCTTCCTTCTCTCCCCTCTCCCTCTCACCCTCTCCTTCCTCCTCTCCCCTCGCTCCACTCCCCCTATATAGCTCTCTCTCTCGCTCTCTCTCTCTCTCTCTCTCTCTCTCTCTCGCTCTCTCTCTCTCTCTCTCTCTCTCTCTCTCTCTCTCTCTCTCTCTCTCTCTCTCTCTCTCTCTCTCTCTCTCTCTCTCTCTCTCTCTCTCTCTCTCTCTCTCTCTCTCTCTCTCCTTTCCTCTCTCAATTTATTGGCATGGAAAACACATGTTAACATTTGTTTTTCGAATTCTTTGTGGATCTGTGTAATCTGAGGGAAATATGTGTCTCTAATATGGTCATACATTTGACAGGAGGCTAGGAAGCGCAGCTCCATTTCCACCTCATTTTGTGGGCAGTGTGAACATAGCCTGTCATCTCTTAAGAGCCACGTCTGCCAATGCTGGACTCACAATAGCAAGGCTATGCTCACTGAGTCTGTACATAGTCAACGTTTTTTTGTAGATTCTTTCCAATGTGTCAAGTAATCAACCTTTAGTTTTCTCGTGATTTGGCTGGGTCTAATTGTGTTGCTGTCCTGTGGCTCTGTAGGGGTCTGTTTGTGTTTGTGAACAGAACCCCAGGGGACTTTTCTTCAGGTTCATCTCTGCGTAGGTGATGGCTTTGTTAAGGAAGGGAATTGCTTCCTTTTAGGTGGTTGTAGAATTTAATGGCTCTATTCTGGATTTTGTAATTAGGGGATATCGGCCTAATTCTGCTCTGCATTCATTATTTGGTGTTTTACGTGGTACACTGAGGCTATTTTTGCAGAATTCTACATGCAGAGTCTCAATTTGGTGTTTGTCCCATTTTGTGAATTCCTGGTTGGTGAGCGGACCCCAGACCTCACATTCGTGAAAGGCAATGCGTTCTATAACTGATTCAAGTATTTTTAACCAAATCGTAACTGGTATGTCGAATGTTATGTTATTTTTGATGGCGTAGAAGGCCCTTCTTGTCTTGTCTCTCAAATCGTTCACAGCTTTGTGGAAGTTACCAGTGGTAGCTGATGTTAATGTCGAGGTATGAATCGGTTTTTGTGTGCTCTCGGCCAGTGGTTCCCAAACTTTTTTCAAGTCCCGTACCCCTTCAGACATTCAACCTGCAGCTGCGTACCCCCTCTAGCACCAGGGTCAGCTCACTCTCAAATGTTTTTTTTGTTGCCGTCATTGTAAGCCTGCCACACACACACACTATACGATACATTTATTAAACATAAGAATTAGTGTGAGTTTTTGTCACAACCCCTGTCTCGGGGGAATTGACAAAGATATATTTTACAACCAGGGCACAAATAACAATATAATAACAATCAAGAATTTGGCATATACATATAAAACCTTATTTGTTCATTGTGAATAATAATAAATTGTGAATAACTCACCACAGGTTATTCAGAAGGGTGTGCTTGAAAGAATGCACATAACTCTGCAATGTTGGGTTGTATTGGAGAGAGTCTCAGTCTTAAATCATTTCCCACACACAGTATGTGCCTGTATTTAGTTTTCATGCTAGTGAGGGCCGAGTATCAACTCTCACATAGGTACGTGGTTGCAAAGGGCATCAGTGTCTTAACAGCACGATTTGCCAAGGCAGGATACTCTGAGCACAGCCCAATCCAGAAATCTGGCAGTGGCTTCTGATTAAATTAAATGTTCACAGAACCACTTTTTGCAATTTCGATGTGGCTCTCTTGTTCAGATATCGGTAAGTGGACTGGAGGCAGGTCATGAAAGGGATAAAGAATTCAGTTGTTTGTGTCATCCGTTTCTGGAAAGTACCTGCGTAATTACGTACCCGACTCACTCAGGTGCTTCGCTACATCACATTTGACATTATCCGTAAGCTTGTGTTCATTTGCACACAAAAAAGCATACAATGACGTGTGTTGTCCTTGTTAATGCAGACAGAAAAGAGCTCCAATTTCTTAATCCTAGCCTCAATTTTGTCCCGCACATTGAAGATAGTTGCGGAGACTCCCTGTTATCCTAGATTAAGATCATTCAAGCGAGAAAAAACATCACCCAGATAAACAAGTCGTGTGAGAAACTCATCATCGTCTCTAAATTAAAAAGAACGTGTCAATACTTTGCCCCTTGATAACCAGTGCACTTCTGTATGTTGTAAAAGCGTTACATGGTCGCTGCCATATCATTGCATAGTGCAGAAATACACGAGAGTTCAGGTGCCTTGCTTTAAAACAAAGTTAACTTAAGAAGAACTTCTGCTGAGGGCTTCCCAAGTGTCCAACGAAGACATCCAATGGATATTTTGTTAGAAAAAGTAATTTATTACATCCATAAATCTCCGTTTGGTTGGCGCATTATGATCATAAAATGAGTCGCCCATTGAACCGTGATCAGAACACATTCAAATTATACCTATACACTTTCTACAAACAAATCAAACATCATTTTTAATGTATCCTTAGGTATCCTTTAATGTATATTTACTGTAATATTTCAACCGGACGATAACGTGAACAATAGGAAAGGAAAATGAACTGGGGCGCGCGCGTAAAACGTTGTAAGCAAAAGTGGTCCCCTGACTACTTCCTGTCCCTATCCGTTCTGCTTACTCCTATCGCTTCCAGACTCTGTATAGATACTGTTGACATCTAGTGGAAGCCATAGGTACTGCAGTCTCAGTCCTGGTTAAAATAAAATGAATAGGCAGCCTGGAGAAGAAGGTCAAGTACAAAAAAAACTGCAAATATGGATGTTTTTTTTCTCTGGTTTTTGCCTGCTAAATGAGTTCTGTTATATTCACAGACAATATGTTAACACTTTTAGAAACTTCAGATTGTTTCCTATCCAATAGTACTAATTATGTGCATATCCTATTTTCTGGGCCTGAGTGGCAGGCATTTTACTTTGGGCACGCCAGACTCTCCAAAACCGTCACCTATGCAGTCGCTCCCTAAGAAGTTAACGAGTTTAATTATAGCCAATTGGAATTTGTGGTCCGTATTTTTGATCATTTAGTTTAGCATACCATCAACACCACAGGCCTTTTTGAGTTGGAGGGTTTTTGATTTGTCCTGTAGTTTATTCAAAGTAATTGGAGAATCCAGTGCGTTCTGGTCGTCTTTAATAGTTGATTCTAAGATTTGTATTTGATCATGTTCATGTTTTTGCTGTTTGTTCTATGTTATAGAGCCAAAAAGATTGGAGAAGTGGTTTACATCTCCATTTTGGATTTGACTCTTCACGTTTTTGTTTGTTTAGTGTTTTCCAATTTTCCCAGAAGTGGTTTAGATTCTATGGATTCTTCAATTACATTGAGCCGATTTCTGACGTGCTGTTCTTTCTTTTTCCGTAGTGTATTTCTCTATTGTTTCAGTGATACACCATAGTGAAGGCGTAGGCTGAGGTTTTCTGTGCGTCTATGTTTTTGGTTGGATAGGTTTCTCAATTTATTTCCTTTGTTTGTCATTGTTGTTCATTTTCTGATGTTGTCTGCTTGACATGTTTAGATTTGATAGGGAAGCCAAATGTACTGTTTAGGTTTACACCTTCACTATTACAGTGGAACTTTTTGTCCAGGAAGTAGTCTAAAAGGGATTGAATTTGTTGTTGCCTAATAGTTTTTTGGTAGGTTTACACACTACATTCCTTCCATCTATAGCATTTCTTAATATTATTCAGTTCCTTTGGCTTTGATGCCTCATGATTGAGTATTGCTCTGTTCCAGTAGACTGTGATTTTGCTGTGATCTGATAGGGGTGTCAGTGGGCTGACTGTGAACGCTCTGAGAGACTGGTTTGAGATCAGCGACAAAGCAGTCTACAGTACAAAAGATGAGCTATAGATGTACCTACCATTGGAGTCCCCTTCGAAGCCTACCATTGACTACGTACTGTACATACTCAGCTTGTGACACGAGCTGCAGGAGTTGTGACCCGTTTTTGTTGGCTAGGTTGTCGTAGTTGTGTCTAGGGGGGCATATGGGGGAGGGAATGCTGTCACCTCCAGGTAGGTGTTTGTCCCTCTGTGTCTCATCTCTCTCTCTCTCCTTTCTTCTCTCTCTCCCTCTCTCTCTTACTCTCTCTCCTTTCCTCTCTCTCTCATCCATCTATCTCTCTCTCGCTCTCTCTCTCCCTCCCTCCCTCCCTCTCTCTCTCCCTCTCTCTCCTTTCCTCTCTCTCTCATTGATCTTTCTCTCCTTTCCTCTCCCTACCTCTCTCTCTCCCTCTCTCTCCTTTCCTCTCTCTCTCATCGATCTTTCTCTCCTTTCCTCTCCCTCCCTCCCTCTCTCTCTCTCCCCCTCTCTCTCTTACTCTCTCTCCTTTCCTCTCTCTCTCATCCATCTATCTCTCTGTCGCTCTCTCTCTCCCTCTCTCCCTCTCTCTCTCCCTCTCTCTCCTTTCCTCTCTCTCTCATCGATCTTTCTCTCCTTTCCTCTCCCTCCCTCTCTCTCTCCCTCTCTCTCCTTTCCTCTCTCTCTCATCGATCTTTCTCTCCTTTCCTCTCCCTCCCTCCCTCTCTCCCTCTCTCCCTCTCTCTCTTACTCTCTCTCCTTTCCTCTCTCTCTCATCCATCTATCTCTCTCTCGCTCTCTCTCTCGCTCTCTCCCTCTCTCTCTCCCTCTCTCTCTCTCTCTCTCTCTCTCCTCTCCTCTCTCTCTCATCGATCTTTCTCTCCTTTCCTCTCCCTCCCTCCCTCTCTCTCTCCCTCTCTCTCCTTTCCTCTCTCTCTCATCGATCTTTCTCTCCTTTCCTCTCCCTCCCTCCCTCTCTCCCTCCCTCCCTCCCTCCCTCCCTCCCTCCTCCCTCCCTCCCTCCCTCCCTCCCTCCCTCCCTCCCTCCCTCCCTCCCTCCCTCCCTCCCTCCCTCCCTCCCTCCCTCCCTCCCTCTCTCCTCTCTCTCTCATCCATCTTTCTCTCCCTCCCTCCCCTCCTTTATACCACCTCTATGATTTATGACACCATTATTTTTCTAGTCAACTAATTTCACTGAGGGAGATAATGACATGGATTGGTTCCTAATCAAGTGCCAATCACACTTCCAGGCTGTGAGAGTGTGTGTGTGCGTGTCTGTGTCTGTGTGTGTGTGTGTGTGTGTGTGTGTGTGTGTGCGTGCGTGCGCACTCGCGTGCGTGTGTGTGTGTGTGTGTGTGTGTGTGTGTCTGTGTCTGTGTGTGTCTGTGTGTGTGTCTGTGTCTGTGTCTGTGTCTGTGTGTGTGTGTGTGTGTGTGTGTGTGTGTGTGTGTGTGTGTGTGTGTGTGTGTGTGTGTGTGTGTGTGTGTGTGTGTGTGTGTGTGTGTGTGTGTGTGTGTGTGCGTGTGTGTGTCTGTGTGTGTGTCTGTGTGTGTGTGCGTGCGTGTGTGTGTGTGTGCGCTCACGCATGGCTGCCTGAACTAAATGTCATATAGAAGACTGTTCCACTCTCTCATTAACAGATATTCTCGTGTGGTTTTGGATTATGATGTTGCCTAATCATAACCGATTTGAAAAGAAACACAAAACTGTTGAAGTAACGTTACACACTACGAAGATTAGGGTCAGAACTAGAATTATCAGAATTGCCATGCACATGCAATACCATTGTCACAGATGTTAAGCTGAGTCCCAAATTACACCCTATTCCCAAAGTAGTGCACTACTTTGAACAAGGGTTCTGCTGGTCATACACAGTGCACTATATAGGGAATAGGGTGCCATCTGGCACACAAACTAACTCAAGAGTGAGTGACATGAAATACCACAGGATTTTTTTTAGATTTTATGATATTTTATTTTACTAGGCAAGTCACTTAAGAACAAATTCTTACTTTCAATGATGGCCTAGGAATAGTAGGTTTAACTGGCTTGTTCAGGGGCAAAACGACAGATTTTTACCTTGTCAGCTCAGGGATTCAATCTTGCAACCTTGCAGTCACTAGTCCAACGCTCTAACCACTAGGCTACCGCCGCCCCCAGAATGAGTTAGAAACTCCTGGAACTGTCCCTGTATATATCTACTGACCCTGGAACTGTCCCTTTATATAATTACTGACTGTGGAACTGTCCCTGTATATAGCTACTGACCCTGGAACTGTCCCTGTATATAGCTACTGTCCCTGTATATAGCTACTGACCCTGTATATAGCTACTGACCCTGCAACTGTCCCTGTATATAGCTACTGTCCCTGTATATAGCTACTGTCCCTGTATATAGCTACTGACTCTGGAACTGTCCCTGTATATAGCTACTGACCCTGGAACTGTCCCTGTATATAGCTACTGACCCTGGAACTGTCCCTGTATATAGCTACTGTCCCTGTATATAGCTACTGACCCTGTATATAGCTACTGACCCTGCAACTGTCCCTGTATATAGCTACTGACCCTGTATATAGCTACTGACCCTGCAACTGTCCCTGTATATAGCTACTGTACCTGTATATAGCTACTGACCCTGGAACTGTCCCTGTATATAGCTACTGACCCTGGAACTGTCCCTGTATATAACATCTGACCCTGGAACTGTCCCTTTATATAAATACTGACTGTGGAACTGTCCCTGTATATAGCTACTGACCCTGGAACTGTCCCTGTATATAGCTACTGACTCTGGAACTGTACCTGTATATAGCTACTGACTCTGGAACTGTCCCTGTATATAGCTACTGACCCTGGAACTGTCCCTGTATATAGCTACTGACTCTGGAACTGTACCTGTATATAGCTACTGACTCTGGAACTGTCCCTGTATATAGCTACTGACCCTGGAACTGTCCCTGTATATAGCTACTGACCCTGGAACTGTCCCTGTATATAGCTACTGACCCTGGAACTGTCCCTGTATATAGCTACTGTCCCTGGAACTGTCCCTGTATATAGCTACTGACCCTGGAACTGTCCCTGTATATAACATCTGACCCTGGAACTGTCCCTGTATATAGCTACTGACCCTGGAACTGTCCCTGTATATAGCTACTGACCCTGGAACTGTCCCTGTATATAACATCTGACCCTGGAACTGTCCCTTTATATAAATACTGACTGTGGAACTGTCCCTGTATATAGCTACTGACCCTGGAACTGTCCCTGTATATAGCTACTGACCCTGGAACTGTCCCTGTATATAGCTACTGACCGTGGAACTGTCCCTGTATATAGCTACTGACCGTGGAACTGTCCCTGTATATAGCTACTGACTCTGGAACTGTCCCTGTATATAGCTACTGACTCTGGAACTGTCCCTGTATATAGCTACTGATCCTGGAACTGTCCCTGTATATAGCTACTGACTCTGGAACTGTCCCTGTATATAGCTACTGACCCTGGAACTGTCCCTGTATATAGCTACTGACCCTGGAACTGTCCCTGTATATAGCTACTGACTCTGGAACTGTCCCTGTATATAGCTACTGACTCTGGAACTGTCCCTGTATATAGCTACTGACCCTGGAACTGACCCTGTATATAGCTACTGACCCTGGAACTGTCCCTTTATATAATTACTGACTCTGGAACTGTCCCTGTATATAGCTACTGACCCTGGAACTGTACCTGTATATAGCTACTGACTCTGGAACTGTCCCTGTATATAGCTACTGACCCTGGAACTGTCCCTGTATATAGCTACTGACCCTGGAACTGTCCCTGTATATAGCTACTGACTCTGGAACTGTCCCTGTATATAGCTACTGTCCCTGGAACTGTCCCTGTATATAGCTACTGACCGTGGAACTGTCCCTGTATATAGCTACTGACTCTGGAACTGTCCCTGTATATAGCTACTGTCCCTGGAACTGTCCCTGTATATAGCTACTGACCGTGGAACTGTCCCTGTATATAGCTACTGACCGTGGAACTGTCCCTGTATATAGCTACTGATCCTGGAACTGAGGCTGTGGGGGTGAGGGGGGAGGTGGAGGGGTGGTACAGGAGGCACATAATGTACCAATGCAAGCCTCTCTCATAACACATGTCATGATAAGGGTAGGCGGAGACCTTGTCAGTTGCACAGCTGAATGCATTCATCTGAAATGTGTCTTCCTCATTTAACCCAACCCCTCTGAGGTGGGGGACATCAACGGCGCCCGGGAGCAGTCGTTGTTGGGAGGGTTGCCTTGCTCAAGGGCAGAACGGCAGATTTTTCCACCTTGCCGGCTCGTAGATTGAAACCAATGACCTTTCGGTTACTGGCCCAACGCTCTTAACCGCTAGGCTACCTGCCGTTGGTTAGAAGGGGGGTAGACACACGCACACACACACACACACGCACGCACGCAAACACACAGACGCACGCGCACGCACACACAGACGCACACGCACGCACATGCACGCGCACACGCACGCGCACACACATACACACACACACACACACACACACACACACACACACACACACACACACACACAGAGGCCAGGCATTTCCCAGTGTGGACAGGGGGTCGTACCTAAGGTTGTAAAAGTGCTCCTAGACCATGCAGGTTAGGTTACTGACACTGATCTAGCCCTGCTGTGTGTGTGTGTGTGTGTGTGTGTGTGTGTGTGTGTGTGTGCTGTCCCTATAACAGCTGTGGACGGTTCGGTGCCAGACCCCAACCGTGCAGAGGCCTCTCCCTGGGACAATACATCATGGACTGGACGTTGTTTTAATTGTGACAGTTAGTTTTTTCCAACAGGCCAGTCGTAGGCACAGCGGAGCCGGTCTGTCCGAGACGGCTCATTGTAAAGACTCCATACTCTGCATTCCAGGTCTCTCTCTTCCTCCTATATCTCTGTCACGTCACGGCGATGCTAGGCTTCATGTTGTGGCGCCTCCACTGTACAGTCTGGTGACACTTGGTCTGCAAACCGGCTCTTTTCTTATTCTGAGTGTGAATTTACCAACCCCACTGTTACAACTACACACATAACTAATTTAACTCAGACACAGACAAATATACAAACACACACACACACACACACATACACCTATTTCACCTTTGTTTTCATTGCCAATATCACAGTAATTTTTCCCGTTTGACTCGTCATAGGGTGTGTTATTACAAGCAATGGCCATTATCTCCTCTCCCAGATTACATTTGGCACCCCAGAATTACAATTCCTACTCCCTGGAAGACGGGGAGGGATGAATCTGTGTGTGTGTGTTTCTGTGAATTTGTAGGTGTGTGTGTTTGTGTGTTTGTGTGTGAATGTGTGTCTGTGTCTGTGTGTGTGTGTGTCTGTGTGTGTGTCTGTGTGTGTGTCTGTGTGTGTGTCTGTGTCTGTGTGTGTGTCTGTGTGTGTGTCTGTGTGTGTGTGTGTGTGTGTGTGTGTGTGTGTCTGTGTCTGTGTCTGTGTGTCTGTGTCTGTGTCTGTGTGTGTGTGTGTGTGTGTGTGTGTGTGTGTGTGTGTGTGTGTCTGTGTGTGTGTGTGTTTTACCCATTAGCAAGGTTATATTGTGCTCCCACAAGGACCAGCATCTCAAACTGCTTTGAATATTCCAATCTGTCATTCAGGATCCTGTTCATAACCTTTCCTCATTACATTCAATTAATAGAACAAGACACATTTAACTTGTTTTCTAGTCTTCTGGAGGTTAATAGAATCAACATATATTTCATAAACATCTGATACACAGCAACAAAAGCAATACAATACTGGCTCATGTCACGCCCTGACCGGTATTAGCCGTTTTATGTCTCAATTTGGTTTGGTCAGGGTGTGATTTGGGGTGGGCATTCTATGTTCTAGTTTTTGTATTTCTTTGTTGTTGGCCGGGTATGGCTCTCAATCAGGGACAGCTGTCCATCGTTGTCTCTGATTGGGAGCCATACTTTAGTAGCCCTTTTTTCCCCTCCTTTCCTGGTGGGAAGTTAACTTTGTTTGTAGTTTGTGTAGGTCTCTATGTGCTACACAGTTCATGTCCGATCTTTGTTCAAAGGTTTTGTTTTGATGAGTTACACTTAAATAAACATGTTTTTCTCAACCCGGCACGCTGCGCCTTGGTCCATTAATGAAGATCGTGACATCTCATCAGAGGAGGAGACATGTGGCTGTACGTCTCAGTAAAATACTGGATCATCAGAGGAGGAGACGTGTGGCTGTACGTCTCAGTAAAATACTGGATCATCAGAGGAGGAGACGTGTGTCTGTACGTCTCAGTAAAATGCTGGATCATCAGAGGAGGAGACGTGTGTCTGTACGTCTCAGTAAAATACTGGATCATCAGAGGAGGAGACGTGTGGCTGTGCGTCTCAGTAAAATACTGGATCATCAGAGGAGGAGACGTGTGTCTGCAATGCCTCAGTAAAATACTGGATCATCAGAGGAGGAGGCGTGTGGCTGTGCGTCTCAGTAAAATACTGGATCATCAGAGGAGGAGACGTGTGTCTATGCGTCTCAGTAAAATACTGGATCATCAGAGGAGGAGACGTGTGTCTGTCGTCTCAGTAAAATACTGGATCATCAGAGGAGGAGACGTGTGGCTGTGCGTCTCAGTAAAATACTGGATCATCAGAGGAGGAGGCGTGTGTCTGTCAGTCTCAGTAAAATACTGGATCATCAGAGGAGGAGACGTGTGTCTGTACGTCTCAGTAAAATACTGGATCATCAGAGGAGGAGACGTGTGGCTGTGCGTCTCAGTAAAATACTGGATCATCAGAGGAGGAGACGTGTGTCTGTGCGTCTCAGTAAAATACTGGATCATCAGATGAGGAGACGCGTGTGTCTGTACGTCTCAGTAAAATACTGGATCATCAGAGGAGGAGACGTGTGTCTGTACGTCTCAGTAAAATACTGGATCATCAGAGGAGGAGACGTGTGGCTGTACGTCTCAGTAAAATACTGGATCATCAGAGGAGGAGACGTGTGGCTGTGCGTCTCAGTAAAATACTGGATCATCAGAGGAGGAGACGTGTGTCTGTACGTCTCAGTAAAATACTGGATCATCAGAGGAGGAGACGTGTGGCTGTACGTCTCAGTAAAATACTGGATCATCAGAGGAGGAGACGTGTGTCTGTACGTCTCAGTAAAATACTGGATCATCAGAGGAGGAGACGTGTGTCTGTACGTCTCAGTAAAATACTGGATCATCAGAGGAGGAGACGTGTGGCTGTGCGTCTCAGTAAAATACTGGATCATCAGAGGAGGAGACGTGTGGCTGTACGTCTCAGTAAAATACTGGATCATCAGAGGAGGAGACATGTGGCTGTACGTCTCAGTAAAATACTGGATCATCAGAGGAGGAGACGTGTGGCTGTGCGTCTCAGTAAAATACTGGATCATCAGAGGAGGAGACGTGTGTCTGTACGTCTCAGTAAAATACTGGATCATCAGAGGAGGAGACGTGTGTCTGTACGTCTCAGTAAAATACTGGATCATCAGAGGAGGAGACGTGTGTCTGTACGTCTCAGTAAAATACTGGATCATCAGAGGAGGAGACGTGTGTCTGTACGTCTCAGTAAAATACTGGATCATCAGAGGAGGAGACGTGTGTCTGTACGTCTCAGTAAAATACTGGATCATCAGATGAGGAGACGTGTGTCTGTACGTCTCAGTAAAATACTGGATCATCAGAGGAGGAGACGTGTGGCTGTGCGTCTCAGTAAAATACTGGATCATCAGAGGAGGAGACGTGTGTCTGTACGCGTCTCAGTAAAATACTGGATCATCAGAGGAGGAGACGTGTGTCTGTACGTCTCAGTAAAATACTGGATCATCAGAGGAGGAGACGTGTGTCTGTACGTCTCAGTAAAATACTGGATCATCAGAGGAGGAGACGTGTGGCTGTGCGTCTCAGTAAAATACTGGATCATCAGAGGAGGAGACGTGTGTCTGTACGCGTCTCAGTAAAATACTGGATCATCAGAGGAGGAGACGTGTGTCTGTGCGTCTCAGTAAAATACTGGATCATCAGAGGAGGAGACGTGTGGCTATGCGTCTCAGTAAAATACTGGATCATCAGAGGAGGAGACGTGTGGCTGCACGTCCCAGTAAAATACTGGATCATCAGAGGAGGAGACGTGTGTCTGCACGCGTCTCAGTAAAATACTGGATCATCAGAGGAGGAGACGTGTGTCTGTATCGTCTCAGTAAAATACTGGATCATCAGAGGAGGAGACGTGTGTCTGTGCACGTCTCAGTAAAATACTGGATCATCAGAGGAGGAGACGCGTGTGGCTGTGCGTCTCAGTAAAATACTGGATAATCAGAGGAGGAGACGTGTGTCTGCACGTCTCAGTAAAATACTGGATCATCAGAGGAGGAGACGTGTGTCTGTACGTCTCAGTAAAATACTGGATCATCAGAGGAGGAGACGTGTGGCTGTGCGTCTCAGTAAAATACTGGATCATCAGAGGAGGAGACGTGTGTCTGTACGTCTCAGTAAAATACTGGATCATCAGAGGAGGAGACGTGTGTCTGTACGTCTCAGTAAAATACTGGATCATCAGAGGAGGAGACGTGTGTCTGTACGTCTCAGTAAAATACTGGATCATCAGAGGAGGAGACGTGTGTCTGTGCGTCTCAGTAAAATACTGGATCATCAGAGGAGGAGACGTGTGGCTGTGCGTCTCAGTAAAATACTGGATCATCAGAGGAGGAGACGTGTGGCTGTGCGTCTCAGTAAAATACTGGATCATCAGAGGAGGAGACGTGTGGCTGTGCGTCTCAGCAAAAGACAGCTTACATGATAATCAGGATGCACCTCCTGACACACACTGCAGGGGATAGTTGGGGTATGGAGATCAGCTGGTATCAGAGGGAACATTTGAACTAAAGGAGACTGACTTAAAAGTTGAATCATTGGGATGCAGACCATTAAGAGTAGAGTAGAGGACTGTAACACTTCTAACAAACCGGACTGGAGAACATGAGATCAAAATACTATAGATCATGAAATCAGAGACTAGAGATCATTAGATCAGAGACTAGAGATCATTAGATCAGAGACTAGAGATCATGAGATCAGAGACTAGAGATCATTAGATCAGAGACTAGAGATCATGAAATCAGAGACTAGAGATCATGAAATCAGAGACTAGAGATCATTAGATCAGAGACTAGAGATCATGAGATCAGAGACTATAGATCATTAGATCATTAGATCAGAGACTAGAGATCATGAGATCAGAGACTAGAGATCACGAGATCAGAGACTAGAGATCACGAGATCAGAGAGAATCTTAATTAGAAAAAAAAAAGGCTCCCTTTACACACACGCACGCACGCACACCCACACACCCACACACGGGGCGGCAGGTAGCCTAGTGGTTAGAGCGTTGGACTTGTAACCGGAGGGTTGCAAGTTCGAATCCCCGAGCTGACAAGGTAAAAATCTGTCGTTCTGCCCCGGAACAAGGCAGTTAACCCACTGTTCCCCGGGCGCTGAAGACGTGGATGTCAATTAAGGCAGCCCCCTGCACCTCTCTGATTCAGAGGGGTTGGGTTAAATGTGGAAGACACATTTCGGTTGAAGGCATTCGGTTGTACAACTGACTAATAATGGTGACTTTGACTTTACTCCACACCCCCCTTCCCCACACACTTTCAGTGTAACTTCTTCATGATCAGGCAGTACTCTCAGAGGAGACATGATTTGAAATAGATTGAAACACGTTTTAAACTAGACATCATTAAAGTACCCCTCCTGTAGAAAGATTCCGTCGTTTCTCTGTTTGCTCCCCAAATGGCACCATATTCCCTGGGTAGTGCCCATAATAGGGCTCTGGTCAAAGGATAGGATAGGGTGCCTGTTTGGGATGCAACCATTGACAGGTTGAGCTAATGTAGAGAAAACCCACTGCTGTCAGGAAATATACCCTAAAACAGACTGATCATACATTTCCTTCCTGTGTACAAAGGTCAGCCTACAGTATGTCACCTAAGAGACAGTAGAGAGCTTGACGGTAAAGGATCAGTAGCTATACACAGGATCAGTAGCTATATACAGAATGGCTTTTTCCAAGACCCAGTCAGGCTAGAGAAGTCCGTAAGACTCTAGAACAGAGGATCTACCTGGTGGTAATGTGCTAGACAAATGCATGTAATTACGGTGGAGAGGTAGTCCGCAAGGCCGATTTAGGCTTTGAATCTGTTGTGCGTATGTTTGTGTGTGTGAGTGTGTGAGTGTTTGTGTGTGTGTGCACACGTGCGCGCGCGTGTGTGCGTGCGTGCGCGTGTGCGTGCGTGTGTGCGTGTGTGAGTGTTTGTGTGTGTGTGTGTGAGTATGTGTGTGTGTGTGCGCGTGTGTGTGTGCGTGCGAGTGTGTGTGCGCGCGTGCACGTGTGTGTGTGTGTGTGCGCGCGTGCGTGTGTGTGCATGTGCGTGTGTGTTTGTGTGTGTGTTTGTTTGTCTGCTGCTGGTGGTGGTGGCGAGACGAAAAGTGAAACATGTCTGGACCTTCAGACTACTGCAGCTGGGATCTCACACACAGACCACACTATATACCGAACTGTAGTTTAAGGAAATGACGAAAGATGAAGCCATTTTAAAGAAAGGCTTGTAAAAAGGCATGAACACTGCTGTTGTGGGGAACTGGCTGGCTAGTGCGTCCGCAGCAAGGCCTTGAGACTGTACTGAACTCACATTCAGAAGCTATACAGTACATTTAGTACTGGACTACCATAGGAGGACACATTGAAGTGAAATACGGTTTAATGGTAGGATACGACATTCATCTATTCAGTTAGCTGTCATTAATTAAACGACTTGGTGTTACCTTTGAACTGTCATGGTCAAAACATATAGATTCAATGGTTGTAAAGATCGAAATTCAAGAAAGCAACTTGGTTTCACAAAACAGATAAAGCAACACCTCACGGCACAACGCCTCTCCCCTATTTGACCTAGACAGTTTGTGTGTACGTATGTATTGATATGTAGGCTACGTATGCCTTTTAAAAGAAAATTATGTAGTTCTGTCCTTGAGCTGTTCATGTCTATTAATGTTCTTTATTACGTCATGTTTCATGTTTTGTGTGGACCACAAGAAGAGTAGCTGGTCGAGAAGAAAGCTCTGGTTGAGAAGAAAGCTCATTATAACTAATATATCTTTGTTTTCTTTATCTAACCTGGGATCAACATGTATTTTTTTAAGAAGACTCAGGGATAGTGTGGAGATGGGGCTCCACTTTTTATGCTGTAACTGATCAATCAATCAATCAAATTTATTTATGAAGCCCTTTTTACATCAGCCCGATGTCACAAACTGCTGTACAGAAACCCAGCCAAAAAAAAAAAAACAAACAGCAAGCGATGCAGACGTAGAAGCGCTGTGGCTAGGAAAAACTCCCTAGAAATGCCCGGAAACTAGGAAGAAACCAATAGAGGAACCAGGCTCTGATGGGTTCTGTCCTTTTTTTTTCACCAGGGAAGTCAACTGAGTTTGACATCTTTTTCAAGTGAGTACTCAAAACGAAAAGCTCCAGAGGGTTTTAATGTTGACATTGAAGAATCAGCTACAGACACAGACCCAATCAGCTGTTGCTGCTCTGCCTGCTGCCAGCCTGGAGAGTGTCAGCTGGCTTACTCACAGCGGTCATAAATTAATACAGGGATTCCATCCCAAATGGCACCCTATTCCCTATATAGTGGTCTACTTTTGACCAGGGCCCATAGGGAAACCCATAGGGCTCTGGTCAAAAGTTGCGCACTACATAGGGAATATGGTGTCATTTGGGACACACACAGAGAGTCGAGGAGCTTAAGCGCTTGCGTTATTAAAGTATGCCGACGATGTTGAGTGTTAGAGCCTAAATCCCTGGGAGTGATAACAGCTAAAGCCACAGCTATCTCTTAATTGCCTCTTTTATCTGGTTTCTGGCTTCCTGAAAAGTTAACAGTATTTAGAGTCTATAAACAGTATTCCGAGTCTGTAAACAGTATTCAGAGTCTGTAAACATTATTCAGAGTCTGTAAACATTATTCAGGGTCTGTAAACAGTATTCAGAGTCTGTAAACATAATTCAGAGTCTGTAAACATTATTCAGAGTCTGTAAACATTATTCTGAGTCTGTAAACATTATTCAGAGTCTATAAACAGTATTCAGAGTCTATAAACAGTATTCAGAGTCTGTAAACAGTATTCAGAGTCTGTAAACATTATTCAGAGTCTGTAAACATGATTTAGTCTGTCAACATTATTCAGAGTCTGCAAACAGCATTCAGAGTCTGTAAACAGCATTCAGAGTCTGTAAACATTATTCAGAGTCTGTAAACATTATTCAGAGTCTGTAAAACTTATTCACTCTGTCAACATTATTCAGAGTCTGTAAACAGTATTCAGAGTCTGTAAACAGCATTCAGAGTCTGTAAACAGTTTTCAGAGTCTGTAAACATTATTCAGAGTCTGTCAACATTATTTAGAGTCTGTAAACAGTTTTCAGAGTCTGTAAACATTATTCAGAGTCTGTAAACATTATTCAGGGTCTGTAAACAGTATTCAGAGTCTGTAAACATCATTCAGAGTCTGTAAACATTATTCAGAGTCTGTCAAAATCATTCAGAGTCTGTAAACATTATTCTGAGTCTGTAAACATTATTCAGAGTCTATAAACAGTATTCAGAGTCTATAAACAGTATTCAGAGTCTGTAAACAGTATTCAGAGTCTGTAAACATTATTCAGAGTCTGTAAACATGATTTAGTCTGTCAACATTATTCAGAGTCTGCAAACAGCATTCAGAGTCTGTAAACAGCATTCAGAGTCTGTAAACATTATTCCGAGTCTGTAAACATTATTCAGAGTCTGTAAAACTTATTCACTCTGTCAACATTATTCAGAGTCTGTAAACAGTATTCAGAGTCTGTAAACAGCATTCAGAGTCTGTAAACAGTTTTCAGAGTCTGTAAACATTATTCAGAGTCTGTCAACATTATTTAGAGTCTGTAAACAGTTTTCAGAGTCTGTAAACATTATTCAGAGTCTGTAAACATTATTCAGGGTCTGTAAACAGTATTCAGAGTCTGTAAACATCATTCAGAGTCTGTAAACATTATTCAGAGTCTGTCAAAATCATTCAGAGTCTGTAAACATTATTCAGTCTGTAAACATTATTCAGAGTCTATAAACAGTATTCAGAGTCTATAAACAGTATTCAGAGTCTGTAAACAGTATTCAGAGTCTGTAAACATTATTCAGAGTCTGTAAACATTATTTAGTCTGTGAACATTATTCAGAGTCTGTAAACAGCATTCAGAGTCTGTAAACAGCATTCAGAGTCTGTAAACAGCCTTCAGAGTCTGTAAACATTATTCAGAGTCTGTAAAACTTATTCACTCTGTCAACATTATTCAGAGTCTGTAAACAGTATTCAGAGTCTGTAAACAGCATTCAGAGTCTGTAAACAGTTTTCAGAGTCTGTAAACATTATTCAGAGTCTGTCAACATTATTTAGAGTCTGTAAACAGTTTTCAGAGTCTGTAAACATTATTCAGAGTCTGTAAACAGTATGCAGAGGCTGTAAACATTATTCAGAGTATGTAAACATTATTCAGGGTATGTAAACTGTGTTCAGTGTCTGTAAACATTATTCAGAGTCTATAAACAGTTTTCAGAGTCTGTAAACATTATTCAGAGTCTGTTAACATTGTTTTGAGTCTGTAAACAGTTTTCAGAGTCTGTAAACATATCTGACTATCAGCTGCTGTTACAGCCAGTCTCCTTATCTGATTACCAGCTGCTGTTAGACACACGGCAGAGTGAAAAGATGATGCTCTTCCCCTATAGAGTTCAATGAATTCGGGTTGTAAAAGGTTGAAATTGGTGTGAGATCCTGGCGATAAAACACAGTAAATTATACAAATATGTGCGTGTGTGTGTGTGTTTTTTGCGTGCGTGTGATTAATTTTGTGTTTCCAAGCCTTGAGAAAGCATTAATTGATTTTATATGTTAGCTGCCATTTTACAAAGTTTAAGTATCACCAGGGAGTGTTCCAGGGATCAACACTCATATGAATAAATAACCATTTAATCTGCATCCCAACCGGTACCCATAGGGCTCTGGTCAAAAGTAGTGCACTACCCCATAGGGCTCTGGTCAAAAGTAGTGCACTTCCCATAGGGCTCTGGTCAAAAGTAGTGCACTACCCATAGGTCTCTGAAGTAGTGCACTACCCATAGGGCTCTGGTCAAAAGTAGTGCACTACCCATAGGGCTCTGTTCAATAGCAGTGCACTACCCATAGGGCTCTGGTGAAAAGTAGTGCACTACCCATAGGGCTCTGAAGTAGATTAGGGATGCACCCCAATGCCGCTGAACAATTCTATCCTAATAAGCAACAGAGTGGGTTTTCTTATTAAAAGGCAGTGATTATTTTCTTCCTATTCTGAAGGTGATTATAACATTTTCCTTTTGGCTGAATTTGTTAACAAGGTGATTAGAAGAAAACGACGAAAAAACTAATTGTGAGTGGTGTGAAAAAGGTGTGAAAACTGTTTACCAAACAAAACTGTTGCGCTATGTCATATTTTAGTACATATGACATAGTGCAACATACTGTTGTTTGTATCAAATAGGTGATACATGTAAATAATTACGCAACAAACCTAATTGTTATTTAAGTAATATAAAAAAATGGAACAACATAAACCTCTTAACTCTTTTTAGTGTTCTACAGTCTCTTTTTTTTTTTTTTTACTCGCTGACACCAACGTGGTACTGACTAAAAGCCTAAAGAAATAAGCCAGAAGGGACTATTGAGGCCAGAAGACCTGTCAGAGTCTAACAGACCTGGGTTCAAATACTACTGCCTGGTTTAATGAACCAAAACAATCCTCCCAAAATATGTGACTGTGAGATGTTTGTGTGTAAAGACAGGAGAGTGTCAAGCACCTCAGTGTGCAAGCATTTCTAGGAAAAACCCAACTAAGTAAGTAAACACGTTTGTCCCTGACAGACTACGGCTCTGTGGACAGCGGCACAACATGCCTTACCTTGTTAGGTTCTCTGTAAAAGACCTACAGTTTAGTGGTTTCCCTCTTCTAACTCTAGAAACAAAGATATTACACTGTATATGGCCTTCCTCCCTCTCCTCCCTCGTTCTACCCATCATCAAGGTCCTAATACGGTCCTAAAATGGTCCTAACACGGTCTTAACATGGTCCTAACATGATCCGAACACGGTCCTAACATGGTCCTAACACGGTCCTAACATGGTCCTAGCATGGTCCTAACACGGTCTTAACATGGTCCTAATATGATCCGAACACAGTCCTAACATGGTCCTAACATGGTCCTAGCATGGTCCTAACATGATCTGAACACGGTCCTAACATGGTCCTAGCATGGTCCTAACATGATCTGAACACGGTCCTAACATGGTCCTAACATGGTCCTAGCATGGTCCTAGCATGGTCCTAATGTGGTCCTAACATGGTCCTAGCATGGTCCTAACACGGTCTTAACATGGTCCTAATATGATCTGAACACGGTCCTAACATGGTCCTAACATGGTCCTAGCATGGTCCTAATATGGTCCTAACATGGTCCTAACATGGTCCTAACAGTAACACGGTCTTAACACAACCTGAACACGGTCCTAATATAGTCCTAATATGGTCCTAACATGGTCCTAACACGGTCCTAATATGGTCCTAACATGGTCCTAACATGGTCCTAACATGGTCCTAACAGTAACACGGTCTTAACACAACCTGAACACGGTCCTAATATAGTCCTAATATGGTCCTAACATGGTCCTAACACAGTCCTAATATGATCCTAACACGGTCTTAACACAATCCGAACACGGTCCAAACATGGTCCTAACATGGTCCTAACACCATCCTAAAGCCTTCCCTCACCACCATAGTGACCGAAGCCTACCTCCACTACCAGGCCTGGACTCCTGTCAGTTTTGGAAAAAAACATATTTGTTACTCAAATTAAAAGCCCAATTAATACTCGCCTTTGTTTAATGATTTAACTCCCACCGCTTGTGGGACATTTATTTTGAAGGCACGTATAAATAATATCTGCACGATGGACAGACGACGACTGACAGGCTGACACACACGTCACAGTTACAAATAGCAGCTAGCTAGAAACTGCGGAAAATACATTTTTTCAAAGATTTCAAAGAAAAGGAAAGTAGACAATGAATGTAGGTTGTTCCAGCAAGAGTGGACATCAAAATATGTCTTTATTGAGGTATCGGGGGAAAGCTGTGTGCTTAGTGTGCAAACAGAGCATCGCTGTCTTGAAGGACCACAACTTGTCCCGACACTTCCAGACGAAGCATGCAGAGACTTATATAGGAACGTGTCTTCTGAGCAGAGGGAAAGTGCATCGAAAGAGTTGCTTTCTCAGTCGCTAAAGCAGCAAGGACTTTTCACAAAACTGCATTCAACAAATGAGGGCGAATTCATTACAGTATGTTTAATTGACTCTGCAGCAATCTTTTTACATGTATATATATATTTTTTTATTTTATTTTACCTTTATTTAACCAGGTAGGCCAGTTGAGAACAACTTCTCATTTACAACTGCGACCTGGCCAAGAATAAAGCAAAGCAGTGTGACAAAAACAACAACACAGAGTTACACATGGGATAAACAAACGTACAGTCAATAACACAATAGAACAATCTGTATACAGTGTGTGCAAATTAAGTAAGGAGGTAAGGCAATAAATAGGCCAATAGTGGCAAAGTATTGGCTTTGCCCCGACAAGAAAGAGCTGTTTGAAAGAGCTGTTTCCCTGTCAAGACGAACAGTGACGCGGCGTGTTGAGGACATTGCAGAGAATATGGAACAACAGTTGACAAGACAAGGATTTCACCTGTTTCTCCTTGGCCCTGGATGAGAGCAGTGATGCACGTGACACGGCGCAGTTGTTGACAGTCTTTACGAGGCATTAACCCCAGACGTTGAAATGACAGAGGAGCTTGCTTCAGTGCAGTCAATGAAGAGCACAACCACAGGGGAAGTATGTATTGGAGGAGGTTAATAACTGTGTGGCAAAGCTGGGACAGAGTTTTGAGAAGTTATCCAGTGTGACCACTGACGGGTGCCCAAAGTTGACAGGAAAAAACTTTGGCCTTTTGAAAGGGATATAAGATCAAGTAGCTGAGTTGAACCCAGATAAGGACATTGTTTTCCTGCGTTGCATTATTCATCAGGAGGTGCTCTGTAAATGTGTTCTGATGAGCCACGTTGTGGATACAGTCACTAAAGTGGTAAACTTCGTAAGAGCAAAATCGTGGGACCTGTGTGGGACCTGAAGTCGGAGATTGCTGAGTTTTTGCAAATGAAAGGAAAATATGTGGATTTTCCTTCAACCGCAAGATAAAGGATGGTTGGCGGATTTTACCTTCACTGCCCTCATGAATGAACTGAATTCCAAACTACAAGGGAAGGGCCTTTTTTGCACATCAGATGTACAGCCTTGTCAAAGCCTTCAAGGGAAAATTACTCCTTGTGACCCTCCAAGTAGAAGCCAACAATCTCACCCACCTTTCGACACTACTAGTCTGTTCCCCATCAGATGACCGGCGGGGAGACGTATACATCGCTGCTGAGTGCTTTCAACTGTGAGTTTTCTCATCAGTTTGAGGATTTCAAAGTGTTAGAAAATGACCTGCTGTTGTTTTTCTCTCCTTTTACCTTCAATCAAATCAAATCAAACGTTATTTGTCACATGCGCCGAATACAACAGGTGTAGACCTCACCGTGAAATGCTGGCCTACAAGCCCTTAACCGACAGTGCAGTTCAAGAAGAGTTCAGAAAATATTTACCAAATAAACTAAATGTGGACAACGTTCCCAATGATCTTCATCTGATTATCGATCTTCAGTCTGATGCAGTGATTGGAGAACTATTCAAAACAATGTTATTGACGAGGTTCTATGCATCTCTCGATGAACAAAACTTTCCAAAGATTAGGAGTCATGCTCAGAAGATGTTTTGTACTGTTTGGGTCAACCTATGTATGTGAACAGTGACGAATGATAACAAGTCAAGGCACAGATCATCTCTTACTGACTCTCACCTCTCAGCGATCCTGCGCATAGCGACTTCAGAAACTATCCCTGACTTCACTGTTCTAGTCAACGCCCATCAGAGACTTCACTCCTCACGCTGATTGAGTAGTTTAAATGTAACGATGAGCTCTCTCTCTCTTTCTTGTGTTTTTGTGCATTACCCGATAACAAGAGTTCTGAATGGACAGTGCTGAATGGACAGTGTAATTTTCCCTCTGTGTAGTTCATTGCATGTTTAATAATGAAAATAGCTACCAAAAGGAGAACAAGGATGTGGTTTATTTATGTGCATGTTAAAAAAAAAGTAAAATAAGTAGCATATCTGGACGTGATTTACAGTAGATCTTTCTGTCAACACAGTCATACACATGATGTATAATCCTGTAATAAGATTCTGGCCAGCGTTGGCAAACAATATATTCTAATGTGGCCCTCCATGGAAAATAATTGCCCAGGCCTGCTCTAGTCCCTCAGACCGTGGCCTACCACCACTACCCCCAGGTCCCGACAGGAGTCCAGGATTAGCATTAATGGCTGTGTTATAATTATACATCTTGATTCCGGTCCATTACTGCTGGTCCTTTTAATTAAGTAGATTAGTCTCCCACTGGGGAAGACTAGCTTTAATATACTGACAGGGCATTTTAACTTCTGCTATTTAGTTCTTTTCTCTCTGTATTGGCAGATGGAAAGAAAATACCTGCCCCATTTCCAGCATATTTAATTTCTCCTAGCGTTTCATTTATTCTCTCAAGCCAACAGTAGTCTCAATGTGACTCTAGTAAACATCGGACCTGTTTCAAGCACCCACAATGTATAGTATAATATTACAATCTACAGGTATGCACATTAGCCTGATTAAGCCTTTTATCATTGTCTCTCGTCTCTCCTTAACGCTGATATTGAGGTGATGTTTTAAAGCTGCCTTGTCCGCCGTGATAGTATGAAGTTGCTTGGTCACAGCAACAACGGGTAGATCTGTGAGGTGTTAGGTGTTAGATATATCTGATCTGTGAGGGTAAATCCGGTCTCCTGTCAAGAGCTGACCCTGTGAGTGACAGCTGAGGAGAAGGATCGTAATGCTGGAAACGCCTGGTCAAGCTCTCATTCATCCATGTCATTGAAGGGCCCCATCCTTATCCTTATCCCATCTCTCCCTGGGCTTGGGTCCCATGTTCAGACATGCAGCCATGAGAGAGAGAGAGAGAGAGAGAGAGAGAGAGAGAGAGAGAGAGAGAGAGAGAGAGAGAGAGAGAGAGAGAGAGAGAGAGAGAATGGGTGGGGAGTGAGGGGGCGACAGAGAGAGAGAGAGATAGAGAGAGAGCACAAACAGACCCCTCAGAGGCCCGGGACAGCAACACAATTAGACCCAACCAAATCATGAGAAAACAAAAAAATAATTACTTGATACATTGGAAAGAATAAAAAAAAACTGAGCAAACTTGAATGCTATTTGGCCCTAAACAGAGAGTACGCAGTGGCAGAATACCTGACCACTGTGACAGACCCAAACTTAAGGAAAGCTTTGACTATGTATAGACTCAGTGAGCATAGCCTTGCTATTGTAGTGAGACCTGGCTCTCAAGAGAAGTCAAGCTATGTGAACCCTGCACACAAAATGAGGTGGAAACTGAGCTGCACTTCTTAACCTCCTGCCAAATGTATGACCAGATCCACAAAGAATTTGAAAACAAATCCAATTTTGATAAACTCTCATATGTATCGGGTGAAATACCATTGTGTGCAATCACAGCAGCAAGATGTGTGACCTGTTGCCACAAGAAAAGGGCAACCAGTGAAGAACAAACACCATTGTAAATACAACATATATTTATGTTTATTTATTTTCACTTTTGTACTTTAACTATTTGCACATCATTACAACACTGTATATAGACATAATATCACATTTGAATTGTCTTTACTCTTTTGGAAATTTTGTGAGTGTAATGTTTACTGTTCATTTTTAAATTGCTTATTTCACGTTTGGTTATTATCAGTGGTGTAAAGTACTTAAAAATACTTTAAAGTACTACTTAAGTAGTTTTTTGGGTTGTCTGTACTTTACAATTTTATATTTTTGACTACTTTTATTTTTACTTCTACTTTGACTGAAAAGTACTCGTTACATTTTGAATGCTTAGCAAGACAAGAAAATGGTCTAATTCACTCAATTATCAAGAGAACATCCCTGGTCATCCATGCTGCCTCTGATCTGGTGTACTCACTTAAACCCATGTTTCATTTGTAAATTATGTCTGATTGTTGGAACCCCTGGCTATCCGTAAATAAATAAAAAAAAACTGAACACATGCTTTGCTTAATATAAGGAATTGGAAATGATTTATACTTGTACTTTTACTTTTGATATATTTTAGCAATTACATTTACTTTTGATACTACACTACCGTTCAAAAGTTTGGGGTCACTTAGAAATGTCGTTGTTTTTGAAAGAAAAGCAATTTTTTTGTACATTAAAATTACATCAAATTGATCAGAAATACAGTGTAGACATTGTTAATGTTGTAAATGACTATTGTAGCTGGAAACGGCAGATTTTTTTATGGAATATCTACATAGGCGTGCAGAGGCCCATTATCAGCATCCATCACTCCTGTGTTCCAATGGCACGTTGTGTTAGCTAATCCAAGTTTATAATTTTAAAAGGCTAATTGATCATTAGAAAAACCTTTTGCAATTATGTTAGCACAGCTGAAAACTGTTGTTCTGATTGTTGTTCTGTTCTGAAGAAACAATAACTGTCCTTCTTTAGACTAGCATCAGCATTTGTGGGTTTGATTACAGGCTCAAAATGGCCAGAAACAAAGACCTTTCTCCTGAAACTTGTCAGTCTATTCTTGTTCTGAGAAATGAAGGCTATTCCATGTGAGAAATTGGCAAGAAACTGAACATCTCGTACAAAGCTGTGTACCACTCCCTTCACAGAACAGCGCAAACTTGCTCTAACCAGAATAGAAAGAGGAGTGGGAGGCCCCGGTGCACTACCGAGCAAGAGGACAAGTACATTAGAGGGTCTAGTTTGAGAAACAGACGCCTCACAAGTCCTCAACTGGCAGCTTCATTAAATAGTACCCCCAAAACACCAGTCTCAACATGCTGGCCTTCTAGGCAGAGTTGCAAAGAAAAAGCCATATCTCAGACTGGCCAATAAAAAAAGATTAAGACGGGCAAAAGAACACAGACACTGGACAGACCTACCTAGAAGGCCAGCATTCCCGGAGACAACAAAAAAAACAAACGTAGGTCATTATTATTGTGATATTTTCTGATGTGAAATATGCTTGTGTTAATAATTATAGTCATATTATTATCATTAGTCTCCCTCTGGAATGAAGAAGCACCTTGTTCTTTGTTTACGGTTATTTTCAGTACAGGAGGATAAAAGTAGATTATTCCCAAATGACACTATTCCCAAATGACACCTTATTCCCTTTATGGTGAATTACTTTAGAACAGAGCCCTACGGGCTGCAATGAACAGGGAGCCATTTGGGATTGCAGCCCTTGTTGTTGAATCTACCAGTCTCTAGAAGCTATAGATTTAGATCTGAACTTGTTTTCCCCCAGGGCAATATGCAGTTAATGACGCCTACTGTCTAAAATACTTCTATAAATGACAGTTAATAAAGCCTACTATCTAAAATACTTCTACAGATGACAGTTAATACATTCTACTGTCTAAAATACTTCTATAGATGACAGTTAATAAATTATACTGTCTAAAATACTTCTATAGATGACAGTTAATAAATTATACTGTCTAAAATACTTCTATAGATGACAGTTAACAAATTATACTGTCTAAAATACTTCTATAGATGACAGTTAATAAATTTAACGGTCTAAAAAAGCTCCAGAGTGGCGCAGCAGTCTAAGGCAGAGGCGTCACTACAGACCCTGGTTCACAACCGGCCGGGAGTCCTATAGGGCAGTGAACAATTGGCCCAGTGTCGTTAGGGTTTGGCCGGGGTATGCCGTCATTGTAAATAAGAATTTGATCTTGACTGACTTACCTGGTAAATAACAAAATACTATATATGACTGGAGCACTCTACAGTTAATAAAGGCCACTGTATACAATTGGGGAACTTGACCTTCTAAGAAATGTAGTCCTCCAAACGGCAATGTTCATTTTAAATGGCTGGCTACACCACACAAACAGTCTCATATCGCCATGACAGATGTATTCATGGATTTATATTTTTTATATACAGACAATACACAGTCAATGACTGACCTTCAATGTGCAAAACATAAAATAAAAAGGAAGATGTCCGTCTGTGTGACACACACACTATCTGTCTGGACGTTAATCTGATGATTCTCCTACATCCTGTTTAAGAAGGTCGGATTGCTTACTTCCTCTTGAATCTATTGAATACGATAATCTGAAGACGTTTTGATGACATAAAAATGCTGATGCCATGAAGGAACCGATTAGGAGTTCATTCATTAAATGTGATTAAAATGCATATGTTGTTGTTGGCCCCATTGTAACTCATGATGTAAAAAAGACAACAAACACAGCCGTGCACACCTAGAAACACACTCAGAAACACAGTCAGAAACACGCTCAGAAACACTCAGAAACACAGTCAGAAACACGCTCAGAAACACAGTCAGAAACACAGTCAGAAACACACTCAGAAACACGCTCAGAAACACGCTCAGAAACACAATCAGAAACACGCTCAGAAACACGCTCAGAAACACAGTCAGAAACACTCAGAAACACACTCAGAAACACACCCAGAAACACTCAGAAACACACTCAGAAACACACTCAGAAACACAGTCAGAAACACGCTCAGAAACACAGTCAGAAACACTCAGAAACACGCTCAGAAACACAGTCAGAAACACTCAGAAACACACCCAGAAACAGTCAGAAACACAGTCAGAAACACAGTCAGAACACGCTCAGAAACACACTCAGAAACACAGTCAGAAACACACACAGAAACAGTCAGAAACACAGTCAGAAACACAGTCAGAAACACGCTCAGAAACACACCCAGAAACAGTCAGAAACACAGTCAGAAACACACCCAGAAACAGTCAGAAACACAGTCAGAAACACAGTCAGAAACACATTCAGAAACACGCTCAGAAACACAGTCAGAAACACGCTCAGTAACTGAGTCAGAAACACACTCAGAAACACACTCAGAAACACACCCAGAAACAGTCGGAAACACACTCAGAAACACACTCAGAAATACGCTCAGAAACACACTCAGAAACACAGTCAGAAACACAATCAGTAACTGAGTCAGAAACACAGTCAGAAACACGCTCAGAAACACGCTCAGAAACACACTCAGAAACAAAGTCAGAAACACACCCAGAAACAGTCGGAAACACACTCAGAAACACAATCAGAAACACAGTCAGAAACATGCTCAGAAACACACTCAGAAACACAGTCAGAAACACACCCAGAAACAGTCGGAAACACACTCAGAAACACAGTCAGAAACACACTCAGAAACACAGTCAGAAACACAGTCAGAAACACAATCAGAAACACAGTCAGAAACACTCTCAGAAACACAGTCAGAAACACGCTCAGAAACACAGTCAGAAACACGCTCAGAAACACGCTCAGAAACACAGTCAGAAACACGCTCAGAAACACGCTCAGAAACACGCTCTGAAGCACACACAGAAACACACTCAGAAACACACTCAAAAACACCCACCCACCTGAAGTACAGAGCTCAATTCTCTTAATAGCTATTTCCAGTAGAGTGTATTATCGGTTATAATGGCATGTGGTACTTCTGCTGATGGTGGTTTAGTCATACACAAACACACACACACACACACAAAAAAACACACACTTTGCCTTTTGTTCAGTGAATGGAGAGAAGGACAAAACTCTAAACACCAATCACACAGGACATGCTAGCACCGAACGTGCGCAGGGACACACACACACGTTTGCATTTGTAGATCCATACCGGTATACCGGTATTTCCCGATATGTTGCCCAGCCCTAGTCCAGATGTTTGTTATGGCCACTCTCTCTTGTGCCTCTGAAAGCCAAGCTGAGGCACCTCTGTGATTAATTAACCAGCCTGTTTTTCTCAAAAAACACAGTCTGGCAAAAAAAATCTTTCTGTTAACAAAACAACTTACTTGTAAACAATGTATTAACAATTTATGAACAATTCATGAACAATTCATAAACCATTTATAAAAAATGTATGGACATA
Organism: Brachymystax lenok tsinlingensis; assembly: GCA_030435695.1. Taxonomy (NCBI): domain Eukaryota; kingdom Metazoa; phylum Chordata; class Actinopteri; order Salmoniformes; family Salmonidae; genus Brachymystax; species Brachymystax lenok. Next base: position 4,617,005 of record CM059804.1, on the reverse strand, counting down.
TTCTTGTGAGATCCTGCTTTGGCCAGTTACTGTGGGAACACAAGGCAAACTGCATGCACATTTTATATTGTAGTTATTTAACAGATGCTCTTATCCAGAGCGATTTACAGTTTGTGCATTCCTCTTCAGATAGCTAGGTGGGACAACCACATATCACAGTCATAGTCAGTACATTCATATTCAGGTAGCTAGGTGGGACAACCACATATCACAGTCATAGTCAGTACATTCATATTCAGGTAGCTAGGTGGGACAACCACATATCACAGTCATAGTTAATACATTCATCTTCAGATAGCTATGTGGGACAACCACATATCACAGTCATAGTCAGTACATTCATCTCCAGATAGCTAGGTGGGACAACCACATACCACAGTCATAGTCAGTACATTAATCTCAGAAAGTTAGGTGGGACGACCACATATCACAGTCATAGTCAGCACATTCATCTTCAGATAGCTAGGTGGGACAACCACATACCACAGTCATAGTCAGTACATTAATCCGACATAATGTAGCTATCAGAAAAGTCAGTGCTAGAATTGGTTAGTCAGTCAGTCTTGTTGTGGGGGGGGAACTCCCGATGGCGGCCAGTGATCTACCATTGAAGTACCAGGTCTGATTTGATTGGTTAGTCAGTCAGTCTTGTTGTGGGCGGAACTGGCGATGGCAGCGAGTGATCTACCATTGAAGTCCAGGTCTGATTTAATTGGTTAGTCAGTCAGTCTTGTTGTGGGCGGAACTCCCGATGGCGGCCAGTGATCTACCATTGAAGTACCAGGTCTGATTTGATTGGTTAGTCAGTCAGTCTTGTTGTGGGCGGAACTGCCGATGGCGGCCAATGATCTACCATTGAAGTGCCAGGTCTGATTTGATTGGTAAGTCAGTCAGTCTTGTTGTGGGCGGAACTGGTGATTGCGGCCAGCGATCTACCATTGAAGTGCCAGGTCTGATTTGATTCAGGTCTGATTTGATTCAGGTCTGATTTGCTTCAGTTGATGTTCTATGTGATTTCTTAGTCTGCTGGGCAGGTGAACTGAACTGACTGACAGCCCTGTCTTAATGAGACAGGGGAGAAAGAGGTTGCATCCCAATTGGCTCCCTAATCCCTATACACTAGAGTGCGCTACTTTTGACCAGGGCTGATAGGGATCTGGTCAAAAGTAGTGCACTATGTAGGGAAGAGGGGGCCACTTGGGACACAACCAGAAGGAGACAGATGCTACAGGACTGGCTGAGACAGCTGTAGCTGGGAGAGCTCAGGGGAGAACTTACAACACTACTGCCTGGGAGAGAGCTCAGCTACCTTCTCTTGTCAATGGAGGTTGGTGCCTTTTATGATGAGGGAGGCCAATATTTCTTTTTTATGAGCATGGCCTTATTTCTATTACGGTCATTCATATTCCATTCACCCAGTTCAATGCAACATTGGTGTTTAGGTTACTACATGATGCTCTAATTGTCCCTGTACCCATCATGAGGTTGCTACAACCTAGCCTATGAATGAAACGTTACAACGTAGGTGCACACAGGTCGAGAGAAAACATTTACTAATCAAGGTGACAGACAGTGACACATTCAATACCGCCTTGCGCATTCTTGCCTGCATCTAGCTGTTCTAGGGTGTAATCATTAGTCAAACAGTTGCAAACAAGAGTTTCTGTTGGACAAAGTCAGGTATGTTAATCTCCGTTTCGTTTGCTTACGTTTAAGAAACATTTTTCAACAGAATCGGCAGAATGAACAGCAAACAGCATGATCACTTCACTCGTTGTATTCCTTCTCGCATCTACACCCTCCCCTCCTCTCTCACCTTTTCCCTTCGCTTGTGGACTTTTAGTGCACAACACATCAGCTGTCTGTGACCAGGTGAAAAACACTTTCCAAGACAAAGTCACAGTCACCATTATTAGTCAGTTGTACAACCAAATGCCTTCAACTGAAATGTGTCTTCCGCATTTAACCCAACCCCTCTGAATCAGAGAGGTGCAGGGGGCTGCCTTAATCGACATCTTCAGCACCCTCCGGTTACAAGTCCAGCGCTCTAACCACTAGGCTACCTGCCACCCAACATGGTTGTAACCATGTTAGCTAATGTCATAGTCAACATGGCTACTAGAACTAAACACATTTTCTTTTTAATTTATAACTAAGCAAGTCAGTTAAGAACAAATTCTACTGGGGAACAGTGGGTTAACTGCCTTGTTCAGGGGTAGAACAATAGATTCTTACCTTGTCAGCTCAGGGATTCAATCCAGCAACCTTTCGGGTCCTGGACCATCACTCTAACCACTAGGCTACCTGCCGCCCCAAACTAAGGAATTTGTAAACCTGCTACAATCATCAGTACAGTGCAGCCAGCAAGCAGTTTAGCAGTTACACCTGCGGGCCTCGGTGGCAATCAATTAATAAAACAAAAAGCTTACCTTGACGTTTAAAAGTTCCAGTGTTGGAACTAGGCAGCTAGCTAACATGGCATCCCTCTCTGTTTGAGCCGGATGTTTAAGTAGGCTAAACTAGCTAGCTGCATTCACTAGCTAAGTAAGTGAAAGTGAAAAATATACTACGAAGTATAGTTAGCTCTCTCTGTCTCGCTTGCTTCTCCTTTTTTTTGAAGAAATTCATTTGTTAATTTTTTTAAACTATTGTCTTTCTCTCTCACCACATTTTAAACACTGCAGTGCTAGCTAGCTGTAGCTTATGCTTTCACTACTAGACTCATTCTGTGATCCTTTGATTGGGTGGACAACATGTCAGTTCATGCTGCAAGAGCTCTGATAGGTTGGAGGACGTCCTCCGGAAGATGTAATAATTACTGTGTAAGTCTATGGAAGGGGGTGAGAACCATGAGCCTCCTAGATTTTGTATTGAAATCAATGTACCCAAAGGAGGACAGGTGATCTTAGGCTTGTGTGCGACTGCTGGGCCACGGAAACCCATTTCATGAAGCTCCCGATGAACAGTTCCTGTGCTGACATTGCATCCAGAGGCAGTTTGGAACTCGGTAGTGAGTGTTGCAACTGAAGACAGAAGATTTTTACGCGTTACGCGCTTCAGCACTCGGCGGTCATGTTCTGTGAGCTTGTGTGGCCTACCATTTCGCTGCTGAGCCTTGATGCTCCTTAGACATTTCCACTTCACCATAACAGCACATACAGTTGCCCGGGGAAGCCCTATCAGGGAAGGAATTTGATGAACTGACTTGTTGGAAAGGCGGCATCTTATGACAGTGCCATGTTGAAAGTCATTGAGCTCTTCAGTAAGGCCATTCTACTGTCAATGTTTGTCTATGGAGATTGCATGGCTGTGTGCTCGATTTTATACACCTGTCAACAACGGGTGTGGCTGAAATAGCCAAATCCACTAATTTGAATGGGTGTCCACATACTTTTGTATATATAGTGTATTTAGTATCGTTTTATCTAAAAAGGCTAACTTTTTTAATTGTTTCACTATTTTTATTTTTATGAAATTCACAGAGGAGGATGGTCCTCCCCTTCCTCCTCTGAGGAGCCTCCACTGTTCTTGTATAGTCTATCTATACAATCTGCATAGAAAATCTATCAGCAGACAGTGTCCGGTGAGACCAGGAGCCAGTGAGTACGGGCCTGGATGACAACAGTGTCAGGATTAGCCTACTACTCGCTCTCTCTCTCTATTGAATTCAAAGAGCTTTATTGGCATGGGAAAGCAAGTGAAATCGATAGTGAATAGTGAGCGAGGTCAGAGAGACATTGTGATAGGAGAGAGTCAGAGAGACATTGTGATCGGAGATAGTCAGAGAGACATTGTGATGGGAGAGTCAAAGAGACATTGTGATGGGAGAGAGTCAGAGAGACATTGTGATGGGAGAGTCAGAGAGACATTGTGATGGGAGAGTCAGAGAGACATTGTGATGGGAGAGAGTCAGAGAGACATTGTGATGGGAGAGTCAGAGAGACATTGTGATGGGAGAGTCAGAGAGACATTGTGATTCGAGAGTCAGAGAGACATTGTGATCGGAGACAGTCAGAGAGACATTGTGATCGGAGATAGTCAGAGAGACATTGTGATGGGAGAGTCAAAGAGACATTGTGATGGGAGAGAGTCAGAGAGACATTGTGATCGGAGATAGTCAGAGAGACATTGTGATGGGAGAGTCAAAGAGACATTGTGATGGGAGAGAGTCAGAGAGACATTGTGATCGGAGATAGTCAGAGAGACATTGTGATGGGAGAGTCAAAGAGACATTGTGATGGGAGAGAGTCAAAGAGACATTGTGATGGGAGAGAGTCAAAGAGACATTGTGATGGGAGAGAGTCAGAGAGACATTGTGATCGGAGATAGTCAGAGAGACATTGTGATGGGAGAGTCAAAGAGACATTGTGATGGGAGAGAGTCAGAGAGACATTGTGATGGGAGAGAGTCAAAGAGACATTGTGATGGGAGATAGTCAGAGAGACATTGTGATGGGAGAGTCAAAGAGACATTGTGATGGGAGAGAGTCAGAGAGACATTGTGATGGGAGAGAGTCAAAGAGACATTATGATGGGAGAGAGTCAGAGAGACATTGTGATGGGAGAGAGTCAGAGAGACATTGTGATGGGAGAGAGTCAAAGAGACATTGTAATGGGAGAGAGTCAGAGAGACATTGTGATGGGAGAGTCAGAGAGACATTGTGATGGGAGAGTCAGAGAGACATTGTGATGGGAGAGAGTCAGAGAGACATTGTGATGGGAGAGTCAGAGAGACATTGTGATGGGAGAGTCAGAGAGACATTGTGATTCGAGAGTCAGAGAGACATTATGATGGGAGAGTCAGAGAGACATTGTGATGGGAGAGAGTCAGAGAAACATTGTGATGGGAGACGCCTAGGGCTAGGGGGAGTAAAGAAAGATGAACTACATCTACTACTTTTTACTACTTCTACTACTAATATTAATAGTAATAATAAAACAAAAAAATATAATAATAACTGTAGTACTTATACTTCTACTACTACTCTACCACTACTAATTATTCTACTACTACTACTACTACTACTACTACTACTATTACTACTATTACTACTACTAATACTACCACTACTACTACTACTACTACCACTACTACTACTACTACTACAACAATATTACTAATTATTCTATTACTACTACTACTACTACTACTACTACTACTAATACTACTACTACTACTACTACTACTACTACTACTACTACTACTACTACTACTACTAATACTACTACTACTACTACTACTACTAATTGTTCTACTACTAATACTACTACTAATAATAATAATTATTCTGCTACTACTACTAATACTACTAATACTACTACTAAAAACAATAATATTAATAATAATAATACTACTAGTAGCAGTACTAATACTGCTACTACTACAACAACTACTACCAGTACCACTAATACTACTAATACCACTACTACTGCTCTACTAATTATCTCTACCACTACCACTACCACTACTACTACAATCACAACCACTAATCATTCCTTCTTCTTCCACTCCACCTAATTTAACTCACTACTACTACTACTACTACTACTAATAATAATAATAATATTAATAATAATAATAATAACTGTACTAGTTATAAATCCACTACTAATCTACCACCACCAATTATTCAACTGCTACTAATACACCATTATATTACTAATTATCTCTACTACTACCACTACTATTACTACTACCACTACCATTACTACCATTACTACCACTACTACCACCACCACTACCACTACCACCACCACCACTACTACTACCACTACTACCACCACTACTACTACCACTACTACAACAATATTACTAATCATCCATTACTACTACTACTACTACTACCACTACGACTACCAATACTACTACCACTACTACTACTACTACCAATTGTCTCACTACTAATACCACTACTACTAATAATAATAATCATTCTGCTACTACTACTAATACTACTAATACTACTACTAAAAATAATAATATTAATAATAATAATACTACTAGTAGCAGTACTAATACTGCTACTACTACAACAACTACTACTAGTACTACTAATACTACTAATACTACTACTACTGCTTCTACTAATTATTCTACTACTACTACTACTACTACAATTACAACTACTAATTATTCTTCTTCTCGACGACGACGACGACGACTACTACTACTACTACTACTAATAATAATAATATTAATAATATTAATAATAGTAATAATAATAATAATAACTGTACTAATTATAAATCTACTACTAATCTACCACCACTAATTATTCAACTGCTACTAATAATTATTATATTACTAATTATTCTACTACTACTACTACTATTACTACTACTACTACTAATAATAATAATTATTATCATTCTACTATTACTACTGCTACTACTACTGCTACTACTATTACTAATTATTCTACTACTACTACTACTAATTGTTATACTATTACTACGACTACTACTAATACTCCTACTATTACTACTACTACTACTACTACTACTACTACTACTACTACTTCTAATTATTCTACTACTACTACTAATAATTATTATACTATTACTACGACTACTACTAATACTCCTACTACTACTACTACTACTACTACTACTACTACTACTACTACTACTACTAATACTCCTACTACTACTACTACTACTACTACTACTAATTATTCTACTACTACTACTACTACTACTACTACTACTGCTAATAATAATAATAATAATAATAATAATTACTAGTACTACTAATACTACTACTACTAGTACTACTAATACTACTAATACATCTACTACTAATACTACTAATACATCTACTACTACTAGTACTACTAATACTACTAATACATCTACTACTACTAGTACTACTAATTTTTATAATACTACTACTTCTACTTATTCTACTACACAATCCATTCAAACCCATCATCAATCCTAGCATCCTGATCATCTGCTTCCTACCAAACACTTATTTTGAAATCACACACCACAAACAAACAACCCATTTTGTAATTAATCTCACACTCATATCTCTTTTCCCTGTTCTCTAATGATTTTCTTTCTCCATCTGGTTGAGAAAGAAATGAAGGAAAAACAGCAAATGATAAAATGGATATTGAGTCCATGAGAGACGCTCTGGTGTCGTAGTCTCTGACAGATAACCCCGGTCTTGTCATGTTGCTATGGTTGCAGTGTGAACTCTCTAACTCCGCCTTCCTCTGCAGCAGGCAGAGAGGCACAGACAAAAATCCCCTCATTGATCAGTAGTTTAAACACTCAGACTTCCAGGTGAATTGGTTTATTGGTTTGGTGGCCTCAGAAACAAGTTCAATGAAAAGACTTGATAAGGTTCAGCTCAAGTGCCTCTCTTTGTTAAGGTGATGGCTAGCACACAATACCCAAGACTAATCCATTGAGTTTAATATGGTGGGTGAGATTCCATAGGAACCAAAAAAGGTTCTACCTGGAACCTAATAGGGTTCAATGAACGACCACAAAAATTCTACAGGGACAGGAGATATAATCTAGATTAGTTTAATGAATGAGTTAACGAATTAATTGAGCTCTGAAGTCGTTCAGAACAGACAGAAACTATTCTATTTTAATTAGATTTTCTAGAGGGAGGGTGTTGAAGTGGAGGTGGGATGCTGTCCCCCTTCTGAGACTGAACGGAAGGGTCTCTATGAAAGATAGGGTTTCTGGCCATGCTGTATTGTTAAATGCATTGTCATTGTATCTCAAATAATACATGATGTACAGGGAAATGTGGAATCGAGTTTCATATGAAATGGGCACGTACAAGTTGATGGAGAGATTCGACAGTAGATATATTGGCAATCCTGACTCATCCTCTCTCTCTCTCTCTCTCTCTCTCTCTCTCTCTCTCTCTCTCTCTCTCTCTGTCTCTGTCTCTGTCTCTCTATCGCTCTCTCTCTCTCTCTCCCTACTCTCTGTCTGTCATCCTTTCTCATCTGTAATCTTCTTTAAATCCTGATTCAGCAGACAATTGTCTCACCCCTTGAGAACAGACAATACAACAAGTTAAACGGGGGTTGTTAAGAGTTCCTCTAAAATCCTCAATAATTTTCTAAACAGTATTTTCCAATTAACTCAATGATTAATGCACAAATTAACACTCATACAAATGAAAACCGCATTCCAGGTCAAACTGTTCTAGTCTCTGGTCCCAATTCCAGGTCAAACTGTTCTAGTCTCTGGACCAATTCCAGGTCAACCTGTTCTAGTCTCTGGACCAATTCCAGGTCAACCTGTTCTAGTCTCTGGTCCCCATTCCAGGTCAAACTGTTCTAGTCTGTGGACCAATTCCAGGTCAACCTGTTCTAGTCTCTGGACCAATTCCAGGTCAACCTGTTCTAGTCTCTGGTCCCCATTCCAGGTAAAACTGTTCTAGTCTCTGGACCAATTCCAGGTCAACCTGTTCTAGTCTCTGGTCCCCATTCCAGGTCAAACTGTTCTAGTCTCTGGACCAATTCCAGGTTTATCTGTTCTATTCTCTGGACCCCATTCCAGGTCAAACTGTTCTATTCTCTGGACCCCATTCCAGGTCAAACTGTTCTAGACTCTGGTCCCCATTCCAGGTCAAACTGATCTACTCTCTGGTCCCCATTCCAGGTCAAACTGCTCTAGTCTCTGGTCTACATTCAATGTCAAACTGTTCTAGTCTTTGGTCCCCATTCCAGGATAAACTGTTTTAGTCTCTGGTCCCCATTTCAGGTTAACCATTCTAGTCTCTGGTCCCAATTCTATGTCAAACTGTTCTAGTCTCTGGTCCCCATTCCAGGTCAAACTGTTCTAGTCTCTGGACCCCATTCCAGGTTAAACTGTTCTATTCTCTGGACACCATTCGAGGTCAAACAATTCTAGACTCTGGTCCCCATTCCAGGTCAAACTGTTCTAGTCTCTGGTCCCCATTCCATGATAAACTGTTTTAGTCTCTGGTCCCCATTTCAGGTTAAACCGTTCGAGTCTCTGGTCCCCATTCTATGTCAAACTGTTCTAGTCTCTGGTCCCCATTCCAGGTTAAACTGTTCCAGTGTCTGGTCCCCATTCCAGGTCAAACTGTTCTACTCTCTGGTCCCCATTCCAGGTTAAACTGTTCCAGTGTCTGGTCCCCATTCCAGGTTAAACTGTTCTAGTCTCTGGTCCTCATTCCAGGTCAAACTGTTCCAGTGTCTGGTCCCCATTCCAGGTTAAACTGTTCTAGTCTCTGGTCCTCATTCCAGGTCAAACTGTTCTAGTCTCTGGTCCCCATTCCAGGTTAAACTGTTCCAGTGTCTGGTCCCCATTCCAGGTCAAACTGTTCCAGTGTCTGGTCCCCATTCCAGGTTAAACTGTTCTAGTCTCTGGTCCTCATTCCAGGTCAAACTGTTCTAGTCTCTGGTCCCCATTCCAGGTTAAACTGTTCCAGTGTCTGGTCCCCATTCCAGGTCAAACTGATCTACTCTCTGGTCCCCATTCCAGGTTAAACTGTTTCAGTGTCTGGTCCCCATTCCAGGTTAAACTGTTCTAGTCTCTGGTCCTCATTCCAGGTCAAACTGTTCTAGTCTCTGGTCCCCATTTCAGGTTAAACCGTTCGAGTCTCTGGACCCATTCCAGGTCAAACTGTTCTAGTCTCTGGAGCCATTCCAGGTTAAACTGTTCTATTCTCTGGACACCATTCCAGGTCAAACTAATCTACACTCTGGTCCCCATTCCAGGTCAAACTGTTCTAGTCTCTGGTCCCCATTCCATAATAAACTGTTTTAGTCTCTGGTCCCCATTTCAGATTCAACCGTTCTAGTCTCGTGTCCCCATTCTATGTCAAACTGTTCTAGTCTCTGGTCCCCATTCCAGGTTAAACTGTTCCAGTGTCTGGTCCCCATTCCAGGTCAAACTGTTCTAGTCTCTGGTCCACATTCCAGGTCAACCTGTTCTAGTCTCTGGTCCCCATTCCAGGTTAAACTGTTCTAGTCTCTGGTCCCCATTCCAGGTCAAAATTTTCTAGTTTCTGGTCCCCATTCCAGGTCAAACTGATCTACTCTCTGGTCCCCATTCCAGGTCAAACAGTTCTAGTCTCTGGACCCCATTCTATGTCAAACTGTTCTATTCTCTTTTCCCCATTTCAGGATAAACTGTTCTAGTCTCTGGTCCCCATTTTAGATTAAATCGTTCTAGTCTCTGGTCCCCATTCTATGTCAAACTGTTCTAGTCTCTGGTCCCCATTCCAGGTTAAACTTATCCAGTGTCTGGCACCCATTCCAGGTCAAACTGTTCTTGTCTCTGGTCCCCATTTCAGGTCAACCTGTTCTAGTCTCTGGTCCTCATTCCAGGTCAAACTGTTCTTGTCCCTGGACCCCATTCCAGGTCGAACTTTTCTAGTCTCTGGACCCATTTCAGGTAATGCAAAAGCAAGATTTAAGCCCTACATGTGATTATTACAACCCCTCCTTCCCCCAAATACAATTATATCCACATGATTCAATTATATCCACATGATTCAATTATATCCACATGATTCAATTATATCCACATGATTCCATGTTGAACATAAAGGATTGTTGTATTCACCTGTTTATCACATTCACATGGATACAACCCAGATACTGTTCAACATCAGGATTGTCATGCTAATATATGCTAAATGGCCTGTATGTAAACTCAGCAAATAAAGAAACGTCCCTTTTTCAGGACCCTGTCTTTCAAAGACAATTCGTAAAAATCCAAATAACTTCACAGATCTTCATTGTAAAGGGTTTAAGACACTGTTTCCCATGCTTGTTCAATGAACCATAAACAATTAATTAATGAACATGCACCTAGCGCCCCACTCCCGACACTACCCGGTGAAATGTGAGGCACCAAATTCAAAATCCAAAAGTTGAATTATTAAACATTCATCAATATACAAGTGTTGCATAGTCATCAAAAGCTCTCATTCTTGGCAATATCACAGCATTGTCCGATTTCAAAAAGGCTTAATGGCGAAAGCACAAAATTTGATTGTTTGAGGATAGCCCCTCTCATATTTTATGCATTAGCATAAATCCATAACCAACTCGGGTCTCAAAAATTGCATAAAATCGCTAATATAAAATCCCTTACCTTTCGAATAACTTCTGCTGAGGGCTTCCCAAGTGTCCAACGAAGACATCCAATGGTTCTTTTGTTAGAAAAAGTCATTTATTATATCCATAAATCTCCGTTTGGTTGGCGCGTTATGATCATAAAATCCACCGTTGAGTCGCCCATTGAACCGTGAAGAGAACACGTTCAAATTATACCTATACACTTTCTACAAACAAATCAAACATAATTTTTAATGTATCCTTAGGTATCCTTTTGTGTATTTTTGCTGTAATATTTCAACCGGACGATAACGTGAACGATAGGAAAGAAAAATAAAGTGGTGCGTGTTCACAATCTCGCGCGCGTCAAACCTTGTTTACAGAAGTGGTCCTGTGACTTCTTCCTGTCCCTATCCGTTCTGGTCACTCCTAGAATTCCCAGTCGTTGACTGTTGACTGTTGACATCTAGTGGAAGCCATAGGTACTGCAGTCTCAGTCCTACATAAGATTGTATGGAATAGGCATTTACAAAATAAACTGCAAATCCGGATGGATTTTCCTCGGGTTTTTGCCTGCTATATCAGTTCTGTTATACTCACATACATGATTTTAACACTCTTAGAAACTTCAGAGTGTTTCCTTCCAATAGTACTAATTATGTGCATATCCTATTTTCCGGGCCTGAGTGGCAGGCATTTTACTTTGGGCACGCCAGACTCTCCAAAACCGTCACCTATGCAGCCGCTCCCTAAAAAGTTAAGACACTAACAGCTTACAGACGGTAGGCAATTAAGGTCACAGTTATGAAAACACTAAAGAGGCCTTTCTACTGAAAAACACCAAAAGAAAGATTCCCAGGGTCCCCGATCATCTGCTTGAACGTGTCTTAGGCATGCTGCAAGGAGGCATGAGGACTGCAGATCTGGCCAGGGCAATAAATTGCACTGTCCGTACTGTGAGACGCTTAAGGGGAGACTGTCCTCGCAGTGGCAGACCACGTGTAACAACACGTGCACAGGATCGGTACGTCCGAACTTCACACCTGCGGGACAGGTACAGGATGGCAACAACAACTGCCCAAGTTACACCAGGATCCCTCCATCAGTGCTCAGACTGTACTCAATAGGCTGAGAGAGGCTGGACTGAGGGCTTGTAGGCCTGTTGTAAGGCAGGTCCTCACCAGACATCAGCGGCAACAATGTGGCCTATGGGTACAAACCCACCATGGCTGGATGACACAGGACTGGCAAAAAGTGCTCTTCACTGACGAGTTGCGGTTTTGTCTCACCAGGGGTAATGGTCGGATTTGCGTTTATAGTCGAAGGAATGAGCGTTACACCTAGGCCTGTACTCTGGAGCGGGATTGATTTGGAGGTGAAGGGTCCGTCATGGTCTGGGGCGGTGTGTCACAGCATCATCGGACTGAGCTTGTTGTCATTGCAGGCAATCTCAAAGCTGTGTGTTACAGGGAAGACATCCTCCTCCCTCATGTGGTACCCTTCCTGCAGGCTTATCCTGAAATGACCCTCCAGCATGACAATGCCACCAGCCATACTGCTTGTTCTGTGCGTGATTTCCTGCAAGACAGGAATGTCAGTGTTCAGCCATGACCAGCGAAGAGCCCGGTACTCAATCCCATTGAGCACGTCTGGGACCTTTTGGATCGTAGGGTGAGGGCTAGGGCCATTCCCCCCATACGTAAATGTCCAGGAACTTGCCGGTGCCTTGGTGGAAGAGTGGGGTAACATTTCACAGCAAGAACTGGCAAATCTGGTGCAGTCCATGAGGAGGAGATGCACTGCAGTACTTAACCTTTTAGGGAGCGGCAGCAGAGGTGTCGGTTTTGGAGAGTCTGGCGTGCCTTTATCATGTAAGACAACCGAACAGAAGAAGAATTTGTAAGTGGATAGAGGAAGTCACTTTAGTGTTTTTTGCACGAGACCGTATCCGCGTTCCTCGGTATTTTACTTTCATATTGTTTAGGATATTATCCGTGTGAAATATAATCATTAATATACATAAAACTGTACCTAAGGATACATTATAAATGATGTTTTTGTTTTGTTTGGGCAAAGTTGATAGGTATAATTTTAACGCTTTCTCTTCCCTGTAAAATGGGCGAGTCGACGGGGGATTTTCTGAACATAACGCGCCAACCAAACTGAGATTTACGTCTCAGTTGTTGAATATTGTTATGTTCATACAAATATTTACACATGTTAAGTTTGCTGAAAATAAACGCAGTTGACAGTGCCAGGACAATTCTTTTTTTGCTGAGTTTATAAGCACACCCACACCATCACACCTCCTCCTCCATGCTTCACGGTGGAAACCACACATGCAGAGATCATTCGTTCACCTACTCTGCGTCTCACAATGACACAGCGTTTGGAACCAAAAATCGCCAATTTGGACTCATTAGACCAAAGGACAAATTTCCACCGGTCTAATGTCCATTGCTCGTGTTTCTTGGCCCAAGCAAGTCTCCTCATATTGGTGTCCTTACTAGTGGTTTCTTTGCAGAAATTCGACCATGAAGGCCTGATTCACGCAGTCTCCTCTGAACAGTTGATGTTGAGATGTGTCTGTTACTTGAACTCTGTGAAGCATTTGTTTGGGCTGCAATTTCTGAGGCTGGAAACTCTAATTTACTTATCCTCTCCCAGTTATGAAACGGACACATTCAGCCATTAATTTCTCATTACATAGAAACAAATGGAGGGAAAACATTTCACTGACCCGTATGATTGGTTCCCTGTCCTTGGGGAGAACCTAAAGGAGAACCACAGATTGACCTACGGAGTCAGAGGTTGAGCACTACAACCCTGCTTAACCCTGAACAGATCACCATGTATCACCTCGCCATGGAACACCTCACCATGGAACACCTCACAATGGAAGGAGAGTTAACATGATTTATAGTCATTCAAATCGCATTGTCAAACCACTGGCATTATCTGTGGGGTATTTTAATGCAAGTCAGATGAGGAAGAGCAATTTAAATTAGTTGCGGTTAGTTGGTTGATAGTCTTGCATTACCAAACATCTGTAATCTTGTTCATCACTGGGCCAGAAAAAAAGCCTGGAGTTGAAAAACCAAATGGATAATAATGTATGTCCTTTAAAGGGGCAATCTGCAGTTCAAACAATGAAGCAGATACCCCGCCACTGTCAAATCATATACAGAGCTACGGATGCAAGGACTGACCATTCAAAGATAACAAAGCTTATATTTAGGGTTCGGATGGGGGCACGACAGATTAATAATGCTCATGATGCATTTATAAGTTATATTCGTCAAGACTCAATGGCTATATACAGTAACATGAATATAAATGTCTACAAATGCCTGTAGCAATCACAGAATGCGTCTTTAAGTCTAAAGTTTGAGGCCTTGTCTCATTTAAATGAATATGCTAATGAATGTCTGAGGCCTTGTCTCATTTAAATGGAAATGCTAATGAATGAAGGGGTAGGAATTTATGACCCAGTGTGTCTGTGTTTGTATGTGTGTGCGTATGTATGTGTCTGTCTGTGTGTGTCTGTCTGTGTGTGTCTGTGTTTGTGTGTGTCCGTCTGTGTGTGTGTCTGTGTGTGTGTGTCTGTGTATGTGTGTGTATATGTATGTGTGTGTGTGTGTCTCTGTGTGACTGTGTGTGTGTGTGTGTTTCACAGTTTGTCTGTGTATGTGTCTCTGTGTGCCTGTGTGTGTTTATTTCTGTGTGTGTCGGTGTGTGTATGTGTGTGATGTCTGTGTGTGTCGGTGTGTGTCGGTGTGTGTCTGTCTGTGTGTCTGTCTGTGGCTGTGTGTGTGGCTGTGTGTGTCTCTATGAATCTGTGTGTGTGGCTGTGTGTCTGTCTGTGTGTATGTGTGTGTGTGTCTGTGTGTCTGTGTGTGTGTGTGTGTGTGTGTGTGTGTGTGTGTGTGTGTGTGTGTGTGTGTGTGTGTGTGTGTGTGTGTGTGTGTGTCTGTGTGTGTGTGTGTCTGTGTGGGTTCGGTTCGCCTAACCAAGTTTGGCTAGGCGCCAGCCAAACTGAAACATGCTGACGCCTTTATAGCACCATCACTGTCTGTCTGTGTGGGCTGTAGTATGTCTGTGTGGGGCTGTAGTCTGGAGTCTGTCTGTGTGGGCTGTAGTCTGTCTGTGTGGGCTGTAGTCTGAAGTCTGTCTGTGTGGGCTGTAGTCTGTCTGTGTGGGGCTGTAGTCTGAAGTCTGTCTGTGTGGGCTGTAGTCTGTCTGTGTGGGGCTGTTGTCTGGAGTCTGTCTGTGTGGGCTGTAGTCTGTCTGTGTGGGCTGTAGTCTGGAGTCTGTCTGTGTGGGCTGTAGTCTGTCTGTGTGGGCTGTAGTCTGAAGTCTGTCTGTGTGGGATGTAGTCTGTAGTCTGTCTGTGTGGGCTGTAGTCTGTCTGTGTGGGGCTGTAGTCTGGAGTCTGTCTGTGTGGGCTGTAGTCTGTCTGTGTGGGCTGTAGTCTGGAGTCTGTCTGTGTGGGCTGTAGTCTGTCTGTGTGGGCTGTAGTCTGAAGTCTGTCTGTGTGGGCTGTAGTCTGTCTGTGTGGGGCTGTAGTCTGAATTCTGTCTGTGTGGGCTGTAGTCTATCTGTGTGGGCTGTAGTCTGAAGTCTATCTTTGTGGGCTGTAGTCTATCTGTGTGGGCTGTAGTCTGGAGTCTGTCTGTGTGGGCTGTAGTCTGTCTGTGTGGGCTGTAGTCTGAAGTTTGTCTATCTGTGTGGGCTGTAGTCTATCTGTGTGGGCTGTAGTCTGGAGTCTGTCTGTGTGGGCTGTAGTCTATCTGTATGGGCTGTAGTCTGAAGTCTGTCTTCGTGGGCTGTAGTCTGGAGTCTGTCTGTGTGGGCTGTAGTCTGAATTCTGTCTGTGTGGGCTGTAGTCTGAAGTCTGTCTGTGTGGGCTGTAGTCTATCTGTGTGGGTTGTATTCCGAAGTCTACCTATTGCTAACAATGTGTATGTGACCAAAGAAAATTTATTTGATTTGATGTATCTATTGCTTTCTGTCTTTTTCTCTTTCTGTCTTAACTTTAATAACTCGAAAACAATCCCTGAGTCCCAAATAATAAAGATATTCTCCCAAAGTGTAGTCTTGTTCACATTAAAAGGAGAGTACTGGTGTAAGAAATATGATGGAAACTCGGTCTAGCCTTGGAAGTGTACAACCTTCAGGAGAAAAGAAAGACAATGAAGTGAAAAAAAAGAGATAATTAGTTTGACTACGTTCGGATGTGTTGGGTTAATCTGGATCCAAACTAGATCGCTTTGGTTCACTTTTAGAGAAAAAAGGAGATAATTAGTTTGACTATTTTCAGATGTGTAGGGTTAATCTGGATCCAAACTAGATCGCTTTGGTTCACTTGTAGAGAAAAAAGGAGATAATTAGTTTGACTATTTTCAGATGTGTAGGGTTAATCTGGATCCAAACTAGATCGCTTTGGTTCACTTTTAGAGAAAAAAGGAGATAATTAGTTTGACTATTTTCAGATGTGTAGGGTTAATCTGGATCCAAACTAGATCGCTTTGGTTCACTTTTAGAGAAAAAAGGAGATAATTAGTTTGACTATTTTCAGATGTGTAGGGTTAATCTGGATCCAAACTAGATAGCTTTGGTTCACTTGTAGAGAAAAAAGGAAGTGCTACTAGGGTACCCAATAGTACATATTTGTAGATAGAAGGTGACCTTCGGTAAAGGGGTGTTTGTCATCAAAAATAAAGGAGGACCAAGGCACTAATTAAATAGAGTTTGTTTTTAATGGAACAAAGATTTTAAAACTCTGACGCGTTTCAACAGCATGGCCTTCATCAGGGTGTGCTTTAATTCATTATTGTTTCAGTGTGGATTCCAGGCTAGAGTAGGTCTATCCTATAGATCCTCAGTAGCAGACTGCTTCCAGTACATAAACGGCCTCCGATGACCTCTAGGAAGCAAGGAATCATTTATTTGATAGATTTTCTGCTTCAACATCAGGGATTACCCTCTCAACCTTCCACTCCTTCCAATTCCTTATTGGCTCTGTTAACGATTGTGTGCATGTGTGTGTGTGCATGTGCGTGCGTGTGTGTGTGTTTGTGTGCGTGTGTTTGTGTGCATGCGTGTGTGCGTTTCGTTTGCATGTTGTTTTTCTCCATCTGTCTTCCTAGGTTCAAGGTGACCCATAACTTAAAAACAAACTCCTGGAAAAGTACACCATGCTGCTCTGCTCACCAAGCTACAGAACACCGTGCTGCTCTGCTCACCAAGCTACAGAACATCGTGCTGCTCTGCTCACCAAGCTACAGAACACCGTGCTGCTCTGCTCACCAAGCTACAGAACACCGTGCTGCTCTGCTCACCAAGCTACAGAACACCGTGCTGCTCTGCTCACCAAGCTACAGAACATCGTGCTGCTCTGCTCACCAAGCTACAGAACACCGTGCTGCTCTGCTCACCAAGCTACAGAACACCGTGCTGCTCTGCTCACCAAGCTACAGAACACCGTGCTGCTCTGCTCACCAAGCTACAGAACACAGTGCTGCTCTGCTCACCAAGTTACAGAACACCATGCTGCTCTGCTCACCAAGCTACAGAACACCATGCTGCTCTGCTTACCAAGCTACAGAACACCATGCTGCTCTGCTCACCAAGCTACAGAACACCGTCCTGCTCTGCTCACCAAGCTACAGAACACCGTGCTGCTCTGCTCACCAAGCTACAGAACACCGTGCTGCTCTGCTCACCAAGCTACAGAACGCCATCCTGCTCTGCTCACCAAGCTACAGAACACCATCCTGCTCTGCTCACCAAGCTACAGAACACCATCCTGCTCTGCTCACCAAGCTACAGAACACCATGCTGCTCTGCTCACCAAGCTACAGAACACCATGCTGCTCTGCTCACCAAGCTACAGAACACTATCCTGCTCTGCTCACCAAGCTACAGAACACCATGCTGCTCTGCTCACGAAGCTACAGAACACCATGCTGCTCTGCTCACCAAGCTACAGAACACCATGCTGCTGGGCTCACCAAGCTACAGAACACCTTGCGGCTCTGCTCACCAAGCACATGCACATCAAAGAAGATTAATACTTTATTGGCGATTGTCTGTTTCAGATCATAGATTCATATTTTTCCATTTGAACCCGTTCAGAAACACAGAAACACAGCGAGGGTAAATAGCTGCTAAATATATAGCCCTACACTTTGTCTGTGCATGTGTCTGTGCGTGTGTCTGTGCGTGTGTCTGTGTGTGTGTCTGTGCATGTGCGTGTGTCTGTGTGTGTGTCTGTGCGTGTGTCTTTGCGTGTGTCTGTGCATGTGTCTGTGCATGTGTTTGTGTAGCCCTTTCCTGCAGTCATATGACCTAGTGACCACATGGGTAGAATTTCAATTTAAACCTACTAGAGAGCGTGTGCCCTCAGTCCTGGAGGGAAGCTAAAGTCATTCCGCTACCCAAGAATAGTAAAGCCCCCTTTACTGGCTCAAACAGCCGACCAATCAGCCTGTTACCAACCCTTAGTAAACTTTTATATAAAAAATGTTTTGAACAGATACAAGGCTATTTTTCTGTAAACAAATTGACAACAGACATTCAGCACGCTTATAGCGAAGGACATTCAACAAGCACAGCACTTACACAAATGGCTGATGATTGGCTGAGAAAAATTATGGGGGCTGTTTTGTTAGAATTCAGGGCCGTTTAGACATTATTGATCATCGTCCGTTCCTGGAAAAACATGCTGCATTGTGGATAAAGATTTTCCTGTCTAACAGAACACAGACGGTGTTCTTTAATGAAAGCCACTCCAACATAATCCAGGTAGAATTAGGAATTCCCCAGGGCAGTGGTCTTGGCCCATTACTTTTTTCAATCTTTACTAACAACATTCCACTGACTTTGAGTAAAGCCAGTGTGACTATGTATGCGGATGAATCAACACTATACATGTCAGCTACTACAGCGACTGAAATGACTGGAACACTTAACAAAGAGATGCAGTTATTTTCAGAATGGGGGGCAAGGAATACGTTAGTGCTAAATATTTCAAAAACTAAAAGCATTGTATTTGGAACAAATCATTCACTAAACCCTGAATCCTCAACTAAATCTTGTAATAAATAATGTGGAAATTGAGCAAGTTGAGGTGACTAAACTGCTTGGAGTAACCCTGGATTGTAAACTGTCATGGTCAAAACGTGTTGATACAGCAGTAGCTAAGATGGAGAGAAGTCTGTCCATAATGAAGCGCTGCTCTGCCTTCTTAACAACCCTATCAACAAGGCAGGTCCTACAGGCCCTGGTTTTGTCGCACCTGGACTACTGTTCAGTCGTGTGGTCAGGTGCTTAGAAGGACTTAGGAAAATTGCAATTGTCTCAGAACAGGGCAGCACGGCTGGCCCTTTGATGTACACTGAGAGCTAATATTAATAATATCCATGTCAATCTCTCCTGGCTCAAAGTGGAGGAGAGATTGACTTCATCACTACTTGTACTTGTGAGAGTTATTGACATGTTGAAAGCACTGAGCTGTCTGTTTAAACGACACCCATGGATTGGATACCCCACAAGACATGCCACAAGAGGTCTCTAATAAACCCTATGAAGAGTAGCTGCTGCCTTGGGATGAACTAATGGGGATCACTAATAAACCCCAAGAAGAGTAGCTGCTGCCTTGGGAGGAACTAATGGGGATCCCTAATAAACCCCAAGAAGAGTAGCTGCTGCTTGGCAGGAACTAATGGGGATCCATAATGAATACAAATGGATGGAATTTTATTCATATTTTTCATAATTTCATAATTTTTTTTTTTTACTGCAGAAAATCTGGTGTTTCTATGTATAATATTGGGATGCAAACTCAAAATATTTTATCTCTATATCTGACATGGTACAGGTGTCTTCTTTCTTTAAGCCCATAACCATGTGTGTGAGGTGTATACTTTTGTTTCAAAGTAGATCTGTTTAAGACTTCCATGAAACACTCTGTGTGACCCCTGATTTAGCCCCCTGCAGTGAAAGGTTAACTGTTTTTAACTTATTTATCGCTGCCCTTGACTCTCACCATTGAGTTATATTAATGTATAATTGTGTCAACGCGTAGACGAGAAGGAATACTTCATCAAACGTTCTCAATTTTCAGGTCACCCTCCAAAAAACAGACACACACACACAGACACCCAAAATATAGAGGTTGTTTTCCAAATTACAGACTGAGACTTTGAAACCAGCAGCAGAGTTATTGAGTTCAGGCCCACAGTAGATCTGAGTTTGTGAGTTCAGGCCCACAGTAGATCTGAGTTAATGATAGATCTGAGTTAGTGAGTTCAGGCCCACAGCAGGTATGAGTTAGTGAGTTCAGGCCCACAGTAGATCGGAGTTAGTTTCAGGCCCACAGTAGATCTGAGTTAGTAATTTCAGGCCCCCAGTAGATCTGAGTTAGTTACAGGCCACAGCAGATCTGAGTTAGTGAGTTCAGGCCCACAGTAGACATGAGTTAGTTTCAGGCCCACAGTAGATCTGAGTTAGTTTCAGGCCACAGTAGATCTGAGTTAGTTACAGGCCACAGCAGATCTGAGTTAGTGAGTTCAGGCCCACAGTAGACATGAGTTAGTTTCAGGCCCACAGTAGATCTGAGTTAGTTTCAGGCCCACAGCAGATCTGAATCACCAACGTGTCTGCTAAAGCATTAACTGGGATAGATGTCTGTTTGATTATCATCCCCTTCCAAGGAACCAAACACAATTGTCTATTTAGGTCAGGTTAGGGATCTGTCATGTCCACACCTAGTGTCATGGTCCTTGGTTCTTAGTGCCTATAGAGCCCCCCGAGAATGGTCTCTGTTTGTTGGTAGGCTGCCTAATACTTTCTTTAACAAAAAGCCTGTTTATTTTTCTATCAACCCCCTCTCCCCCCTCCCTCTGTCTTTGTTTCTCTCCGAGAGGGTCCTTGCGAGATGCTTCTTGATGAAGAGGAAACATCTGGCTCTAAGAGTTCCTTCATTATCCTCCGATAGAGAGAAAGGGCCGCCTGAGCAAACACGGCGCTCCAACACAGTACCCTCTTTATGTTCTACGTCATCTCAGACAAACCAAAACAGAAGCAGAGGATTCTTCCCAAATGGCACCCTTATTCCCTGTGTAGTGCATTACTTCTGACCAGAGCCTTACTCAAAAGTAGTGCACTACATAGGGAATAGGGTGCCATTTGGGACTGGGGTGGAGAGAGCTGTTGAAGAGGATCTCCTTCTCTTTCAAGGCTTTTAAATTAAGTGGTCCTACTCTAAAATAAAAACAGCAATTACCAGGGAATTTAACTAGCCCTTAATTCAACCATTATTCAAGCCACATGTTCTCCTCTCTCTAAAGCATTCCACTGAAGAGACATACAAAAAAAAAAAAAATATGGCTGGCTGTAGTTGTTTTGTAAAATGGTTTCGTTTAAAACCCCCTCCTCAAAAATAGTACTTGACCTGCTTCTCCATGCTTGAGTGTCCCTTCCAGGGTAATGGTGTTTTGCATGATGTTGTTACTAAGCTGAAAGCATGAAATCACTCTGCTTCAGTCCAGGTCAGTGTAGCCAGATAAATGGGAGGGGGGAAGAGAGGAGAGAGGAATATAGGAATAGAAGGAAGAGAGGAATAGAGGCATAGAGGGAAGAGAGGAATAGAGGAATAGGGGGATAGAGGAACAGGGGAAGAGGGGGATAGAGTAATTTGGGGAGGGGGATAGAGGAATAGGGGAGGGATATAGGAATAGGGGGAGGGAGAGAGGAATAGGGGATAGAGGAATATGGGAGAGGGGATAGAGGAATAGGGTGATAGAGGAATAGGGGGATAGAGGGATAGGGGGCTAGAGGAATATCAGGGAAGGGGTTAAAGGAATATGGGGAGGGGATAGAGGAATAGGAGGAGAGAGGAATAGAGGAATAGGGGACGGGGATAGAGGCATAGGGGGGAGGGGGTAGAGGAATAGGGGGATAGAGGAATAGGGGAGAGGGGGATAGAGGCATAGGGGAGAGAGGAATAGGGGAAGAGGGAGGTAGAGGAATAGGGGGAGAGGGGGATAGAGGCATAGGGGAGCGAGGAATAGGTGGAAAGGGGGCTAGAGGAATAGGGAGAGAGGGGGATAGAGGCATAGCGGAGAGATGAATAGGTGGAGAGGGGGCTAGAGGAATAGGGAGAGAAGGGGATAGAGGCATAGGGGAGAGAAGAATAGGGGAGAGGGGGAGGTACTGAACCCACTGGTTCTCTGATCCTGCCATCCACTGGGACTCAGAGGGTTAGGTCCAACTATACATTACATGTAACAAGGTAACAACGTACCCACAGATAATGGCTAATAAATATAACAATAATAAAGCTAATGCTAATAATAAAGATAATAATAATAAAGACAATGATAATAAAGACAATAATAATAAAGACAATGATAATAAAGACAATGATAATAAAGACAATAATAATAAAGACAATGATAATAAAGATAATAGTAAAGATAATAATAAAGATAATGATAATAAAGATAATAGTAAAGATAATAATAAAGATAATGATAATAAAGATAATAATAATAAAGACAATGATAATAAAGATAATAATAATAAAGACAATGATAATAAAGATAATAATAATAAAGACAATGATAATAAAGATAATAATAATAAAGACAATGATAATAAAGATAATAGTAAAGATAATAATAAAGATAATGATAATAAAGATAATAATAATAAAGATAATGATAATAGTAAAGATAATAATAATAAAGACAATGATAATAAAGATAATAATAATAAAGATAATGATAATAGTAAAGATAATAATAATAAAGACAATGATAATAAAGATAATGATAATAAAGATAATAGTAAAGATAATAATAAAGATAATGATAATAAAGATAATAGTAAAGATAATAATAATAAAGATAATGATAATAAAGACAATAATAATAAAGATAATAATAATAAAGACAATGATAATAAAGATAATAGTAAAGATAATAATAAAGATAATGATAATAAAGATAATAATAATAAAGACAATGATAATAAAGATAATAATAATAAAGACAATGATAATAAAGATAATAGTAAAGATAATAATAAAGATAATGATAATAAAGATAATAATAATAAAGATAATGATAATAGTAAAGATAATAATAATAAAGACAATGATAATAAAGATAATAATAATAAAGACAATGATAATAAAGATAATAGTAAAGATAATAATAAAGATAATGATAATAGTAAAGATAATAATAATAAAGACAATGATAATAAAGATAATAATAATAATAATAATAAAGATCATGATAATAATAAAGAGAATAAAGATAATAATGATAAACATTTAATCCTAGTAAAAATTCCCTGTCTTAGGTCAGTTAGGATCCCCACTTTATTTTAAGAATGTGAAATGTCAGAATAATAGTAGAGAGAATGATTTATTTCAGCTTTCATCACATTCACAGTGGGTCAGAAGTTTACATACACTCAATTACTATTTGGTAGCATTGCCTTTCAATTATTTAACTTGGGTCAAACGTTTCGGGTAGCCTTCCACAAGCTTCCCACAATAAGTTGGGTGAATTTTGGCCCATTCCTCCTGACAGAGCTGGTGTAACTGAGTCAGGTTTGTAGGCCTCCTTGCTCTCACATGCTTTTTCAGTTCTGCCCACAGATTTTCTAGAAAATTGAGATCAGGGCTTTGTGATGGCCACTCCAACACCTTGACTTTGTTGTCCTTAAGCCATTTTGCCACAAGTTTGGAATTATGCTTGGGGTCATTGTGACCAAGCTTTAACTTCCTGACTGATGTCTTGAGATGTTGCTTCAATGTATCCACATAATTTTCCTTCCCTCATGATGCCATGTATTTTGTGAAGTGCACCAGTCCCCCCTGCAGCAAAGCACCCCCACGACATGATGCTGCCACCCCCATGCTTCATGGTTGGGATGGTGTTCTTCGGCTTGCAAGCCTTCCCCTTTTTCCTCCAAACATAATGACGGTCATTATGGCCAAACAGTTACATTTTTGTTTCATCAGACAAGAGGACATTTCTCCAAAAAGTACTATCTTTGTCCCCATGTGCAGTTGCAAACCGTAGTTTGGCTTTTTTATGGTGGTTTTGGAGCAGTGGCTTCTTCCTTGCTGAGCTGCCTTTCAGGTTATGTCGATATAGGACTCGTTTTACTGTGGATATAGATACTTTCCTCCAGCATCTTCACAAGGTCCTTTGCTGTTGTTCTGGGATTGATTTGCACTTCTCACACCAAAGTACGTTCATCTCTAGGAGACAGAACGCGTCTCCTTCGATGTAAAATAGCGCGACTAAGACCACCTCGGCAATCTTAGACTAATTCAGACTATTTTGAGGAAGTGGCTGCGTCTCAAGAGGGAAAAACAGTACTATCGTCCCATTTTTCTAGTTTTGCAAACAAAGATGTTTTAAGGGATTATGCGAGGCACTAAGAGAAAAAAGATCTACCTAGCACGCAGAGACCTTTAAGGCGGCAGACCTTTACAGGACAGATTCCTTCTCTAAGAAACAACCATCTCTCTCTCCATCTCCTTTTCTGTCTCTCTCTATGCAATTTTACATTTTAGTCATTTAGTCAACCAGAGCGATTTACAGTCAGTGCAGATATGTACAGTAGGTAGGACAGCTACCTATCTCAGTTATAGTAAGTACATGTTTCTTCAGTAAAGTAGCTATCACCAAGCCATAGCTAGTAGAGGGAAAGAGTGAAGTGCCAGTGTTACTTTATAAAGGGAGGGGGATTATTGAAGATACTCTTTGAATATGATTGGTGATTGCAGCTGTGAGTTGTAAACTGTAAACTGTAAACTGTAAACTGTAAACTGTAAACTGTGAGCTGTAAACTGTAAACTGTAAACTGTAAACTGTAAACTGTAAAATGTGAGGTTGTGCGCTGTGAACTGTGAGCTGTAAAAATGTGAGCTGTGAGCTGTGAGAACTGTGAGCTGTAAACTGTGAGTTGTGAGCTGGACCAAGCGTAATCTCTCGTGGATAGATCTACGTAAACAACTGGTATCGCAGGTGTTAGTATCTTTCGAATTTCGGAAGGTGAGGGGACATTGGCCCGTAACCTGAAAAGAGAGAGGGTAGAGCATCTCCTCGTTTCTAGCATCTCTTCTCTTAACACGTATGGGCCCAGAACTTAATGGAGAAGCTAAAAAAAATGATGTGAGACTTTAGTTCTGGGTTAACCAAGATTAGACTGAGCGTAATGCTCAGTCTGTATGGATGAAGCTTGTCCACTATGCGATTGTGGGGAAACGTTAGAGCTACAATCTGGGATTCGGTTATCAGTAAAAAATTGCAGCCTCGTTACCATTTGCTTTGGTATACAGGGATGAGATTGAGGACTTGGGCTAGGGAAATGTAATATTCTTCCCTCTCAAATTCATTCCAGACAGCACACTTGATGCAAAGGAATGACAGTCACAGTCCAAGAGTTGAACTTACATAACCATTGAACAGATTCTGGAGACAGGAACATGAGTTGACCTTCCATAACCTTTGAACAGATTCTGGAGACAAGGAACATATACATCGTGGTAGAACAGAGGGTTACCGGGGACAGGGCAGCTCTGTTCCCAGACTTTAAGGGTTACCGGGGACAGGGCACCTCTGTTCCCAGACTTTAAGGGTTACCGGGGACAGGGCACCTCTGTTCCCAGACTTTAAGGGTTACCGGGGACAGGGCAGCTCTGTTCCCAGACTTTAAGGGTTACCGGGGACAGGGCACCTCTGTTCCCAGACTTTAAGGGTTACCGGGGACAGGGCAGCTCTGTTCCCAGACTTTAAGGGTTACCGGGGACAGGGCAGCTCTGTTCCCAGACTTTAAGGGTTACCAGGGACAGGGCACCTCTGTTCCCAGACTTTAAGGGTTACCGGGGACAGGGCAGCTCTGTTCCCAGACTTTAAGGGTTACCGGGGACAGGGCACCTTTGTTCCCAGACTTTACGGGCTACCGGGGACAGGGCACCTCTGTTCCCAGACTTTAAGGGTTACCGGGGACAGGGCACCTCTGTTCCCAGACTTTAAGGGTTACCGGGGACAGGGCACCTCTGTTCCCAGACTTTAAGGTTTACCGGGGACAGGGCACCTCTGTTCCCAGACTTTAAGGGCTACCGGGGACAGGGCACCTCTGTTCCCAGACTTTAAGGGTTACCGGGGACAGGATGTGGTTTGATGTGGGTGTTTTCCTCGGGTGTGTCTATGCCACAATTATGACACACCCATCTGTCAGAACTTCTCCCCTACTCAATCACAACAAACAAAACCTCCTACAGGTTGAGTTCAATAACTACAGGCAGATGTACGGTAAGATGCCGGAGGAAGCGTTGAACATGTCAGTTACCTACAGAGTAATATTAGAAGAACGTAATTGCTGACTTTACGTAGATGTTCTAAACTTAAGTGTTTTGATAACTTTCTAATGTAGTAACAGGTCCATGTAGAATAAACCATCCTTTACATAATACCATAGAAGCAGTGGTCTGCTAAAAATAACAATGTGAAACTTTCATCTTTCATTGTCATTCCCAGTCGATACAGATACTGCGTATATCAGCCTTTTGTCTGGTGGTAACGGGGCTACCATGGCCAACATGCTATAGATACAGTAGCTAGGTTAATTGCTGCACTTTCTCCCCAACCCATTTCAGATTGAAACGACAGCCTACCTGTTGGTTTCTCGTTACTCCCTTCTCATTTAACTTTAAATTCCCTCATTTTTATTTGTTATCTTGCATTGCATGAGTGAACTCTCACTCCACTTGCTACACATTGTAGCTTCTTTGCCGCTTTGATTGTCCAACAAGCTACACACGTGAAAGCTACCGGTGGGCTGCTGGTCATTTTACGGGTGGGGCACACCGTGCACATCATTAAAAAAAATATATATATATATATATATATACATGTTTGATCATTTGAAATATCATGGTGTATCCTTCCAAGTAACAATGTCACATAGATATTTTAATTCAATTTAGAAAAAGCCTTTTCAGTGTTAAACTGTCATGTTGTGTTGCTGCCATGTTGTTGTCATGTTGTGTTGCTACCATGTTGTTGTCATGTTGTGTTGCTAGCATGTTGTTGTCATGTTGTGTTAATACCATGTTGTTGTCATGTTGTGTTGCTGCCATGTTGTTGTCATGTTGTGTTGCTACCATGTTGTTGTCATGTTGTGTTGCTGCAATGTTGTTGTCATGTTGTGTTAATACCATGTTGTTGTCATGTTGCGTTGCTACCATGTTGTTGTCATGTTGCGTTGCTACCATGTTGTTGTCATGTTGTGTTGCTAACATGTTGTTTTTATGTTGCTACCGTGCTGTGTTGTCATGTGTTGCCCGACTTGCTATGTTGTCGTCTTAGGTCTCTCTTCATGTAGTGTTGTGTTGTCTCTCTTGTCATGATGTGTGTTTTGTCCTATATATTAATTTATTTTTTACTTTTGATTCCAGCCCCCATGCACGCAGGATACCAATTGCCTTTTGGTAGGCCGTCATTGTAAATAAGAAATTTGTTCTTAACTGACATGCCCAGTTAAATAAATGTTAAATAAAAATGTAAAGAAAATTATTTTAGTATACTCACACAAGTATTCGAATACAAAAGTTCATTCGAAAATTCGGATAACAGTGCACATCACTATTTATGACCCAAAAAATATTATTTACACTTTTCTGACAATTTTTCTGACTAATATCGATGGCGCAAAGGCTGTTTTAAAGGAATCAGTTGGCTTTCAGGGTCAGTCGCTCTTTAACGGTTACTAGGGACAGGCCACCTCTCTTTAACGGTTACTAGGGACAGGGCTTCTCTCTTTAACGGTTACTAGGGACAGGGCACCTCTAACGGTTACTAGGGACATGTCACCTCTCTTTAATGGTTACTAGGGACAGGGCTCCACTCTTTAATGGTTACTAGGGACAGGGCACCTCTCTTTAATGGTTACTAGGGACAGGGCTCCGCTCTTTAATGGTTACTAGGGACATGTCACCTCTCTTTAATGGTTACTAGGGACAGGGCTCCACTCTTTAATGGTTACTAGGGACAGGGCACCTCTCTTTAATGGTTACTAGGGACAGGGCTCCGCTCTTTAATGGTTACTAGGGACATGTCACCTCTCTTTAATGGTTTCTAGGGACAGGGCATCTCTCTTTACAGGTTACCAGAGGCAGGGCATCTCTCTTTGTTACCAGGGACAGGGCACCTCTGTTTAACAGTTAGTAGGGACAGGGAAACTATTTTCTATGGTTACCAGGGACAGGTCACCTCTCTTGAATGCTTACTAGGGACATGGTGTAATGTAAAAATCCTCCCAGTGCGAAAATTTGTTGTAAAATGTTTCACAGCGTGAAAATGTTCCAGGTCAATAATTGTTTGTGAGTCTGTGTGGATGTTTCTCCCTTGCCCTTGATTTAGCTAGCTAACTGGCACACATAGCTGTAAACTGGCCGAGATGGCTTATTCTCATAGGTGTGCAGTTCTAACTTGTTTGTATAGCTAAATAACTAACTAACTAAGTATGAAAAAATTACATAGTGCCCAAGTCTTTGCAATCGTAAAGAAATCTCTCCTCACATAAACCCTCAGCACTTTGACGAGCGAGTCCTGGTATTTATATGCTGACCTCATCAAGCATCTTGATTGGACAGAGTCAATACTCCTGGCCACCATTGATTGGCAGATGTGTGAAGCAAATGCGCACGTCCACAAAACAGATTTTCGAGGTCGAGGGAGCGTGTGAGAGAAACATCCGCATGAGCTCAGCCATCCACATAAAGAGATGTGCTCAGCCATCCACATAAAGAGATAAGCTCAGCCATCCACATCAAGAGATGTGCTCAACCATACACATAAAGAGATAAGCTCAGCCATTCACCTAAAGAGATGTGCTCAGCCATCCACATAAAGAGATAAGCTCAGCCATTCACATCAAGAGATGAGCTCAGCCATTCACATCAAGAGATGAGCATGCAAACATTGAACTGGGAACATTTTACAGCATGACATTACATCCAGAACACGATCAGAGCGATTGGGAACTAGTTCACGCTGGGAAGATTTTTACACGACACAAGGCACCTCTCTTTAAGGGTGACTAGGGACAGGGCATCTCTGTTGAAGGGTTACTAAGGACAGGGCACCTCTGTTGAAGGGTTATTAGGGACAGGGCATCTCTCTTTAAGGGTTACTAGGGACAGGGCATGTCTGTTTAAGGGTGACTAGGGACATGGCACCTCTGTTGAAGGGTGACTTGGGACAGGGCATCTCTCTTCAAGGGTTACTAGGGACAGGGCATGTCTGTTGAAGGGTTACTAAGGACAGGGCACCTCTGTTGAAGGGTTATTAGGGACAGGGCATCTCTCTTCAAGGGTTACTAGGGACAGGGCACCTCTGTTGAAGGGTGACTAGGGACAGGGCATCTCTCTTTAAGGGTTACTAGGGACATGGCACCTCTGTTGAAGGGTTACTAGGGACAGGGCATGTCTGTTTAAGGGTGACTAGGGACATGGCATCTCTGTTTAAGGGTTATTAGGGACAGGGCACCTTTCTTTAAGGGTTACTAGGGACAGGGCGCCTCTGTTTAAGGGAAACTAAGAACAGGGCACCTCTGTTTATTTATTCTTTCTCTGCCGGTTTAATGGCTCATGACTGGTTTACCTTATTAAACTGGGCTTTGAACGAACGCAGAGCGCCACTAAACCCCCCACACACACACACACACACACGCCACTACTGAAACTGTCCTGATGGCTGAGAGGGGGATCAATTCCACCCTCAATTCCCATCTGCCCTGCTCGCCAAATGGACTTATGTGCAGGATGATGTTACTATCACAGACCGTCAATGTCCCAAATGGCACCTTATTCTTTTTTTAGTGCACTACTTTTGACCAGGACCTATAGAGCTAAAGTAGTGCACTATGAAGGGAATAGGGTTTAATTTGGAATGCAGATTGTGTTAATAATGGCATTAGGACATGTCCCTTAAAGCCATATGGTTATTCTATTAAAGCCATATGGTTCTTCTATTAAAGCCATATGGTTCTGCTATTAAAGCCATATGGTTCTTCTATAAAAAGCCATTCGGTTCTTCTATTATAGCCATATGATTATTTTATTAAAGCCGTATGGTTCTTCTATAAAAGCCATAAGGTTCTTCTATAAAAGCCAAATGGTTATTCTATAAAAGCCATAAGGTTCTTCTATAAAAGCCAAATGGTTCTTCTATAAAAGCCATATGGTGTAATTTTTTCCATGAATACGAAATAAGGACAGTTAAAATGCGAAAGTCTCTCACCACTGTAGCGTATGACAGCAGGAAAATAGAGTGTCCTGAAGAGACACTGTAGTCAATAAACCCTGATTATCTACCACCAACACGTCCACTGAGTCGTCATAGAAACACAATTCTAACCTCAGTCTCAGTAGCTATGTGTGTCTTTAGGGTTAGGGTAATGAACATAGACTTCAGCCTCCATAGAGGGGACCTTACCCCAGCTAGCGCTATGGTAATCAACATAGACTTCAGCCTCCATAGAGGTTACCTTACCCTAGCTTGTTAGGGAGCGGCAGCTGAGGTGTCGGTTTTGGAGAGTCTGCCGTGCCCAAAGTAAAATGCTTGCCACTCAGGCTCAGAAAATAGGATATGCACATAATTAGTACTATTGGATAGGAAACACTCTGAGGTTTCCAAAAGTGTTAACTTCTTAGGGATTGGTGGACCGCTAGCGACAATATCTGGTGAAATTGCAGAGCCAAATTCAAAATAAAAATTGTAATATTAAATACAAGTGTGTTACAGCATTCAAAAGCTTGGAATCTTGGTAATCTAACTGCTTTGTCAGATTTCAAAAAGGCTTTACGGCGAAAGCACAACATTCTATTATCTGAGGACAGCGCCCCACAACAAAATATTGTTCAAACCAGCACAGGCGTTACAAATCAAATATATCGAAAAAATAAATCACTTACCTTTGAAGATCTTCCTCTGTTTGCAACCTCAAGGGTCCCAGGAACACAAGAATGGTCGTTTTGTTCGATAAAGTCTTACTTTATATCCCAAAAAGGCAGTTTAGTTGGCGCCATGGAATTCTGTAATCCAGTCATTCAACTTGCAGACAAAGAAATCCCAAAAGTACCGGTCATCCAAACAAGTCAAACGATGTTTCTAATTAATCCTCAGGTTGTCAAATATCTAAATAAACGATAATATTTCAGACGGAGAATAGTCTGTTCAAAAGGGAAGAAGAGCTCGAACACAGTCACACACACAAAACAGTAGTGTCCGTTTAAACAGACACTTGGCAAAACTTCATATTCTTGTTCGTTTTTTAAAAACAAGCCTGAAACCATGTCTAAAGACTGTTGACATCTAGTGGAAGCCATAGGAACTGCAATCTGGGAGCTAATTCCCTCTATAGACAATAGCAAGTCAATGGAAAAACTGTGAAATAAAAAAAAACATTTTCCGGATGGATTTTCCTCCGGTTTTCGCCTTCCATATCAGTTCTGTTATACTCATAGACATTATTTTAACCGTTTTAGAAACTTCAGAGTGTTTTCTATCCAATACAATTATACGCATATGCTAGCTTCTGGGACTGAGTAACATACAGTTTACTTTGGGCACATCAGACTGTCTGAACTTCCGAACACTGCCCCATAGCCCGTAGAGGATTAACCTTATTTGGCACTATATACAGTTGAAGTCGAAAGTTTACATACACTTAGATTGGAGTCATTAATTGGCATGTAACCATAGCGGAACCCTGCTACGTGAGACTCATGAGGTCAGCACACAGTTGGCCCAGCGTCGTCCGGGTTAGGGGAGGGTTTGGTCGGATGGGATGTCATTTTCCCATCACACTCTAGCGACTCCTTGTGGCGGGCCGGGCGCAATGCACGCTGATTTCGGTCGCCAGCTGTGTTTCCTCCGACACATTGGTGCG
Source organism: Brachymystax lenok tsinlingensis (assembly GCA_030435695.1). NCBI lineage: Eukaryota > Metazoa > Chordata > Actinopteri > Salmoniformes > Salmonidae > Brachymystax > Brachymystax lenok. The sequence goes on along the minus strand of CM059804.1, from coordinate 4,584,955 downwards.
GCTGGCTTCCGGGTTTATACAGGCAGTGTGTCAAGAGGCAGAGCGTCTCGGCAGAGTCGTGTTTCGGAGGACGCATGGCTCTCGACGTTCGACCTCTCCCGAGTCCATATGGGAGTTGCAGCGATGGGACAAGACTGTAACTACCAATTGGGGAGAAAAAGGGATAAAAAAAAGTTTGATATAAATTAAGAACCATTAAAGAAAAGATGGTTCCGCAATGGTTACAACCCTTTTGGGGGCTATATAGAACCCTTTTTTTATCAGTATTTATAGAACCTTTATAAGCAATGGTTTATAAAGAACCTACAGGAATTTTATGTTGTTAAACTTCCATTGGTTTAATTATTGTGTTTATTAACTAGATGAATCAGGTATGGTGGCTCTGGAACAATTGGGGGTCCCTGAGGAGAGAATTGAAAACTACTGACTTAGTCAACAGTTCTCATTTCACACAAGGCCAATTCGTGATTCTTTCACATGTCACTATCACTGGCCATAATCATATTTAACATGTAACAGCATAACTCAACAGGTCAGATCAACTGGAATGACACTCATTCACGGTTGCATTAAAAAAGAGCTGAGAACAAACCCAAAAGCCCCCCAAAAATATTCTAATGATCCGCCGCCCCTACATTTTAATCAAGAGTAAAATACCTAATCCATATAGCATTAGTTATTTTCAATCAAACGAATCATAATGATACATAGGATTTAATAACGTCCCACCTAAGTCTGCTGTTCTTCTAATGAAGCTTATTCATATAATAAAACATTTGCCTGCAAGCTGTTTTTAATATTAGTTTCTAAACAGGTATTCATTGTATATCTAGAATCAGAATAAGACAACATCTGTTGATAGTCCTCACAACTACCTGCATTATAAACCCACTAATCTCATTAAAATATAGAATTAGTATAATTTAAATATTACATTAGAGTTTCATTGAATTAGAAAGAGGGAGAGAGAGAGAGAGAGAGAGAGAGAGAGAGAGAGAGAGAGAGAGAAACAGAGAGAGAGAGAGAGAGAGAGAGAGAGAGAGAGAGAGAGAAAACATGGGAAACTGCTATTTTACTGTAATACTTTTTATTAATAAAACTACTCATCCTTAAATATTCTTTGTGTCCTATGGGCCTTGGTCAAAAGTAGTGTACTACACAGGGGGTCCCATTTGGGATGCACATTTTTAAGCACTAATTTATAATCCTTCAATATCCACATGGTTCTGCTACAGCTTCTAACTTTTGCTGTCCACATCAACTCACACCGATGTGTAGAGAGCAATGTATTTAATAGGTGGGAGATAATTGGTCAACACCAAAGCCTCAGTCCACATAGTGGGCAATTCCACGGTAACGGAATTGCGCTGAGACTACGATGTTTTCACTTGAAATGTATGCCAAACTAAAAACATTGATTTAAAAGTATAACAAACTTTACAACTCTATGCACAAGGACTTCTTTTAACAATTTACACTGAACATTTTACAAAAACACATTTACTGGAAAAACTGCGCAGATGCAAAGTTTGGTATAAAAAAAAAAAAAAGTTTTCATGTGACCAGATTTTCCAAATAATATGCTCCAAATTAAGATTCAAATCTGTCTTCAGAAAGAATGGGGTGTCATCTATGAAATGACACCTTTTGTTAGAAAAAAATATATTTTGGTTATTGAACTACAGTATGTGAAGTGGAATAAAACCCAGTAACAGAATGATGGTAACAGAATGACCTGATCTGTACTATACAGAAATGCATAATTACGGATAATAATAATTAAGAATGTCATTCTCTTCATGGTGATGTATCTGAAATAGGTACCGAAAGGTAGAAATATGCAATATCCTCTTTAAAATATTTGGTTATTTTTCTACACACTATTATTTTAATAAAACCAAAATTTGGTTGCTCTACTAAGCTCCACTGTGCTGTACATTGAAGTCCAAACTTGTGAAACAGGGACGTCTGTGATTGCTGGCCATGCACGCCTCCAACTCAATCATCTAGTTTGCAGACGGCATAACAGTAGTAGGCTTGATTACCAACAACGACGACACAGCCTACAGGGAGGAGGTGAGGGCCCTGGGAGTGTGGTGTCAGGAAAATAACCTCTCACTCAACATAAAAAAAAAAACTCAGGAGGTTGAAGAAATTTGGCTTGGCACCTAAAACCTTCGCAAACTTTTACAGATCGCAAACTTTTACTGTATCACCGCCTGGTATGGCAACTGCACCGCCCGCAACCGCAGGGCTCTCCAGAGGGTAGTGCGGTCTGCCCAAACGTATCACCGGGGACAAACTACCGGCCCTCCAAGACACCGACAGCACCCGATGTCACAGGAAGGCCAATAATATCTTCAAGGGCAACAACCATCCGAGCCACAGCCTGTTCATCCTGCTATCATCCAGAAGGCGAGGTCAGTACAGGTGCATCAAAGCTGGGATCGAGAGACTGAAAAACAGCTTCTACCTCAAGGCCATCAGACTGTTAGATAGTCATCACTAGCATATTAGAGGCTGCTGCCTAGATACATAGACTTGAAATCAATGGTCACTTTAATAATGTTTACATATTGTGCATTACTCATCTCATATGTATATACTGTATTCTATTCTACTGTATCTTAGTCTATGCCGCTCTGACATCGCTTGTCCATATGTTGATATATTCTTAATTCCATTCCTTTACTTAGATTTATGTGTATTGTTGTGAAATTGTTTTAGATATTACTTGTTAGATACTACTGCACCTTAGGAGCTAGAAACACAAGCATTTCGCTACACCCGCAATAACATCTGCTAAACACGTGTATGTGACCAACAATGATTTTGATTTGGTTCAGATTTTGTCTGAACCAATCATAGACGTTTATGTTAAACAAGTTTGGACATCAATGTACAGCACAGTAGAGCACATTACAGTACAGTACAGAACAGAACAGTACAGTACAACTCAGTACAGTACATTACAGTACAGTACAGTACAGTACAGAACAGAACAGAACAGAACAACTCAGTACAGTATATTATAGTACAATATAGTACATCTCAGTACAGTACAGCACAGTACAGTACAGTACAGCACAGTACAGTACAGTACAGTACAGAACAGAACAACTCAGTACAGTACATTATAGTACATTATAGTACATCTCAGTACAGTACAGTAGAGTACAGTACAGTACAGTACAGAACAGAACAGAACAGTACAGCTAAGTACATTACATTATAGTACATTATAGTACATCTCAGTACAGTACAGTACAGCACAGTACAGTACAGAACAGAACAGTACAGCTAAGTACATTACATTATAGTACATTATAGTACATCTCAGTACAGTACAGTACAGCACAGTACAGTACAGTACAGAACAGAACAGTACAGCTAAGTACATTACATTATAGTACATTATAGTACATTATAGTTCTGTACAGTACAGTACAGAACAGAACAGAACAGAACCGTACAGTACAGTACAGTACAGTACAACTCAGTACAGTACATTATAGTACATTATAGTACATCTCAGTACAGTACAGTGCATTAGAATATAGTTCAGTACAGTATAGCACAGTATAGTTTAATATAGTGTAGTACAGTACAGTAGAGTTTAGTAGAATATAGTTCAGTACAGTATAGCACAGTATAGTTTAATATAGTGTAGTACAGTAGAGTTTAGTAGAATATTGTTCAGTAGAGTATAGCACAGTATAGTTCAATATAGTGTAGTACAGTACAGTACAGTAGAATATTGTTCAGTACAGTATAGTACAGAATAGTTTAATATAGTGTAGTACAGTACAGTAGAGTTTTGTAGAATATAGTTCAGTACAGTATAGTACAGTATAGTTTAATATAGTGCAGTACAGTACAGTACAGTAGAATATTGTTCAGTACAGTATAGCACAGTATAGTTCAATATAATGTAGTACAGTAGAGTTTAGTAGAATATTGTTCAGTACAGTATAGTTCAATATAGTGTAGTACAGTCCAGTATCGTAGAATATTGTTCAGTACAGTATAGCACAGTATAGTTCAATACAGTGTAGTACAGTAGAGTAGAATATTGTTCAGTACAGCACAGTATAGTGTAGTACATTACAGTAGAGTTTCGTAGAATGTTGTTCAGTACAGTATAGCACAGTGCAGTAGAATATAGTGCAGTATACAGTACAGTACAGAACAGTACATTATAGTACATCTCAGTACAGTACAGTAGAGCACATTACAGTACAGTACAGCTCAGTACAGTACATTATAGTACATTATAGTACATCTCAGTACAGTACGGTGCATTAGAATATAGTTCAGTACATTATAGCACAGTTTAGTTTAATATAGTGTAGTACAGTACAGTAGAGATTAGTAGAATATTGTTCAGTACAGTATAGTGTAGTACAGTACAGTAGAATATTGTTCAGTACAGTATAGTACAGTATAGTTTAATATAGTGTAGTACAGTACAGTAGAGTTTAGCAGAATATTGTTCAGTACAGTATAGTACAGTATAGTTTAATATAGTGTAGTACAGTACAGTACAGTAGAATATAGTTCAGTACAGTATAGCACAGTATAGTTCAATATAGTGTAGTACAGTACATTAGAGTTTAGTAGAATATTGTTCAGTAGAGTATAGTACAGTATAGTATAATATAGTGTAGTACAGTACAGTAGAGTTTTGTAGAATATTGTTCAGTACAGTATAGTACAGTATAGTTGAATATAGTGCAGTACAGTACAGTACAGTAGAATATTGTTCAGTACAGTATAGTACAATATAGTGTAGTACAGTACAGTAGAATATTGTTCAGTACAGTATAACACAGTATAGTTCAATATAGTTTAGTACAGTACAGTAGAGTTTTGTAGAATATAGTTCAGTACAGTATAGTGTAGTACAGTACAGTAGAATATTGTTCAGTACAGTATAGTACAGTATAGTTTAATATAGTGCAGTACAGTACAGTACAGTAGAATATTGTTCAGTACAGTATAGCACAGTATAGTTCAATATAGTGTAGTACAGTAGAGTTTAGTAGAATATTGTTCAGTACAGTATAGTTCAATATAGTGTAGTACAGTAGAGTTTAGTAGAATATTGTTCAGTACAGTATAGCACAGTATAGTTCAATACAGTGTAGTACAGTAGAGTAGAATATTGTTCAGTACAGCACAGTATAGTGTAGTACATTACAGTAGAGTTTCGTAGAATGTTGTTCAGTACAGTATAGCACAGTGCAGTAGAATATAGTGCAGTATACAGTACAGTACAGAACAGTACATTATAGTACATCTCAGTACAGTACAGTAGAGCACATTACAGTACAGTACAGCTCAGTACAGTACATTATAGTACATTATAGTACATCTCAGTACAGTACGGTGCATTAGAATATAGTTCAGAACAGTATAGCACAGTGCAGTAGAATATAGTGCAGTATACAGTACATTACAGAACAGTACATTATAGTACATCTCAGTACAGTACAGTAGAGCACATTACAGTACAGTACAGCTCAGTACAGTACATTATAGTACATTATAGTACATCTCAGTACAGTACGGTGCATTAGAATATAGTTCAGAACAGTATAGCACAGTGCAGTAGAATATAGTGCAGCATACCTTTTTATTTTTTTTTATTTTATTTTTGTGTCTTTTGTTTATTTATTTGTTTACTAGGCAAGTCAGTTAAGAACAAATTCTTATTTTCAATGACGGCCTAGGAACAGTGGGTTAACTGCCTTGTTCAGGGGCAGTACCTTGTCAGCTCGGGGAATTGAACTTGCAACAACCCACCCTGCCACCCTGCCATCAGTATAATATAGTACAGTACAGTGCAGTACAATATTGTTCAGCACAGTGTAGTACAGTATAGACAGCATAGCACAGTGCAGTAGAATATAGTGCAGTATACAGTATAGTAAAGTATGGTACAGTACAGTATAGTATAGTACAGTAAACCTAGAGATAAACAGCTTCTATAGGAGGACCAGTCAAGAATAGCGCTCATCAGGTTAACATGGCTAACGTCGCTGGTCACAGGGCTAACCACTACCACTGACCTGCTGTCTCTCACACCGCCACACATGGGGCCCTGACTGGCCCTGCAGGGGGGCTTTTGTCACCTGCCAACCCAGAGAAAGAACAACAAATTGCCCTGTCAGGATCTCTGGCCCCTGCAGTTGTATATGTATTTATTATGGATCTTCATTAGTTCCTGCACAGGCAACAGCTACTCTTCCTGTGGTTTATTATGGATCCCCATTAGTTCTTGCCATGGCAGCAGCTACTCTTCCTGGGGTTTATTATGGATCTTCATTAGTTCCTGCACAGGCAACAGCTACTCTTCCTGGGGTTTATTAAGGATCCCCATTAGTTCTTGCCAAGGCAGCAGCTACTCTACCTGTGGTTTATTATGGATCTTCATTAGTTCCTGCACAGGCAACAGCTACTCTTCCTGGGGTTTATTAAGGATCCCCATTAGTTCCTGCCGAGGCAGCAGCTACTCTTCCTGGGGTTTGTTATGGATCCCCATTAGTTCCTGCCAAGGCAGCAGCTACTCTTCCTGGGGTTTATTATGAATCCCCATTAGTTCCTGCCAAGGCAGCAGCTACTCTTCCTGGGGTTTATTATGGAACCCACTAGTTCCTGCCAAGGCAGCAGCTACTCTTCCTGGGGTTTATTATGGAACCCATTAGTTCCTGCCAAGGCAGCAGCTACTCTTCCTGGGGTTTATTATGGAACCCATTAGTTCCTGCCAAGGCAACAGCTACTCTTCCTGGGGTTTATTATGGATATCCATTAGTTCCTGCCCAGGCAGCAGCTACTCTTCCTGGGGTTTATTATGGATCCCCATTAGTTCCTGCCAAGGCAGCAGCTACTCTTCCTGGGGTTTATTATGGATATCCATTAGTTCCTGCCAAGGCAGCAGCTACTCTTCCTGGGGTCAGGAAAACACATTAAGGCAATTACATCACAAATAAAACAAAAGATAAAACAGTACATCATATAACATTATTACACCACTACATATCTACAATACAACATGTATAATACTACCATATAACTATTTTACAATGTACGTGTATGTAGAGTGTTAGCGTTTGTATGCGTGTGTCTGTACCCATGTGTGTGTCTCTTCACAGTCCCCGCTGTTCAATCACATGTATTTTTATCTGTTTTTTTAAATCCAGTTTTACTGCTTGCATCAGTTACCTGATGTGGAATAAAGATCTATGTAGTCATGGCTCTAGTACTGTGCGCCTCCCATAATCTGTTCTGGACTTGGGGATTGTGAAGAGATCTCTGGTGGCATGTCTTGTGGGGTATGCACGGGTGTCTGAGCTGTGTGCTAGTAGTTTAACTTGTTAGGGAGTGGCAGCTGAGGGGTCGGTTTTGGAGAGCCTGGCGTGCCCAAAGTAAAATGCCTCCCATTCAGGCCCAGAAAATAGGATATGCACATATTTAGTACCATTGGATAGGAAACACGCTGAATTTTCCAAAAGTGTTAACCATTTGTCTGTGAGTGAAACAGAACGCATATGGCAGGCGAAACTCCGAGGAATTTCTGTCCTGGAAAAAGTGATTTTTACACATTGCTCATTTGGAACCCCTCCCTCATGAAAATGACCATATAAGGGCATATGAATGCAGTACCCATCGCTTCCTTTAGATGTCAACAGTCTCGAGACAGTGTAAATTTTCTATTTGGATGAATTAGACCAGAGAAGAAGAGCAAACCAGTTAGTGACCTTTTTATGTCAACAGTACCCAGTGCGCGTTCCCGACAAGGCACGCAGTGTCTTTTTTACCGTCTTTATCGATCAGTTTATATTCCGGTTGATTTATAATAGTAAATATACGTAAAAGTGTTCCTAAGGATACATTTAAAACTATGTTTGATTGTTCTTGGACAAGTTTATAGGTATAAGATGAACGAGTTTGCGTCACGTTTCAATGGAGTAGTGGAGGCTGTCGTTTCTGATTATAACGCGCAAACCAAATGGAGATTTATGGATAAAATACATTACTTTTTCTAACAAAAGAACCATGGATTGTCTTCGTTGGACACTTAGGATGACCTCAGCAGAAGTTCTTCAACAGGTAATTGATTTGTTTTCGCTGTGAAATGTGTTATATGTGGGCCATGATGGCTAATCGATTCATGGCTATGGGAAAAATATGTGAGGTGCTACCCTCAAACTATCAAATGTGCTGCTTTCGCCGTGAAGCCTTTTTGAAATCTGACAACGCTGTGATATTGCTTTTGATGAGTATGGAACACTTGTATATTGGTGGATGTTTAATAATTCAACTTTTGGATTTTGAATTTGGCGCCTTACATTTCACGCTAGCGCCCCAGCAATCCCTGAGACGTTAAACAGACAGCTCAGTGCATTCAGCTTGTCAACACCACTTACAAAAACAAATAGTGATGAAGTCAATCTCTCCTCCACTGTGAGCTATGAGAGATTGGCATGCATATTATTAATATTAGCTCTCTGTGTACATCCAAGGGCCAGCCGTGCTGCCCTTTTCTGAACCAATTGTAATTTTCCTAAGGCCTTCTTTTTGGCACCTGAACACACGACTGAACAGTAGTCCAGTACCTACAACACTAGGGCCTGTAGGACCTGCCTTGTTGATAGTGTTGGTAAGAAGGCGGAGTAGCGCTTTATTATGGATTGACTTCTCCGCATTTTAGCTACTGATGTATCAATATGTTTTGACTATGACAGTTGACCTCAACTTGTTCAATGTCCACATTATTCATTACAAGATTAAGGTTTTAGTGAATGATTTGTCCCAAATACAATGCTTTTAGTTTTAGAAATATTTAGGGCAAATGTATTCCTTGCCACCCATTCCGAAACTAACAGCAGCTCTTTGATAAGTGTTGCAGTCATTTCAGTCACTGTAGTCGCTGACGTGTATAGTGTTGAGTCATCCACATACATAGTCACACTGGCTTTACTCAAAGCCAGTGGCATGTCGTTAGTAAAGATTGAAAAAAGTAAGGGGCCAAGACCACTGCCCTGGGGAATTCCTAATTCTACCTGGATTATGTTGGAGTGGCTTCCATTAAAGAACACCGTCTGTTTTCTGTTAGACTGGAAACTCTTTATCCACATTATAGCAGGGGGTGTAAAGCCATAACACAATGTGTTTTTCCAGCAGCAAACTGTGATCGATAATGTAAAAACAGCACTGAAGTCAAAGAAAACAGCCCCCCGACAGTCTGTGTGACCCCCGGGCCAGGATAATGCAGGACCTTTTGGCCTCCTTTGGTATTCATCTGGCCTGGAAATGTAAAGAGGTGTTGAATGGATGGAGTCTAACAACTTTCCCTCCTAAATAGAAAAGTGCTGATCTGTGTATGTGGGAGTAAGGGAGAGGAAACACTTCTGTGTGCGTGTGTGTGCGTGTGTGTGCGTGTGTGCGTGTGTGTGTGCGTGTGTGTGTGCGTGCGTGTGTGCGTGCATGTGTGTTTTTGTGTGTGTGTGCGTACGTGCATGTGTGTGTGTGTGTGTGTGTGTTGTATGTGCATTTATTCAGGAATCCAGACAGACTGCGACAGACACTGCTAGACACCATCATTCATCACAGTTTATGAACAAATAATCAGGGAAGTAGACTAGTACTAGGTTGATTCAACGCCACTGGAGAGAGGATTCAACCTAATCTAGTGAATTATGTTCAGACAAACACAAACATCTCGGATACAGAGTAACTGCTAGACATGATCCTACTGTTGCACACACAAATCCTAGCAGCTTACAGGCACTCACAGACACACACACACGCACGCAAACACACAGCACGCACACACAATAACACACACACGCACGCAAACACACAGCACGCACACACAATAACACACACAAGCACGCAAACACACAGCACGCACACACACTAACACACACACGCACGTAAACACACAGCACGCACACACACAGCATTCACACAAGCACCAACACTAACACACACACGCACACACACGCACACACACACACACACACTAACACACACATGCATGCACACACACAGCACGCACACACACACAGCACGCACGCACACACGCACCAACACTAACACACACACACGCACACACACACACACACACACAGTACGCACACACACAGCACGCACACACGCACCAACACTAACACACACACGCACGCACACACACACTAACACACACATGCACGCACACACACACTAACACACACATGCACGCACACACACAGCACGCACACACACAGCACGCACACATGCACACACACTAACACACACACACGCACGCACACACACGCACGCACACACACACTAACACACACACGCACACACACAGCACGCACACACACAGCACGTACACACACACACACACTAACACACACACACACTAACACACACACGCACACACACACACTAACACACACAGCACGTACACACGCACACACACTAACACACACACAGCACGCACACACACAGCACGCACACACGCACACACACTAACACACACACACGCACGCACACACACTAACACACACACACTAACACACACTAACACACACACACACACTAACACACACATGCACGCACACACACACTAACACACACACGCACACACACAGCACGCACACACACAGCACGCACACACACAGCACGCACACACACAGCACGCACACACACAGCACGCACACACGCACACACACTAACACACACGCACACACACACTAACGCACGCACACACTAACACACACACACACTAACACACACACAGCACGCACAGGAAGACTAAAACTGTGAAATGTAAGACACAACCAGGAGTATAACAGTTCCATCAGAGCAGAAACGCTGTTCGTCTTGCAGAAGAAGTCCCACAGAAGAAAACTCCCATGATCCTATAGTTTAGTCCATCATTTTAATACCCGTGACGCTAACGCATCTCAATACATTTTCCCATTTTGCTTGAAGAGGTTGTAGCCATCACCATGCAAGGTACGTTAGTGCGGAGACTAGTACAGGCAGACAAAACACGATGTCGATTTGAACTGCTGCTTTCCTCACATCCTCGTCGACTATAGTAGATGACAGCAGGCCTGCTGTATCCCAAACAACTCATCTGTATAAGCTACAATCCAGCATGCACAACTCAGACACACACGCACACACACACGCACACGCACGCACGCACGTACGTACGCACACACGCACACACGCACACACACACACACACACACACACCGCTATATGTTTCTAATAAGCACAGTCAATCTCCTTAATGGTGGTAAAACCACACAGATCTAAGCAGGATCTAAGCAGGAACAGAAAGCTCTGCAGTAGAACATAAAACATCTGCTGTGTGTGTATATATATATGTATGTGTGTGTATATATATGTGTATATATGTGTATGTATGTGTGTGCGTGCGTGTATATATGTGTATGTATGTGTGTGTGTGCGTGTGTGTATATATGTGTGTATGTGTGTGTGTGTGCGTGTATATATGTGTGTGTATGTGTGTGTGCGTGCATATATGTGTGTGTATGTGTGTGTGCATGCGTGCGTGTATATATGTGTGTGTGCATGCGTGCGTGTATATATGTGTGTGTGTGTGTGTGTGTATATATGTGTGTGTATGTGTGTGTGCACGTGTGTGTGTGTATATATGTGTGTGGCTATGACAGGGGAGGGAAGGGGAGGTAGCAGAGGCAGAAAGGGAGAGAGGGGAGGGGGTTAGAAGGGTTAACAAGCCACTCAACACATAACCTCTCTCCTCGCCGTTCGTCCTCTTCTGATCCTCTAACAACCCCACAGTAGCTAACACTCGCACAGTCAGACCTGGGTTCAAATACTATTTAAAATAAAAAAATATATATATTTCAGCTGTGCTTGATTAAGCTTGCCTGGCATTCCAAACAGACACAAACACGCTAAAAGTATTTGAAAGATTTCAAATACTATTTGAAACCCTGGTCTTCTTCATAATAGTGTCACGGTGGACAGGAGAAGTTGTAACACTATCCCAATTACAGATAATAAAAATAATACATGTTTAAGACCCCTCCTGTGACTCCTTCATAAACAGCAGCACTATTAAAACTATGAAAAGCTATTTCTACTGTGGCACAGCGAGATCATTTAAACGAGCCAGTGAATGTTAATGAGAGAAGACTGAGGCTGCCATCAACGGCTAATGTGTATGTCCTTTCTGAGTTTACTCTACTCTAAGGAGGGTCGCAAAGCGCATCCTATTTCCTTATATAGCCAAATGGACCCTGGTAAAAAGTAGTGCACTATAAAGGGAAATAGGATGGCATTTGGGACGCATACCCTATTTAGGTTTTGGGTGATGGATGCCAAATGACCAATGAGCACTTAAAAAGAGGATGCATGTAGAGCAACACCTATAACCCTACAAATATACACAACACACCTATAACCCTACGAATATACATTTAAAACACCTATAACCCTACAAATATACATTTAAAACACCTATAACCCTACGAATATACATTTAACACACATATAACCCTGCAAAAAAACACAACACACCTATAACCCTAGAAATTTACACAACACACCTATAACCCAAGAAATAAACACAACACACCTATAACCCTACAAATATACACAACACACCTATAACCCTACAAATATACACAACACACCTATACCCCTACAAATATACACAACACACCTATAACCCTACAAATATACACAACACACCTATACCCCTACAAATATACACAACACACCTATAACCCTACAAATATACACAACACACCTATAACCCTACAAATATACACAACACACCTATAACCCTACGAATATACATTTAAAACACCTATAACCCTACAAATATACATTTAAAACACCTATAACCCTACGAATATACATTTAACACACATATAACCCTACAAAAAAACACAACACACCTATACCCCTACAAATATACATTTAAAACACCTATAACCCTACGAATATACATTTAACACACATATAACCCTACAAAAAAACACAACACACCTATACCCCTACAAATATACATTTAAAACACCTATAACCCTACGAATATACATTTAACACACATATAACCCTACAAATATACACAACACACCTATACCCCTACAAATATACACAACACACCTATAACCCTACAAATATACAAAACACACCTATAACCCTACAAATATACAAAACACACCTATAACCCTACAAATATACACAACACACTTATAACCCTACAAATATACACAACACACCTATAACCCTACAAATATACAAAACACACATATAACCCTACAAAAAAACACAACACACCTATACCCCTACAAATATACATTTAAAACACCTATAACCCTACGAATATACATTTAACACACATATAACCCTACAAAAAAACACAACACACCTATACCCCTACAAATATACATTTAAAACACCTATAACCCTACGAATATACATTTAACACACATATAACCCTACAAATATACACAACACACCTATACCCCTACAAATATACACAACACACCTATAACCCTACAAATATACAAAACACACCTATAACCCTACAAATATACAAAACACACCTATAACCCTACAAATATACACAACACACTTATAACCCTACAAATATACACAACACACCTATAACCCTACAAATATACAAAACACACCTATAACCCTACAAATATACACAACACACCTATAACCCTACAAATATACATTTAAAACACCTATAACCCTACGAATATACATTTAACACACATATAACCCTGCAAAAAAACACAACACACCTATAACCCTAGAAATTTACACAACACACCTATAACCCAAGAAATAAACACAACACACCTATAACCCTACAAATATACAAAACACACCTATACCCCTACAAATATACACAACACACCTATAACCCTACAAATATACACAACACACCTATACCCCTACAAATATACACAACACACCTATAACCCTACAAATATACACAACACACCTATAACCCTACAAATATACACAACACACCTATAACCCTACAAATATACACAACACACCTATAACCCTACAAATATACACAACACACTTATAACCCTACAAAAATACACAACACACCTATAACCCTACAAATATACACAACACACCTATAACCCTACGAATATACATTTAAAACACCTATAACCCTACAAATATACATTTAAAACACCTATAACCCTACGAATATACATTTAACACACATATAACCCTGCAAAAAAACACAACACACCTATAACCCTACAAATATACACAACACACCTATAACCCTACGAATATACATTTAAAACACCTATAACCCTACAAATATACATTTAAAACACCTATAACCCTACGAATATACATTTAACACACCTATAACCCTACAAAAATACACAACACACCTATAACCCTACAAATATACACAACACACTTATAACCCTACAAAAATACACAACACACCTATAACCCTACAAATATACACAACACACCTATAACCCTACAAATATACACAACACACCTATAACCCTACGAATATACATTTAAAACACCTATAACCCTACAAATATACATTTAAAACACCTATAACCCTACGAATATACATTTAACACACCTATAACCCTACAAAAATACACAACACACCTATAACCCTACAAATATACACAACACACCTATAACCCTACAAATATACACAACACACCTATAACCCTACGAATATACATTTAAAACACCTATAACCCTACAAATATACATTTAAAACACCTATAACCCTACGAATATACATTTAACACACATATAACCCTACAAAAAAACACAACACACCTATAACCCTAGAAATTTACACAACACACCTATAACCCTACAAATATACACAACACACCTATACCCCTACAAATAAACACAACACACCTATAACCCTACAAATATACATTTAAAACACCTATAACCCTACAAATATACACAACACACCTATACCCCTACAAATTTACACAACACACCTATAACCCTACAAATATACAAAACACACCTATAACCCTACAAAAATACACAACACACCTATAACCCTACAAATATACACAACACACCTATAACCCTACAAATATACACAACACACCTATAACCCTACAAATATACATTTAAAACACCTATAACCCTACAAATATACACAACACATCTATACCCCTACAAATTTACACAACACACCTATAACCCTACAAATATACACAACACACCTATAACCCTACAAATATACACAACACACTTATAACCCTACAAAAATACACAACACACCTATAACCCTACAAATATACACAACACACCTATAACCCTACAAATATACACAACACACCTATACAGTGGGGAGGTGGAGGGTTAGTCTGTAGTAACAGTGTTAGTCTGTAGTAACAGTGGGGAGGTGGAGGGTTAGTCTGCAGTAACAGGGTTAGTCTGTAGTAACAGGGTTAGTCTGTAGTAACAGTGGGGAGGTGGAGGGTTAGTCTGTAGTAACAGTGTGGAGGTGGAGGGTTAGTCTGTAGTAACAGTGAGGGAGGTGGAGGGTTAGTCTGTAGTAACAGTGAGGAGGTGGAGGGTTAGTCTGTAGTAACAGTGAGGAGGTGGAGGGTTAGTCTGTAGTAACAGTGAGGGAGGTGGAGGGTTAGTCTGTAGTAACAGTGGGGAGGTGGAGGGTTAGTCTGTAGTAACAGTGAGGAGGTGGAGGGTTAATCTGTAGTAACAGTGGGGAGGTGGAGGGTTAGTCTGTAGTAACAGTGTTAGTCTGTAGTAACAGTGGGGAGGTGGAGGGTTAGTCTGTAGTAACAGTGTGGAGGTGGAGGGTTAGTCTGTAGTAACAGTGAGGAGGTGGAGGGTTAGTCTGTAGTAACAGTGAGGAGGTGGAGGGTTAGTCTGTAGTAACAGTGAGGAGGTGGAGGGTTAGTCTGTAGTAACAGTGAGGAGGTGGAGGGTTAGTCTGTAGTAACAGTGAGGAGGTGGAGGGTTAGTCTGCAGTAACAGTGGGGAGGTGGAGGGTTAGTCTGTAGTAACAGTGGGGAGGTGGAGGGTTAGTCTGTAGTAACAGGGTTAGTCTGTAGTAACAGTGGGGAGGTGGAGGGTTAGTCTGCAGTAACAGTGGGGAGGTGGAGGGTTAGTCTGTAGTAACAGGGTTAGTCTGTAGTAACAGTGTGGAGGTGGATTGTTAGTCTGTAGTAA
The DNA here is from genome assembly GCA_030435695.1 of Brachymystax lenok tsinlingensis. Classification (NCBI taxonomy): domain Eukaryota; kingdom Metazoa; phylum Chordata; class Actinopteri; order Salmoniformes; family Salmonidae; genus Brachymystax; species Brachymystax lenok. The sequence continues at coordinate 4,568,719 of CM059804.1, read as the reverse complement.
CAGGGTTAGTCTGTAGTAACAGTGGGGAGGTGGAGGGATAGTCTGTAGTAACAGTGGGGAGGTGGAGAGTTAGTCTGTAGTAACAGGGTTAGTCTGTAGTAACAGTGGGGAGGTGGAGGGTTAGTCTGCAGTAACAGTGGGGAGGTGGAGGGTTAGTCTGTAGTAACAGTGAGGAGGTGGAGGGTTAGTCTGCAGTAACAGTGGGGAGGTGGAGGGTTAGTCTGTAGTAACAGTGGGGAGGTGGAGGGTTAGTCTGTAGTAACAGGGTTAGTCTGTAGTAACAGTGGGGAGGTGGAGGGTTAGTCTGCAGTAACAGTGGGGAGGTGGAGGGTTAGTCTGTAGTAACAGGGTTAGTCTGTAGTAACAGTGTGGAGGTGGAGGGATAGTCTGTAGTAACAGTGAGGAGGGTTAGTCTGTAGTAACAGTGGGGAGGTGGAGGGTTAGTCTGTAGTAACAGTGGGGAGGTGGAGGGTTAGTCTGTAGTAACAGGGTTAGTCTGTAGTAACAGTGGGGAGGTGGAGGGTTAGTCTGCAGTAACAGGGTTAGTCTGTAGTAACAGGGTTAGTCTGTAGTAACAGTGGGGAGGTGGAGGGTTAGTCTGTAGTAACAGTGTGGAGGTGGAGGGTTAGTCTGTAGTAACAGTGAGGAGGTGGAGGGTTAGTCTGTAGTAACAGTGAGGAGGTGGAGGGTTAGTCTGTAGTAACAGTGAGGAGGTGGAGGGTTAGTCTGTAGTAACAGTGAGGAGGTGGAGGGTTAGTCTGTAGTAACAGTGGGGAGGTGGAGGGTTAGTCTGTAGTAACAGTGAGGAGGTGGAGGGTTAATCTGTAGTAACAGTGGGGAGGTGGAGGGTTAGTCTGTAGTAACAGTGTTAGTCTGTAGTAACAGTGGGGAGGTGGAGGGTTAGTCTGTAGTAACAGTGTGGAGGTGGAGGGTTAGTCTGTAGTAACAGTGAGGAGGTGGAGGGTTAGTCTGTAGTAACAGTGACGAGGTGGAGGGTTAGTCTGTAGTAACAGTGAGGAGGTGGAGGGTTAGTCTGTAGTAACAGTGAGGAGGTGGAGGGTTAGTCTGTAGTAACAGTGGGGAGGTGGAGGGTTAGTCTGTAGTAACAGTGTGGAGGTGGAGGGTTAGTCTGTAGTAACAGTGAGGAGGTGGAGGGTTAGTCTGTAGTATCAGGGGGGAGGTGGAGCGATAGTCTGTAGTAACAGTGGGTAGGTGGAGAGTTAGTCTGTAGTAACAGTGGGGAGGTGGAGGGTTAGTCTGCAGTAACAGTGGGGAGGTGGAGGGTTAGTCTGTAGTAACAGTGAGGAGGTGGAGGGTTAGTCTGCAGTAACAGTGGGGAGGTGGAGGGTTAGTCTGTAGTAACAGTGGGAGGTGGAGGGTTAGTCTGTAGTAACAGGGTTAGTCTGTAGTAACAGTGGGAGGTGGAGGGTTAGTCTGCAGTAACAGTGGGGAGGTGGAGGGTTAGTCTGTAGTAACAGGGTTAGTCTGTAGTAACAGTGTGGAGGTGGAGGGATAGTCTGTAGTAACAGTGAGGAGGGTTAGTCTGTAGTAACAGTGGGGAGGTGGAGGGTTAGTCTGTAGTAACAGTGGGGAGGTGGAGGGTTAGTCTGTAGTAACAGGGTTAGTCTGTAGTAACAGTGGGGAGGTGGAGGGTTAGTCTGTAGTAACAGTGGGGAGGTGGAGGGTTAGTCTGTAGTAACAGGGTTAGTCTGTAGTAACAGTGGGGAGGTGGAGGGTTAGTCTGTAGTAACAGTGGGGAGGTGGAGGGTTAGTCTGTAGTAACAGGGTTAGTCTGTAGTAACAGTGGGGAGGTGGAGGGTTAGTCTGTAGTAACAGTGGGGAGGTGGAGGGTTAGTCTGTAGTAACAGTGGGGAGGTGGAGGGTTAGTCTGTAGTAACAGGGTTAGTCTGTAGTAACAGTGGGGAGGTGGAGGGTTAGTCTTTAGTAACAGTGAGGAGGTGGAGGGTTAGTCTGCAGTAACAGGGTTAGTCTGTAGTAACAGTGGGGAGGTGGAGGGTTAGTCTGTAGTAACAGTGGGGTGGTGGAGGGTTAGTCTGTAGTAACAGTGGGGAGGTGGAGGGTTAGTCTGCAGTAACAGTGGGGAGGTGGAGGGTTAGTCTGTAGTAACAGTGTGGAGGTGGAGGGTTAGTCTGTAGTAACAGTGGGGAGGTGGAGGGTTAGTCTGTAGTAACAGTGGGGAGGTGGAGGGTTAGTCTGTAGTAACAGGGTTAGTCTGTAGTAACAGTGGGGAGGTGGAGGGTTAGTCTGCAGTAACAGTGGGGAGGTGGAGGGTTAGTCTGTAGTAACAGTGGGGAGGTGGAGGGTTAGTCTGTAGTAACAGTGGGGAGGTGGAGGGTTAGTCTGTAGTAACAGTGGGGAGGTGGAGGGTTAGTCTGTAGTAACAGTGAGGTGGTGGAGGGTTAGTCTGTAGTAACAGTGGGGAGGTGGAGGGTTAGTCTGCAGTAACAGGGTTAGTCTGTAGTAACAGGGTTAGTCTGTAGTAACAGTGGGGAGGTGGAGGGTTAGTCTGTAGTAACAGTGAGGAGGTGGAGGGTTAATCTGTAGTAACAGTGGGGAGGTGGAGGGTTAGTCTGTAGTAACAGGGTTAGTCTGTAGTAACAGTGAGGAGGTGGAGGGTTAGTCTGTAGTAACAGTGGGGAGGTGGAGGGTTAGTCTGTAGTAACAGTGGGGAGGTGGAGGGTTAGTCTGCAGTAACAGTGGGGAGGTGGAGGGTTAGTCTGCAGTAACAGTGGGGAGGTGGAGGGTTAGTCTGTAGTAACAGTGGGGAGGTGGAGGGTTAGTCTGCAGTAACAGTGTGGAGGTGGAGGGTTAGTCTGTAGTAACAGTGGGGAGGTGGAGGGTTAGTCTGTAGTAACAGTGGGGAGGTGGAGGGTTAGTCTGCAGTAACAGTGAGGAGGTGGAGGGTTAGTCTGCAGTAACAGTGAGGAGGTGGAGGGTTAGTCTGTAGTAACAGTGAGGAGGTGGAGGGTTAGTCTGTAGTAACAGTGGGGAGGTGGAGGGTTAGTCTGTAGTAACAGTGAGGAGGTGGAGGGTTAGTCTGTAGTAACAGTGGGGAGGTGGAGGGCTAGTCTGTAGTAACAGTGGGGAGGTGGAGGGTTAGTCTGCAGTAACAGGGTTAGTCTGTAGTAACAGGGTTAGTCTGTAGTAACAGTGGGGAGGTGGAGGGTTAGTCTGTAGTAACAGTGAGGAGGTGGAGGGTTAATCTGTAGTAACAGTGGGGAGGTGGAGGGTTAGTCTGTAGTAACAGGGTTAGTCTGTAGTAACAGTGAGGAGGTGGAGGGTTAGTCTGTAGTAACAATGGGGAGGTGGAGGGTTAGTCTGTAGTAACAGTGGGGAGGTGGAGGGTTAGTCTGCAGTAACAGTGGGGAGGTGGAGGGTTAGTCTGCAGTAACAGTGGGGAGGTGGAGGGTTAGTCTGTAGTAACAGTGGGGATGTGGAGGGTTAGTCTGCAGTAACAGTGAGGAGGTGGAGGGTTAGTCTGTAGTAACAGTGGGGGGGTGGAGGGTTTGTCTGTAGTAACAGTGGGGAGGTGGAGGGTTAGTCTGCAGTAACAGTGAGGAGGTGGAGGGTTAGTCTGCAGTAACAGTGAGGAGGTGGAGGGTTAGTCTGTAGTAACAGTGAGGAGGTGGAGGGTTAGTCTGTAGTAACAGTGGGGAGGTGGAGGGTTAGTCTGTAGTAACAGTGAGGAGGTGGAGGGTTAGTCTGTAGTAACAGTGGGGAGGTGGAGGGCTAGTCTGTAGTAACAGTGGGGAGGTGGAGGGTTAGTCTGCAGTAACAGGGTTAGTCTGTAGTAACAGGGTTAGTCTGTAGTAACAGTGGGGAGGTGGAGGGGTTAGTCTGTAGTAACAGTGGGGAGGTGGAGGGTTAATCTGTAGTAACAGTGGGGAGGTGGAGGGTTAGTCTGTAGTAACAGGGTTAGTCTGTAGTAACAGTGAGGAGGTGGAGGGTTAGTCTGTAGTAACAATGGGGAGGTGGAGGGTTAGTCTGTAGTAACAGTGGGGAGGTGGAGGGTTAGTCTGCAGTAACAGTGGGGAGGTGGAGGGTTAGTCTGCAGTAACAGTGGGGAGGTGGAGGGTTAGTCTGTAGTAACAGTGGGGAGGTGGAGGGTTAGTCTGCAGTAACAGTGAGGAGGTGGAGGGTTAGTCTGTAGTAACAGTGGGGAGGTGGAGGGTTTGTCTGTAGTAACAGTGGGGAGGTGGAGGGTTAGTCTGCAGTAACAGTGGGGAGGTGGAGGGTTAGTCTGTAGTAACAGTGAGGAGGTGGAGGGTTAGTCTGTAGTAACAGTGGGGAGGTGGAGGGTTTGTCTGTAGTAACAGTGAGGAGGTGGAGGGTTAGTCTGCAGTAACAGTGGGGAGGTGGAGGGTTAGTCTGTAGTAACAGTGGGGAGGTGGAGGGTTAGTCTGCAGTAACAGTGAGGAGGTGGAGGGTTAGTCTGCAGTAACAGTGAGGAGGTGGAGGGTTAGTCTGTAGTAACAGTGGGGAGGTGGAGGGTTAGTCTGTAGTAACAGTGGGGAGGTGGAGGGTTAGTCTGTAGTAACAGTGGGGAGGTGGAGGGTTAGTCTGTAGTAACAGTGGGGAGGTGGAGGGTTAGTCTGTAGTAACAGTGGGGAGGTGGAGGGTTAGTCTGTAGTAACAGTGAGGAGGTGGAGGGTTAGTCTGTAGTAACAGTGAGGAGGTGGAGGGTTAGTCTGTAGTAACAGTGGGGAGGTGGAGGGTTAGTCTGTAGTAACAGTGGGGAGGTGGAGAGTTAGTCTGTAGTAACAGTGGGGAGGTGGAGGGTTAGTCTGTAGTAACACTTAGGAGGTGGAGGGTTAGTCTGCAGTAACAGTGAGGAGGTGGAGGGTTAGTCTGTAGTAACAGTGAGGAGGTGGAGAGTTAGTCTGTAGTAACAGTGGGGAGGTGGAGGGTTAGTCTGTAGTAACACTTAGGAGGTGGAGGGTTAGTCTGCAGTATCAGTGGGGAGGTGGAGGGTTAGTCTGCAGTAACAGGGTTAGTCTGTAGTAACAGGGTTAGTCTGTAGTAACAGTGGGGAGGTGGAGGGTTAGTCTGTAGTAACAGTGAGGAGGTGGAGGGTTAATCTGTAGTAACAGTGGGGAGGTGGAGGGTTAGTCTGTAGTAACAGGGTTAGTCTGTAGTAACAATGGGGAGGTGGAGGGTTAGTCTGTAGTAACAGTGGGGAGGTGGAGGGTTAGTCTGCAGTAACAGTGGGGAGGTGGAGGGTTAGTCTGCAGTAACAGTGGGGAGGTGGAGGGTTAGTCTGTAGTAACAGTGGGGAGGTGGAGGGTTAGTCTGCAGTAACAGTGAGGAGGTGGAGGGTTAGTCTGTAGTAACAGTGGGAGGTGGAGGGTTTGTCTGTAGTAACAGTGGGGAGGTGGAGGGTTAGTCTGCAGTAACAGTGGGGAGGTGGAGGGTTAGTCTGTAGTAACACTTAGGAGGTGGAGGGTTAGTCTGTAGTAACAGTGGGCAGTGGGGAGGTGGAGGTTAGCCTGCAGGCCAGGGGAGGTGGAGGTTAGTCTGTGTCAGGTGGAGGCAGTCTGTAGTAAACAGTGAGCAGTGGTGGAGGGCTAGTCTGTGAGGCTAGGCAACTGTAGGCTATCTGTAACAGTGGGGAGGTGGAGGCTCTGTGGAGCAAGAGTCTGAACAGGAGTTAGATGTAGTGTAGGTGGAGACAAGTGGGGAGGTGGGAGGGTGGGTAACAGTGGGAGGTGGAGGTTAGCAGTGGGAGGTGGAGGGTTAGTCTGTAGTAACAGGGGAGGTGAGCAGTGTGAGAGGTTAGTCTGTAGTAACAGTGAGGTGGAGGGTTAGTCTGTAGTCCTGCAGTAACTGTAGTAACAGGAGGAGGGTAGGAGGTGGTAGTCTGTAGGAGGAGGTGGAGCAGTGGGGAGGTGGAGGGGGTTAGCCAGTGGGGATCCGTGGTAACAGTGGGAAGTAGTGGGCAGGGTTAGACAGTGGAGGTGGAGGGTTAGTCTGCTGTGAGTAACAGTGGGAGGTGGAGGGTTAGGGCCTGTAGTAACAGGGTTAGTCAGGAGGTGGAGGGTTAGTCTGTAGTAACAGTGGAGGGTTAGTCTGTGTAACAGGGGGAGGTGGAGGGTTAGTCTGCAACAGGAGGTGGAGGGTTACTGGGGGAGGTGGAGGGTTAGTCTGTAACAGGTGAGGGTTAGCCCGTGCCACAGTAAGCCCAGTGAGGAGGTGGAGGGTTAGTCTGTAGTAACAGTGGGAGGTGGAGGCTGTAGTAACAGTGAGGAGGTGGAGGTGCAGTCTGGGGAGGAGGTGGAGGTAGGTGTGGGCAGTGGGGAGGTGGAGGGTTAGTCTGTAGTAGACAGTGAGGAGGTGGAGGGTTAGTCCTGTAGTAACAGTGGGGAGGTGGAGGCTAGTCTGTAGTAAACAGTGGGAGGTGGAGGGTTAGTCTGTAACAGGGTTAGTCTGTAGTAACAGGGTTATCTAGTGCAGGGAGGTGGAGGGTTAGTCTGCAGTAACAGTGAGGAGGTGAGGGTTAGTCTGTAGTAACAGTGGGGGGTGGGAGGTGGAGGGGGAGGTTAATCTAGTAAACAGGAGGAGGTGGGAGGGGTTAGTCTGTAGTAACAGTGGGGAGGTGGAGGGTTAGTCTGTAGTAACAGTGGGGAGGTGGAGGGTTAGTCTGTAGTAACAGGAGGTGGAGGGTTAGTCTGCAACAGGGAGGTGGAGGGTTAGTCTGCAGTAACACAGGGGGGAGGAGGTGGAGGGTTAGTCTGTAGTAACAGTGGGGAGGTGGAGGGTTAGTCTGTACAGTAACAGTGGGAGGTGGAGGTTGGTCTGTAGTAACAGTGGGGAGGTGGAGGGTTAGTCTGTAGTAACAGTGGGAGGTGGAGGGTTAGTCTGTAGTAACAGGGGGAGGTGGAGGGCTAGTCTGTAGTAAAACAGGAGGAGGTGGAGGGCTAGTCCTGTGGTAACAGGGGAGGAGGTGGAGGGTTAGTCTGTAGTAACAGTGAGGAGGTGGGAGGGTTAGTCTGCAGTAACAGTGGGAGGTGGAGGGTTAGTCTGTAGTAACAGTGAGGGAGGTGGAGGCTAGTCTGCAGTAACAGTGAGGAGGTGGAGGGTTAGTCTGCAGTAACAGTGGGAGGTGGAGGGTTAGTCTGTAGTAACAGTGGGAGGTGGAGGGTTAGTCTGTAGTAACAGTGGGGAGGTGGAGGGTTAGTCTGCAGTAACAGTGGGGAGGTGGAGGGTTAGTCTGTAGTAACAGTGGGAGGTGGAGGGTTAGTCTCAGGTAACAGGGGGAGGTGGAGGGTTAGTCTGTAGTAACAGTGAGGGAGGTGGAGGGTTAGTCTGTAGTAACAGTGAGGAGGTGGAGGGTTAGTCTGTAGTAACAGTGGGGAGGTGGAGGGTTAGTCTGTAGTCAGGTGTAACAGTGGGGAGGTGGAGAGTTAGTCTGTAGTAACAGTGGGGAGGTGGAGGGTTAGTCTGTAGTAACACTTAGGAGGTGGAGGGTTAGTCTGCAGTAACAGTGAGGAGGTGGAGGGTTAGTCTGTAGTAACAGTGAGGAGGTGGAGAGTTAGTCTGTAGTAACAGTGGGGAGGTGGAGGGTTAGTCTGTAGTAACACTTAGGAGGTGGAGGGTTAGTCTGCAGTATCAGTGGGGAGGTGGAGGGTTAGTCTGCAGTAACAGGGTTAGTCTGTAGTAACAGGGTTAGTCTGTAGTAACAGTGGGGAGGTGGAGGGTTAGTCTGTAGTAACAGTGAGGAGGTGGAGGGTTAATCTGTAGTAACAGTGGGGAGGTGGAGGGTTAGTCTGTAGTAACAGGGTTAGTCTGTAGTAACAATGGGGAGGTGGAGGGTTAGTCTGTAGTAACAGTGGGGAGGTGGAGGGTTAGTCTGCAGTAACAGTGGGGAGGTGGAGGGTTAGTCTGCAGTAACAGTGGGGAGGTGGAGGGTTAGTCTGTAGTAACAGTGGGGAGGTGGAGGGTTAGTCTGCAGTAACAGTGAGGAGGTGGAGGGTTAGTCTGTAGTAACAGTGGGGAGGTGGAGGGTTTGTCTGTAGTAACAGTGGGGAGGTGGAGGGTTAGTCTGCAGTAACAGTGGGGAGGTGGAGGGTTAGTCTGTAGTAACACTTAGGAGGTGGAGGGTTAGTCTGTAGTAACAGTGGGGAGGTGGAGGGTTTGTCTGTAGTAACAGTGGGGAGGTGGAGGGTTAGTCTGCAGTAACAGTGGGGAGGTGGAGGGTTAGTCTGTAGTAACAGTGGGGAGGTGGAGGGTTAGTCTGCAGTAACAGTGAGGAGGTGGAGGGTTAGTCTGCAGTAACAGTGAGGAGGTGGAGGGTTAGTCTGTAGTAACAGTGGGGAGGTGGAGGGTTAGTCTGTAGTAACAGTGGGGAGGTGGAGGGTTAGTCTGTAGTAACAGTGGGAGGTGGAGGGTTAGTCTGTAGTAACAGTGGGGAGGTGGAGGGTTAGTCTGTAGTAACAGTGGGGAGGTGGAGGGTTAGTCTGTAGTAACAGTGAGGAGGTGGAGGGTTAGTCTGTAGTAACAGTGAGGAGGTGGAGGGTTAGTCTGTAGTAACAGTGGGGAGGTGGAGGGTTAGTCTGTAGTAACAGTGGGGAGGTGGAGAGTTAGTCTGTAGTAACAGTGGGGAGGTGGAGGGTTAGTCTGTAGTAACACTTAGGAGGTGGAGGGTTTGTCTGCAGTAACAGTGAGGAGGTGGAGGGTTAGTCTGTAGTAACAGTGAGGAGGTGGAGAGTTAGTCTGTAGTAACAGTGGGGAGGTGGAGGGTTAGTCTGTAGTAACACTTAGGAGGTGGAGGGTTAGTCTGCAGTAACAGTGGGGAGGTGGAGGGTTAGTCTGCAGTAACAGTGGGGAGGTGGAGGGTTAGTCTGTAGTAACAGGGTTAGTCTGTAGTAACAGTGGGGAGGTGGAGGGTTAGTCTGTAGTAACAGTGAGGAGGTGGAGGGTTAGTCTGTAGTAACAGTGGGGAGGTGGAGGGTTAGTCTGTAGTAACAGTGGGGAGGTGGAGGGCTAGTCTGTAGTAACAGTAGGGAGGTGGAGGGTTAGTCTGTAGTAACAGTGGGGAGGTGGAGGGTTAGTCTGTAGTAACAGTGGGGAGGTGGAGGGTTAGTCTGTAGTAACAGGGTTAGTCTGTAGTAACAGTGAGGAGGTGGAGGGTTAGTCTGTAGTAACAGTGAGGAGGTGGAGGGTTAGTCTGTAGTAACAATGGGGAGGTGGAGGGTTAGTCTGTAGTAACAGTGGGGAGGTGGAGGGTTAGTCTGCAGTAACAGTGGGGAGGTGGAGGGTTAGTCTGCAGTAACAGTGGGGAGGTGGAGGGTTAGTCTGTAGTAACAGTGGGGAGGTGGAGGGTTAGTCTGCAGTAACAGTGAGGAGGTGGAGGGTTAGTCTGTAGTAACAGTGGGGAGGTGGAGGGTTTGTCTGTAGTAACAGTGGGGAGGTGGAGGGTTAGTCTGCAGTAACAGTGAGGAGGTGGAGGGTTAGTCTGCAGTAACAGTGAGGAGGTGGAGGGTTAGTCTGTAGTAACAGTGAGGAGGTGGAGGGTTAGTCTGTAGTAACAGTGGGGAGGTGGAGGGTTAGTCTGTAGTAACAGTGAGGAGGTGGAGGGTTAGTCTGTAGTAACAGTGGGGAGGTGGAGGGCTAGTCTGTAGTAACAGTGGGGAGGTGGAGGGTTAGTCTGCAGTAACAGGGTTAGTCTGTAGTAACAGGGTTAGTCTGTAGTAACAGTGGGGAGGTGGAGGGTTAGTCTGTAGTAACAGTGAGGAGGTGGAGGGTTAATCTGTAGTAACAGTGGGGAGGTGGAGGGTTAGTCTGTAGTAACAGGGTTAGTCTGTAGTAACAGTGAGGAGGTGGAGGGTTAGTCTGTAGTAACAATGGGGAGGTGGAGGGTTAGTCTGTAGTAACAGTGGGGAGGTGGAGGGTTAGTCTGCAGTAACAGTGAGGAGGTGGAGGGTTAGTCTGTAGTAACAGTGGGGAGGTGGAGGGTTTGTCTGTAGTAACAGTGGGGAGGTGGAGGGTTAGTCTGCAGTAACAGTGGGGAGGTGGAGGGTTAGTCTGTAGTAACACTTAGGAGGTGGAGGGTTAGTCTGTAGTAACAGTGGGGAGGTGGAGGGTTTGTCTGTAGTAACAGTGGGGAGGTGGAGGGTTAGTCTGCAGTAACAGTGGGGAGGTGGAGGGTTAGTCTGTAGTAACAGTGGGGAGGTGGAGGGTTAGTCTGCAGTAACAGTGAGGAGGTGGAGGGTTAGTCTGCAGTAACAGTGAGGAGGTGGAGGGTTAGTCTGTAGTAACAGTGGGGAGGTGGAGGGTTAGTCTGTAGTAACAGTGGGGAGGTGGAGGGTTAGTCTGTAGTAACAGTGGGGAGGTGGAGGGTTAGTCTGTAGTAACAGTGGGGAGGTGGAGGGTTAGTCTGTAGTAACAGTGGGGAGGTGGAGGGTTAGTCTGTAGTAACAGTGAGGAGGTGGAGGGTTAGTCTGTAGTAACAGTGAGGGAGGTGGAGGGTTAGTCTGTAGTAACAGTGGGGAGGTGGAGGGTTAGTCTGTAGTAACAGTGGGGAGGTGGAGAGTTAGTCTGTAGTAACAGTGGGGAGGTGGAGGGTTAGTCTGTAGTAACACTTAGGAGGTGGAGGGTTAGTCTGCAGTAACAGTGAGGAGGTGGAGGGTTAGTCTGTAGTAACAGTGAGGAGGTGGAGAGTTAGTCTGTAGTAACAGTGGGGAGGTGGAGGGTTAGTCTGTAGTAACACTTAGGAGGTGGAGGGTTAGTCTGCAGTAACAGTGGGGAGGTGGAGGGTTAGTCTGCAGTAACAGTGGGGAGGTGGAGGGTTAGTCTGTAGTAACAGGGTTAGTCTGTAGTAACAGTGGGGAGGTGGAGGGTTAGTCTGTAGTAACAGTGAGGAGGTGGAGGGTTAGTCTGTAGTAACAGTGGGGAGGTGGAGGGTTAGTCTGTAGTAACAGTGGGGAGGTGGAGGGCTAGTCTGTAGTAACAGTAGGGAGGTGGAGGGTTAGTCTGTAGTAACAGTGGGGAGGTGGAGGGTTAGTCTGTAGTAACAGTGGGGAGGTGGAGGGTTAGTCTGTAGTAACAGGGTTAGTCTGTAGTAACAGTGAGGAGGTGGAGGGTTAGTCTGTAGTAACAGTGAGGAGGTGGAGGGTTAGTCTGTAGTAACAGTGAGGAGGTGGAGGGTTAGTCTGTAGTAACAGTGGGGAGGTGGGGGGTTAGTCTGTAGTAACAGTGGGGAGGTGGAGGGTTAGTCTGTAGTCACTCTACCCATCCTCCCCTCTTCTCCTCTAACAGTCACTCTACCCATCCACCCCTCTTCTCCTCTAACAGTCACTCTACCCATCCACCCCTCCCTTCCTCTAACAGTCACTCTACCCATCTTCCCCTCCAGCCCTCTGACCTTGTGTTAACAGATTCATTCCCTATGGGACAGATCAGGTTGGTAGTCATCAGAACCACACTGAGTTGACGTCTGTCCGTCTGTGGTGATTAGTGATGTAGTTAATTTATCTTGCCTGTGGGAAGTACAGCACATCACGGGGTACAGGGTCAGAATCTTAGAGGAAATGCCTGATAACGTTTTAAGGAGCAGTTTTGTCTCTGTGAAAGGGAAAAAACAAGAGACAGGTATCTAAAGATCACTTTGTGACAACTGCTGATGTGAAAAGAGCTTTATAAAATGCATTTCATTGATTGTGGACTACATGTTCTTGTTTTTTTAGGGCTGTGGAATCATTCCTGATGATATAGGACAGCAAACGCTGTTGTATAGATGGTCTCAGCTACTGTAAGAGCTCCATTAATAAGGCTCAGGGAAACTGCATCATGCTGGATATCACGATGGATACCATCGTAGTACAGCGTCCATTATTACCACTAAGTATGCTCTTCTGTCAAGTATGTCATGTGCGACTGTGTGTCCCAGAGAGGAGAGAGGAGGAGAGTTGGAGAGGGGAGGAGAGGAGAGAGGAGGAGAGAAAAGGAGAGGAGAGGAGAGGGGTACACATTGTCTCCTGATTTCCCTGTACTACATTAAAGCCCTTCATTTCACATGTATCTGTATGCTGGAACACACTGTATGTGTAACGATGAACAATGGTTCCGTGCTCAGTGAACTATGCCAAAATGCATAATCATAACAAGACATAACTTACAGTAGCATCTGTTTCTTCACCTTTTCTCACATTTCGGCTTACCACTTAATTTGTAATGTACAGTATGCATATACATAGAAATATGGAGGAAAAATGTCTCTCCTATTTTATATTTACAAGGTAATACTTTCTCCTACTCCCACGCACATCTGACTTCTATTCACTTTATTATTTAAAGAGGCACTCTGGGATCTTAAGAACAACAACAAATTCATCACATATATCACACAAAATGAATGATGGGGTAAACCATTGCATGACGTAGTAAACAAAAAACGGGGACCACCTTTGGCTCGTGAGCGCCACTTTCAAAACTACAGGCTGAAATTATACAAAAGTTTTAGAGTGCATCTTTAAGTTCTCTGTCCATTTTCATACACACAAAAAACAAAATGTTCTATGTAGTGCCTAATAAGGGTTCTTTAGCTTTTAATCATAGCAGAGCCCTTGTTGGTTCTTTAATAAGGAACCCTTTTTAGAAGGTTCTATAAAGAACCATGCTCATCAGGTTCTAAATGGAACCTGCATTTATGCTATAAAGAATACTTTCCTAAGGTTCTATAAAGAACTATTAAAAAGGTTCTATATAGCACCAGAACAGGGATCCGCTATGGTTAAAACCCTTTTGGGGGCCTAATAGAACACTTTTTTTACGGTTCTTTCTAGAACCTTTATGGAGAATGGTTTTATAAAGAAAGGTTTTTTGAAGAATCATACAGATACTGTTTTTGATGGTTTAGTAGTTTTACATTATAAAAATTCCATAGATTTTATTATTGTTTATTAGCTTCTTAAGGAGCAGCAAGGTGCGCTGGGGCGCTAGCGCCCCCACTCCCGACACTACCAGGTGAAATGCAAGGCGCCAAATTCAAAATGCAAAAGTTGAATTATTAAACATGCATCAATATACAAGTGTTTCATAGTCATCAAAAGCTCTGTTTCTTGGCAATATCACAGCGTTGTCAGATTTCAAAAAGGCTTTACGGCGAAAGCACCACATTTGATTGTTTGAGGTCTGTTTCATAAGCCATCACGGTTCACACATAACACATTTCACAGCGAAAACAAATCAACTAAATCAAATCAAATCAAATTGTATTTGTCACATACACATGGTTAGCAGATGTTAATGCGAGTGTAGCGAAATGCTTGTGCTTCTAGTTCTGACCATGCAGTAGTATCTAACAAGTAATCTAACAAATTCACAACAACTACCTTATACACACAAGAGTAAAGGAATGAATACGAGTATGTACATATAAATATATGGATGAGCGATCGCTGACCGGCATAGGCAAGATGCAGTAGATGGTATGAAGTACAGTATATACACATATATACAGTGGGGAAAAAAAGTATTTAGTCAGCCACCAATTGTGCAAGTTCTCTCACTTAAAAAGATGAGAGAGGCCTGTAATTTTCATCATAGGTACACTTCAACTATGACAGACAAAATGAGGAAAAAAAATCCAGAAAATCACAGTGTAGGATTTTTAATGAATTTATTTGCAAATTATGGTGGAAAATAAGTATTTGGTCACATACAAACAAGCAAGATTTCTGGCTCTCACAGAACTGTAACTTCTTCTTTAAGAGGCTCCTCTGTCCTCCACTCATTACCTGTATTAATGGCACCTGTTTGAACTTGTTATCAGTATAAAAGACACCTGTCCACAACCTCAAACAGTCACACTCCAAACTCCACTATGGCCAAGACCAAAGGACACCAGAAACAAAATTGTAGACCTGCACCAGGTTGGGAAGACTGAATCTGCAATAGGTAAGCAGCTTGGTTTGAAGAAATCAACTGTGGGAGCAATTATTAGGAAATGGAAGACATACAAGACCACTGATAATCTTCCTCGATCTGGGGCTCCACGCAAGATCTCACCCCGTGGGGTCAAAATGATCACAAGAACGGTGAGCAAAAATCCCAGAACCACACGGGGGGACCTAGTGAATGACCTGCAGAAAGCTGGGACCAAAGTAACAAAGCCTACCATCAGTAACACACTATGCCGCCAGGGACTCAAATCCTGCAGTGCCAGACGTGTCCCCTGCTTAAGCCAGTACATGTTCAGGCCCGTCTAAAGTTTGCTAGAGAGCATTTGGATGATCCAGATGAGGATTGGGAGAATGTCAGATGAAACCAAAATATAACTTTTTGGTAAAAACTCAACTCGTCGTGTTTGGAGGACAAAGAATGCTGAGTTGCATCCAAAGAACACCATACCTACTGTGAAGCATGGGGGTGGAAACATCATGCTTTGGGGCTGTTTTTCTGCAAAGGGACCAGGACGACTGATCCGTGTAAAGGAAAGAATGAATGGGGCCATGTATCGTGAGATTTTGAGTGAAAACCTCCTTCCATAAGCAAGGGCATTGAAGATGAAACGTGGCTGGGTCTTTTAGCATGACAATGATCCCAAACACACCGCCCGGGCAACGAAGGAGTGGCTTCGTAAGAAGCATTTCAAGGTCCTGGAGTGGCCTAGCCAGTCTCCAGATCTCAACCCCATAGAAAATCTTTGAAAGTCCGTGTTGCCCAGTGACAGCCCCAAAACATCACTGCTCTAGAGGAGATCTGCATGGAGTAATGGGCCAAAATACCAGCAACAGTGTGTGAAAACCTTGTGAAGACTTACAGAAAACGTTTGACCTCTGTCATTGCCAACAAAGGGTATATAACAAAGTATTGAGATAAACTTTTGTTATTGACCAAATACTTATTTTCCACCATAATTTGCAAATAAATTCATAAAAAATCCTACAATGTGATTTTCTGGATTTTTTTTCCTCATTTTGTCTGTCATTGTTGAAGTGTACCTATGATGAAAATTACAGGCCTCTCTCATCTTTTTAAGTGAGAGAACTTGCACAATTGGTGACTGACTAAATACTTTTTTTCCCCACTGTATATATGAGATGAGTAATGTAGGACATGTAAACATTATATAAATGGCATTGTTTTAAGTGGCTAGTGATACATTATTTCATCCAATTATAATTATTAAAGTGGCTAGAGATTTGGGTCGATGGCCGAACGTTATAGGCAAGATTCAGTAGATGATTTAGAGTACAGTGTATACATTTGATATGAGTAATGTCGGATATGTAAACATTACATACAAAATTGATTAAAGTGGCTAGTGATACATTGTTACATCCAATTCCTATGTTTAAAGTGGCTAGAGATTTAAGTCAGTATGTTGGCAGCAGCCACTCAATGTTAGTGATGGCTGTTTAACAGTCTGATGGCCTTGAGGTAGAAGCTGTTTTTTAGTCTCTCGGTCCCAGCTTTGATGCACCTGTACTGACCTCGCCTTCTGGATGATAGCGGGGTGAACAGGCAGTGGCTCGGGTGGTTGTTGTCCTTGATGATCTTTTTTGGCCTTCCTGTGACATCGGGTGGTGTAGGTGTCCTGAAGGGCAGGTAGTTTACCCCCGGTGATGCGTTGTGCAGTCCTCACTACCCTCTGGAGAGCCTTACGGTTGTGGGCGGAGCAGTTTCCGTACCAGGCGGTGAAACAGCCCGACAGGATGCTCTCGATTGTGCATCTGTAGAAGTTTGTGAGGGTCTTAGGGGCCAAGCCGAATTTCTTCAGCCTCCTGAGGTTGAAGAGGCGCTGTTGCGCCTTCTTCACCTCGCTGTCTGTGTGGGTGGACCAATTCAGTTTGTCCGTGATGTATACCCCGAGAAACTTAAAACTTTCCACCTTCTCCACTGCTGTCCCCTCGATGTGGATAGGGGGGGGTGCTCCCTCTCCTGTTTCCTGAAGTCCACAATCATCTCCTTTGTTTTGTTGACATTGAGTGAGAGGTTATTTTCCTGACACCACACTCCGAGGGCCCTCACCTCCTCCCTGTAGGCCGTCTCGTCGTTGTTGGTAATCAAGCCTTCCACTGTAGTGTCGTCAGCAAACTTGATGATTGAGTTGGATGCGTGCTTGGCCACGCAGTCATGGGTAAACAGGGAGTACAGGAGAGGGCTGAGAACGCACCCTTGTGGGGCCCCAGTGTTGAGGATCAGCGGGGTGGAGATGTTGTTTCCTACCCTCCCCACCTGGGGCTGGCCCGTCAGGAAGTCCAGGACACAGTTGCACAGGGCTGGGTCGAGACCCAGGGTCTCGAGCCTAATGACGAGCTTGGAGGGAACTATGGTGTTAAATGCTGAGCTGTAGTCGAGGAACAGCATTCTTCCATAAGTATTCCTCTTGTCCAGATGGGTTAGGGCAGTATGCAGTGTGATTGCGATTGCGTCGTCTGTGGACCTATTGGGACGGTAAGCAAATTGGAGTGTGTCCAGGGTGTCTGGCAGGATGGAGGTGATATGATCCTTGACTAATCTCTCAAAGCACTTCATGATGACGGAAGTGAGTGCTACGGGGCGATAGTCATTTAGCTCAGTTACCTTAGCTTTCTTGGGAACAGGAACAATGGTGGCCCTCTTGAAGCATGTGGGAACAGCAGACTGGGATAGGGACTGGTTGAATATGTCCGTAAACACACCAGCCAGCTGGTCTGCGCATGCTCTGAGGACACGGCCAGGGATGCCATCTGGGCCGGCAGCCTTGCGAGGGTTAACACATTTAAATGTTTTTCTCACATTGGCTGCGGTGAAGGAGAGCCCGCAGGTTTTGGTAGCAGGCCGTGTCGGTGGCACTGTATTGTCCTCAAAGTGAGCAAAGAAGTTGTTTAGTTTGTCTGGGAGCAGGACGTCGTGGTCCGCAACGGGGGCTGGTTTTCTTTTTGTAGTCCGTGATTGACTGTAGACCCTGCCACATTCCTCTTGTGTCTGAGCCGTTGAATTGTGACTCTACTTTGTCTCTATATTGACGCTTAGCTTGTTTGATTGCCTTGCGGAGGGAATAGCTACACTGTTTGTATTCAGTCATGTTTCCGGTAGCATTACCCTGGTTAAAAGCAGTGGTTCGTGCTTTCAGTTTTGCGCGAATGCTGCCATCAATCCACGGTTTCTGGTTTGGGAAGGTTTTAATATTTGCTATGGGTACAACATTACCAATGCACTTGCTAATAAACTCGCTCACCGAATCAGCATATACATCAATGTTGTTGTCAGATGCTATCCGGAACTTATCCCAGTCCAAGCAATCTTGCAGCATGGAATCAGCGTTGAACAGACCTGAGAACGGGCGTTTCCTGTTTTAGTTTCTGTTTGTAGGCTGGGAGTAACAAAATGGAGTCATGGTCAGACTTGCCGAAAGGAGGGAGGAGAATAGCCTTGTATGCATCACGGAAATTTAGAATAACAATGATCCAGGATTTTACCAGCCCGGGTGGCACATTCGATATGCTGGTAAAATTTCGGGAGCCTTGTTTTCAAATTAGCCTTATTAAAATCCCCAGCCACAATAAATGCAGCCTCAGGATATGTGGTTTCCAATTTACCTAGAGTGAAATGAATTTCTTTCAGTGCCGTCGATGTGTCAGCTTGAGGGGGGATGTACACGGCTGTGATTATAATCGAGGAGAATTCTCTTGGTAGATAATGCGGTCTGCATTTGATTGTAAGGAATTCTATGTCAGGTGAACAAAAGGACTTGAGTTCCTGTATGTTGTTATGATCACACCACGTCTCATTAATCATAAGACACACACCCCCGCCCTTCTTCTTACCAGATACATGTTTGTTTCTGTCGGCGCGATGCGTGGAGAAACCAGGTGGCTGTACTGACTCTGATAACGTGTCCTGAGTGAGCCATGTTTCCGTGAAGCAAAGAACGTTGCAGTCTCGGATGTCTCTCTGAAAGGCAACCCTCGATTGGATTTCGTCTACTTTGTTGTCCAGAGACTGTACATTGGCGATTAAAATACTCGGGAGAGGTGTACGATGCGCCCGTCGACGTAGCTTGACCAAAAGACCGGCGCGTTTCCCTCTTCTCCGGCGCCGCCGTTGTTTTGAGTCGCCGGGTGCTATCCAGTCTATTGTCTTGGTTGGTGGACCAAACAGAGAATCCTCTTTGGGAAAGTCGTATTCCTGGTCGTAATGTTGGTAAGTTGACGTTGCTCTTATATCCAATAGTTCCTCCCGGTTGTATGTAATAAAACGTAATATTTCCCGGGGTAACAATGTAAGAAGTAATACCTGTTGAAGAACTTCTGCTGAGGGCTTCCCAAGTGTCCAACGAAGACAATCCATGGTTCTTTTGATAGAAAAAGTCATGTATTATATCCATAAATCTCTGTTTGGTTGGCGCATTAGAATGAGAAAATAGAGTCCATTGAAACGTGAAGAGAACTCGTTCAACTTATACCTATAAACTTGTCCAAGAACAATCAAACATAATGGCTAATGTATCCTTAGGAACACTTTAATGTATATGTTGTATAATATTTCAACCGGAATATAAACTGGGCGATAAGAAAGGAAAAAAACACAGAGCGCGCCAGCCGGGAGTGCGCATTTTCTTGTAAGGACATCTGTGGGGACACTTCCTTATTCGTCTTCTTCTCTGCTCTAAAAGCAGCTAAGAAGAATCAGAACACTTTCTCGAGACTGTTGACATCCAGAGGAAGCGATAGGTACTGCATTCATATGCCCTTATATGGGCATTATCATAAGGGAGGGGTTCCAAATGAACAATGTGTCAAAACCACTTTTTCCAGGACAGAAATTCCTCGGGTTTTCGCCTGCCATATCCGTTCTGTTATACTCACAGACAAAATGTTAACACTTTTAGAAAAGTCAGGGGTGTTTCCTATCCAATGGTACTAGATATGTGCATATCCTATTTTCTGGGCCTGAATGGGAGGCATTTTACTTTGGGCACGCCAGGCTCTCCAAAACGGTCAACTCGTGCGCTACTCCCTAAGAAGTAGCGCAACTAGTTGAATCAGGTATGGTGGGTCTGGAAACGCTGGGGGGTCCCTGAGGAGAGAAGAGAGAACTAGTGACTTAGTCAACTGTTCTCATTTGACACAAGGCCATATGTGACTCTTTCACAAGACACCATCAGTGGCCATAGTCATATACAATATTTAATGGTACATAACCTTAGATAAACTGGACGGTTGCATAAAAAGAGCTGTGAACAAACCACTCCTCCAAATATTCGAATGAGCCGCCGTCCCCACATTTTAATAATCACTAAAAGAGGAAACAACCATTTTTTTTTAAACAGCAAAGAACCACCGAAGGTCTCAAAGGGCTGTTTGAGTCAGTACGGTTCCACCATCACCCTTCCTAAAGAACCCCTTGAGAAACCCTCATTTTATAGTGTATGTCCTCACTCCTTCTATCATCCCCATCTCCTCACTGTCCTGTGAGATTTCAGGGAGTCCCTAACTGTTTCGTACAGTGGCTGTAGCAGCATGTCGGTGGTAATGACGTATCTGGAGAACACCTGCTGTAGGGGAAACAGAGAGAGCAGTGTTGAGCATGTGTATGGCACTGCGCTAACTAGTCTACTCCTGGGCCCAGAGAGAGGGCAGAGACACGCTGGAAGCTGCCTGACAGTTGGAGGCTGGTGAGGTAAAGGCCAACGACACAAGGGAAGTCGTGACTCATGAGAGGTGTCAAAGATAAAACACACCAGTACACACACCACCAATGATGTGTGACACGCTAGAACAACCGCAGGCCACGTCTTAATGGATACTGCTTTCCATGGATACAGCATTCCCCACCACAGAGACAAATTAATTTGTGCCCTGCGGCACGGCGAAGCTGCTGTGAAGCAATGTAAGAAAGATATGACAAACAAGAACACGAACTAGAACATGAAACACCAGGAAACACTAGGATTACCCCAATCCTATAGGTCAGTTATATACCATGACTCCACTACTATAGGTCAGTTCTATACCATGACTCCACTACTATAGGTCAGTTATATACCATGACTCCACTACTATAGGTCAGTTATATACCATGACTCCACTACTATAGGTCAGTTCTACACCATGACTCCACTACTATAGGTCAGTTATATACCATGACTCCACTACTATAGGTCAGTTATATACCATGACTCCACTACTATAGGTCAGTTCTACACCATGACTCCACTACTATAGGTCAGTTCTACACCATGACTCCACTACTATAGGTCAGTTATATACCATGACTCCACTACTATAGGTCAGTTATACACCATGACTCCACTACTATAGGTCAGTTATATACCATGACTCCACTACTATAGGTCATTTATATACCATGACTCCACTACTATAGGTCAGTTATACACCATGACTCCACTACTATAGGTCAGTTATATACCATGACTCCACTACTATAGGTCAGTTATATACCATGACTCCACTACTCCTCGGCAGACTAAACAGCCATACTAACACAATCTGGGGAAAGAAATCTATTTGGACTTTCGATTGAGTAATTAGTTGTCTGAAACGCTCAGCTATTGGCCTAGAAAGAGTTTTAGAATGTCGAGGTGGGAGGAGGAGGTGTGGGAGGGAGGGTTGTGTGAATGTGTGTTTGGGTGTGTGTGTGTGTGTGTGTGCGTTTGGGTGTGTGCGTGCGTTTGGGTGTGTGTGTGTGTGTGTGCGTGTGCGTGTGTGTGTGTGTGTGTGTGTGTGTGCGTTTGGGTGTGTGTGCGTGAGTTTGGGTGTGTGTGTGTGTGCGTGTGCGTGTGCGTGTGCGTGTGTGTGTGTGTGTGTGTGTGTGTGTGTGTGTGCGTTTGGGTGTGTGTGCGTGCGTTTGGGTGTGTGTGTGTGTGTGTGTGTGTGTGTGTGTGTGTGTGTGCGTGCGTGTGCGTGTGCGTTTGCGTGTGTGTGTGCGTTTGCGTGTGTGTGTGTGTGTGAGAACTAAATGAACCCTTTGTTCCATCCGTCCGTCCCAGTCCCCCAGCCACTGGGTCACACACACTTCAGCTGATGGACACAGACAAAGCGGGAGGGGAATACACACGCTCACACACCCTCTGGGAGATGTGCCAGCATTTTGTTTTGTACTATATTAACAATACTAGTAAATAGATAAAATAATACATGAGGGGTATATTATACAACTGGATTTTTTCTCAATGATTAAAAATTTAAAGTCACAGGGCACATCTTAGGGGGAATGAGAGAGAGAGAGAAAGACAGAGAGACAAAGAGTGAGAGAAGGGGAAAGAGAGAGAGATAGAGAGAGGGGGGGAGAGATTGGGAAATAGAGAGATAGAGGGGTATAAAGAGAAAGAGAAAGAGAAAGAGCGGGGAGGGATTGGGAAAGAGAGAGAGAGAGAGAGAGAGAGAGAGAGAGAGAGAGAGAGAGAGAGAGAGAGAGAGAGAGAAGGGGAGAGATATGTAGAGAGGGAAACAAGCGTCTCAATATGTTTCTACCCCTGACGGATGAAGAGGACACCATGACGTGAACAACACTAACCAAACGTTTCTAAGAAGCAGGAAAGATCAATGATGGATGCTTTTTCCTTGAACACACACTCTCTTTCTTTCTTTCTTTCTTTCTTTCTTTCTTTCTTTCTTTCTTTCTTTCTTTCTTTCTTTCTTTCTTTCTTTCTTTCTTTCTTTCTTTCTTTCTTTCTTTCTTTCTTTCTTTCTTTCTATCTCTCACCCCTCTATCTCTACACACTTTGGACGGGGGTGTCTAGGGATGAGTTAGAGGGGTGGGGGGGTAAGGGGATGACATCACTGTTGTTATACGGTTCAGGTGTTGGGTTGGGTTCTATGGGCGGGGTGTCTAGGGATGAGTCAGAGGGGTAGGGGTGGAGGAGGTAAAGGAGTATGTAATGGTGTAATTTTGGGGTGAATGTTTTTTTGGCCAGCAACAATATGAAGTGAGACCTTTTGCTATCCTCTGTGAGAGATGGGGCTGGGGATTGGGACTGGAGAGGGGTCGAGGGGTATGTATGGTGACACTGTTCAGGGATGTTTTTATGTCTCATAGACACATCACCCTTCTGAAAGCCTCCACACATGCACAAACACAAACACAAACACACACACACACAAACACACGCACACACAAACACACACTTTTTAAGAGGTAACAACACTATAGGCCTAGTGTTGTCATTTGTTGTTGTTGATCTGGTTGTAGTTATTCCCTGTAGGGGTAAATTCAGGATAGTCTGATCTGGTTGGAGTTATTCCCTGTAGGGGTAAATTCAGGATAGTCTGATCTGGTTGGAGTTATTCCCTGTAGGGGTAAATTCAGGATAGTCTGATCTGGTTGGAGTTATTCCCTGTAGGGGTAAATTCAGGATAGTCTGATCTGGTTGGAGTTATTCCCTGTAGGGGTAAATTCAGGATAGTCCGATCTGGTTGGAGTTATTCCCTGTAGGGGTAAATTCAGGATAGTCTGATCTGGTTATTCCCTTGATAGTCTGAACTTTCCTCCCCAGACATTTTAATCTGCACGCCATCAATGTTGATCTACAGGGGGTGTATATGGGGAGGCCAGGGGGTTTATGTGGAGAGACCAGGGGGTGTATAGAGATAGACCAGGGGGTGTATAGGGAGATACCAGGGGGTGTATAGGGAGAGACCAAGGGGTGTATAGGGAGAGACCAGGGGGTGTATAGGGAGAGCCCAGGGGTTGTATAGGGAGAGCCCAGGGGTTGTATGGGGAGAGCCCAGGGGTTGTATGGGGAGAGCCCAGGGGGTGTATAGGGAGAGACCAGAGGGTTTGCATGGAGAGACCAGGGGGTGTATAGGGAGAGACCAGAACAGTGGCATCTAGTGGGCAAAATCAGGTACTTTCATACTAATTTATGGGGGTAAATGCAAGCAACCTCAATGGCTAATTTACCCGAACAAGGATTTAAAAAAAAAAACAACATCAACAAATTCACTGTGAATACATTACATGGTATGAATAAACAATAGTCCAAGCCACATACTTCATACTACACACCTAGAGTATTGGTACTGTATACTCGTTGTTGGGGTGGGCTTGGTGTGGGATTTGGGGGGTCTTCGGGTGGCTTGTGACAACAATACATAACACAAAGCAGCCACAGCTGTCAGTAAGAATGTCCATGATTGAGTCTTTGAATGAAGAGATGGAGATAAAACTGTCCAGTTTGAGTGTTTGTTGCAGCTCGTTCCAGTCACTAGCTGCAGCGAACTGAAAAGAGGAGCGACCCAGGGATGTGTGTGCTTTGGGGACCTTTAACAGAATGTGACTGGCAGAACGGGTGTTGTATATGGAGGATGAGGGCTGTAGTAGATAACTCAGATAGGGGGGAGTGAGGCCTGAGGGTTTTATAAACAAGCATCAACCAGTGGGTCTTGTGACGGGTATACAAAGATGACCAGTTTACAGAGGAGTATAGAGTGCAGTGTCCTATTAGGAGTGTTGGTGGCAAATCTGATGGCCGAACGGTAAAGAACATCTAGCCGCACAAGAGCACCCTTACCTGCCGATCAACACATTACGTCTCCTTAATCAAGCATGGGTAGGATGGTCATCTGAATCAGGGTTAATTTGTCAGCTGGGGTGAAAGAGGAGCGATTACGATAGAGAAAACCAAGTCTAGATTTAACTTTAGCCTGCATCTTTGATATGTGCTGAGAGAAGGACAGTGTACCGTCTAGCCAAGTACTTGTATGAGGTGACTACCTCAAGCTCTAAACCCTCAGAGGTAGTAATAACACCAGTGGGGAGAGGGGCATTCTTCTTACCAAACCACATGACCTTTGTTTAGGAGGTGTTCAGAACAAGGTTAAGGGTAGAGAAAGCTTGTTGGACAATAAGAAAGCTTTGTTGTAGAGCGTTTAACCTCTACAGGCTAGGGGTCAGTATTTTGGAATTTTGGACAGTCTGACGTTCCCAAAGTAAACTGCCTGTTACTCAGGCCCAGAAGCTAGGATATGAATGTAATTTGTAGTATTGGATAGAAAACACTCTGAAGTTTCTAAAACGGTTCAAACAATGTCTGTGAGTATAACAGAACTGATAGGCAGGCAAAAACCAGAGGAAAATCCATCCGGAAAATGTTTTTTTTTTTATTTCACAGTTTTTAGCTCCCAGAATTCAGTTCCTATGGCTTCCACTAGATGTCAACAGTCTTTAGACATGGTTTCAGGCTTGTTTTTTGAAAAACAAACAAGAATAAGAAGTTTTGCCAAGTGTCTGTTTGAAGTGTCTATTTTTCTTCCCTTTTGAACAGACTCCGTCTGAAATATTATCGTTTATTTAGATATTTGACAACCTGAGGATTAATTAGAAACATTGCTTGACTCGTTTGGACGAACTTTACCGGTACTTTTGGGATTTCTTTGTCTGCATGTTGAATGACTGGATTACAGAACTCCATGTGCCAACTAAACAAACCTTTTGGGATATAAATATGGACTTTATCGAACAAAACAACCATTCTTTGTGTTCCTGGGACCCTTGGGATTGCAATCAGTGGAAGATCTTCAAGAGAAAGTGATTTATTTTATCTCTATATTAGATTTTCTAATACCTGTGCTGGTTTGAATAATATTTTGTGTTGGGGTGATGTCCTCTGATAATCGAATGTTCTGCTTTCGCCGCAAAGCCTTTTTGAAATCTGACAACGCAGTTAGATTACCACACTTGTATTTCCATGAATGTTTAAATATCACATTTTGAATTTGCCGCTCTGCAACTTCACCGGATGTTGTCACAGAAGTTAACACAAAATCCGGGGAGGGGCCAGCTGAGTATAATACTGTATCATCTGCATATAAATGGATGACAGCGCTTCCTACTGCCTGAGCTACGTTGTTGATGTAAATTGAGAAGAGCGTGGGTGTCACGTTCAGGCCTGATATTTATAGGCTGGCGTGTTTAGTTTCGTTTTGGTGTAGGTTTTTTTTTTGTTCTAGGTGATCTATTTCTATGTTGGGGTAATGGTTCCCAATTAGAGGCAGCTGAGTGTCGTTACCTCTAATTGGGAACCATATATATGTTTGTAGTTTGCACTAGGAGTTTGTGGGTTATTGTTTGTGCATAGCTTTGTTGGTGGGTACATGTTACGGTTCATGTTACGATCTTTGTTCGTTTTTGTTATTTTTTCCCAGTTACGTTACGTGAATAGAAATGTATACTGGATGCCTCGCTGCGCGGAGATCGTGACAGTGGGGCCTAGGATCGAGCCTTGGGGTACTCCCTTGGTGACAGGCAGTGGCTTAGACAGCAGATGTTCTGACATTATACACTGCACTCTTTGAGAGTTAATATAGAAAATGTAATCTGAATCAAACTGACGTTCTAGCATCATCAACAACATCCACAACAACAAATTACATCACAAATATCCCAAAGGAGCAAAACAGCAAACTAACAGCTCAACCTATACACTCAATTGACCAGAAACATATAATTATTGCCCACACATCACACCCACTGTAAAATACAGAATAATTGCTAATATTCTTGGAGTAGACACCCACTGGAATTAATAAAGTGTACAGTCTGTACATAGGGAATACAGAAACACTGGACGCTATATGAAGAACAAACACAATAAAACTATTGACAGCAAAAGTAATTCTTTGTGGAGTCAAACGAGTAAACACAGTGATCCATGCAATAACAGTAAAACGTGTCTCTCTCTCAACACACACATATATACACACACACTCTGTTTCAATCTCTCTCTCAACACACACATATATATATACACACACACTCTGTTTCAATCTCTCTCTCAACACACACATATATATATACACACACACTCTGTTTCGATCTCTCTCTCAACACACAAACCAAGCCTCAGAACTGTGCACTAGGTGAGGTCCACTAGGTGAGGTCCAGTAGGTGAGGTCCAGTAGGAGAGGTCCAGTAGGAGAGGTCCACTAGTTGAGATCCAGTAGGATAGGTCCAGTAGGAGAGGTCCACTAGGTGAGGTCCACTAGGTGAGGTCCACTAGGTGAGGTCCACAAGGTGAGGTCCAGTAGGAGAGGTCCACTAGGTGAGGTCCACTAGGTGAGGTCCACTAGGTGAGGTCCGGTAGGAGAGGTCCACTAGGTGAGGTCCACTAGGTGAGGTAGTGTAGGTGAGGTCCAGTAGGAGAGGTCCAGTAGGAGAGGTCCACTAGGTGAGGTCCACTAGGTGAGGTCCACTAGGTGAGGTCCAGTAGGAGAGGTCCACTAGGTGAGGTCCACTAGGTGAGGTCCACTAGGTGAGGTCCGGTAGGAGAGGTCCACTAGGTGAGGTCCACTAGGTGAGGTCCACTAGGTGAGGTAGTGTAGGTGAGGTCCAGTAGGTGAGGTCCAGTAGGAGAGGTCCACTAGTTGAGATCCAGTAGGATAGGTCCAGTAGGAGAGGTCCACAAGGTGAGGTCCAGTAGGTGAGGTCCACTAGGTGAGGTCCACTAGGTGAGGTCCGGTAGGAGAGGTCCACTAGGTGAGGTCCGGTAGGAGAGGTCCACTAGGTGAGGTCCGGTAGGAGTGGTCCACTAGGAGAGGTCCACTAGGTGAGGTCCACTAGGTGAGGTCCGGTAGGAGTGGTCCACTAGGTGAGGTCCAGTAGGTGAGGTCCGGTAAGAGAGGTCCACTAGGTGAGGTCCACTAGGTGAGGTCCACTAGGTGAGGTCCGGTAGGAGAGATCCACTAGGTGAGGTCCACTAGGAGAGGTCCACTATATGAGGTCCAGTAGGTGAGGTTCACTAAGTGATGTCCACTATATGAGGTGCAGTAGGTGAGGTCCACTAGGAGAGGTCCGGTAGGAGAGGTCCACTAGGAGAGGTCCAGTAGGTGAGGTCCACTAGGAGAGGTCCAGTAGGTGAGGTCCAGTAGGTGAGGTCCAGTAGGAAAGGTCCGGTAGGAGAGGTCCACTAGGTGAGATTCCACTAGGTGAGGTCCAGTAGGAGAGGTCCACAAGGTGAGGTCCACTAGGAGAGGTCCACTAGGTGAGGTCCACTAGGTGAGGTCCAGTAGGAGAGGTCCACTAGGTGAGGTCCACTAGGTGATGTCCAGTAGGAGAGGTCCACTAGGTGAGGTCCAGTAGGAGAGGTCCACTAGGTGAGATTCCACTAGGAGAGGTCCACTAGGTGAGGTCCAGTAGGAGAGGTCCACTAGGTGAGATTCCACTAGGAGAGGTCCACTAGGTGAGGTCCACTAGGTGAGGTCCAGTAGGAGAGGTCCACTAGGTGAGATTCCACTAGGAGAGGTCCACTAGGTGAGGTCCACTAGGAGAGGTCCACTAGGTGAGGTCCACTAGGAGAGGTCCACTAGGTGAGGTCCACTAGGTGAGGTCCAGTAGGAAAGGTCCGGTAGGAGAGGTCCACTATATGAGTTCCAGTAGGTGAGGTCCGCTAGGGGATGTCCACTATATGAGGTCCAGTAGGTGAGGTCCAGCAGGTGAAGTCCACTACTTGAGCGATCCATACACTGAGGAGAAGTTCTTTTGTGTTTTATAGGCCTACTGCAAGTAGCCTATACGCAGACAAGACAGAAAGTTAAATGTGGTCAGAGACCCACTAGAGAAGCATCGCCCCCTCAAGAGTCTGAGCCTGCCTGGCAGGGTTGGTCCTACAAAGCCAAGGCCCCCTGATGGGAGAGTATAATATACAAGGAATTTCTCTAAGCTGCTAATGAGAATCTTGACGACCTTGTACCTAGCAGGTGGGGATTCCGGTGGAGACCCCCACCCAGGTAGTGGCGGTGCTGGCAACAATAGCTGCAGTAACCCATGGGAAGGGGGTCACACTCTGACAAGAGAGGGGGCAAATTATTGTGGCACTGGCGGCACAAAATAACCAAAAGGTCTGACTGCTCAGAGATGCTTGGGAAAATGGTCACAACGGGGGGTGGGGACAGCGTGTTGGTGTTTCAGGAAACGGGGTGTATCTGAGCTCCATCACCTAGGACTTGACATTGGTTCATCAAATCTCCCCATTCTTGCCGATTTTGCATGCCTTCTCAAACAGCTACAATAGTATATGCATTCACACATCAAGTCTTCTCGAGTTGGGCTCTGGGAAGGAAGGGTGGGGAGAGTGTGTGTATGTATCCCACATCTGTGGCTAAGGGGTAATGATAGGAACAGCATAGGATGAATCACAACACTTTTCCCCAAAATAATAATCGTTTGGTAAAAAAATAAATTTTTGTAATGCCAATCTTCGTTATAGTGCCTACAATATTACGCACATTATTTGTTAATTGTTGAAATAAATTAAGATATGCAATCTTCTTTATATAACAGTATGCATCACAATGGAGGTGAAGGGGTTGAGGCTGTTAATCTGCTTCAGTTAACCTGCTTCAGTTCATCTGCTTCAGTTCATCTGCTTCAGTTCATCTGCTTCTGTTCATCTGCTTCTGTTCATCTGCTTTTGTTCATCTGCTTCAGTTCATCTGCTTCTGTTAATCTGCTTCAGTTCATCTGCTTCAGTTCATCTGCTTCTGTTCATCTGCTTCAGTTCATCTGCTTCAGTTCATCCGCTTCTGTTAATCCGCTTCAGTTCATCCGCTTCAGTTCATCCGCTTCTGTTCATCCGCTTCAGTTCATCCGCTTCAGTTCATCCGGTTCTGTTCATCCGCTTCTGTTCATCCGCTTCTGTTCATCCGCTTCTGTTCATCCGCTTCTGTTCATCCGCTTCTGTTCATCCGCTTTTGTTCATCCGCTTCTGTTAATCCGCTTCAGTTCATCTGCTTCAGTTCACCTGCTTCAGTTCACCTGCTTCTGTTCATCTGCTTCAGTCCATCTGCTTCAGTTCATCTGTTTCTGTTCATCTGCTTCAGTTCATCTGCTTCTGTTATTCTGCTTCAGTTCATCTGCTTCAGTTCATCTGCTTCTGTTAATCTGCTTCAGTTCATCTGCTTCTGTTAATCTGCTTCTGTTAATCTTAGGGATGGGCGCATGAGGTGACCGTTTTGGAGAGCCTGGCGTGCCCAAAGTAAAATGGCTCCCATTCAGGCCCAGAAAATAGGATATGCACATATTTGGTACCATTGGATAGGAAACACTCAGAATTTTCTAAAACTGTTAACCATTTGTCTGTGAATAAAACAGAACGGATATGGCAGGCGAAACCCCGAGGAATTTCTGTCCTGGAAAAAGTGGTTTTGACAGAGTGCCTCATTTGGAACCCCTCCCTTATGAAAATTCCCATATAAGGGCATATGAATGCAGTACCTATCGCTTCCTCTGGATGTCAACAGTCTCGAGACATTTTCGTTTTGGATGCTTTAGAGCAGAGAATAAGAGGAAACCAGGAAGTGTCCCATTTATGTCAACAGTAGGCAGCGCGCGCTCCCGACAAAGTGCGCTTTGTGTTTTTTACCGTCTTTATCGATCAGTTTATATTCCGGTTGATTTAGAATAGTAAATATACGTAAAAGTGTTCCTAAGGATACATTTAAATTTATGTTTGATTGTTCTTGGACAAGTTTATAGGTACAGTGGGGCAAAAAAGTATTTAGTCAGCCACCAATTGTGCAAGTTCTCCAACTTAAAAAGATGAGAGAGGCCTGTAATTTTCATCATAGATACACTTCAACTATGACAGACGAAATGAGAAAAAGAAATCCAGAAAATCACATTGTAGGATTATTTATTTATTTATTTGCAAATTATGGTGGAAAATAAGTATTTGGTCAATAACAAAAGTTTATCTCAATACTTTGTTATATACCCTTTGTTGGCAATGACAGAGGTCAAACGTTTTCTGTAAGTCTTCACAAGGTTTTCACACACTGTTGCTGGTATTTTGGCCCATTCCTCCATGCAGATCTCCTCTAGAGCAGTGATGTTTTGGAGCTGTCGCTGGGCAACACGGACTTTCAACTCCCTCCAAAGATTTTCTATGGGGTTGAGATCTGGAGACTGGCTAGGCCACTCCAGGACCTTGAAATGCTTCTAAGCCACTCCTTCATTGCCCGGGCGGTGTGTTTGGGATCATTGTCATGCTGAAAGACCCAGCCACGTTTCATCTTCAATGCCCTTGCTGATGGAAGGAGGTTTTCACTCAAAATCTCACGATACATGGCCCCATTCATTCTTTCCTTTACACGGATCAGTCGTCCTGGTCCCTTTGCAGAAAAACAGCCCCAAAGCATGATGTTTCCACCCCATGCTTCACAGTAGGTATGGTGTTCTTTGGATGCAACTCAGCATTCTTTGTCCTCCAAACACGACGAGTTGAGTTTTTACCAAAAAGTTCTATTTTGGTTTCATCTGACCATATGACATTCTCCCAATCCTCATCTGGATCATCCAAATGCTCTCTAGCAAACTTCAGACGGGCCTGAACATGTACTGGCTTAAGCAGGGGGACACGCCTGGCACTGCAGGATTTGAGTCCTGGCGGCGTAATGTGTTACTGATGGTAGGCTTTGTTACTTTGGTCCCAGCTCTCTGCAGGTCATTCACTAGGTCCCCGTGTGGTTCTGGGATTTTTGCTCACCGTTCTTGTGATCATTTTGACCCCACGGGTGAGATCTTGCGTGGAGCCCCAGATCGAGGAAGATTATCAGTGGTCTTGTATGTCTTCCATTTCCTAATAATTGCTCCCACAGTTGATTTCTTCAATCCAAGCTGCTTACCTATTGCAGATTCAGTCTTCCCAACCTGGTGCAGGTCTACAATTTTGTTTCTGGTGTTCTTTGACAGCTCTTTGGTCTTGGCCATAGTGGAGTTTGGAGGTTGACTGTTTGAGGTTGTGGACAGGTGTCTTTTATACTGATAACAAGTTCAAACAGGTGCCATTAATACAGGTAACGAGTGGAGGACAGAGGAGCCTCTTAAAGAAGAAGTTACAGTTCTGTGAGAGCCAGAAATCTTGCTTGTTTGTATGTGACCAAATACTTATTTTCCACCATAATTTGCAAATAAATTCATTAAAAATCCTACAATGTGATTTTCTGGATTTTCTTTCCTCATTTTGTCTGTCATAGTTGAAGTGTACCTATGATGAAAATACAGGCCTCTCTCATCTTTTTAAGTGAGAGAACTTGCACAATTGGTGGCTGACTAAACACTTTTCGTCACGTTTCAATGGAGTAGTGGAGGCTGTTGTTTCTGATTATAACGCGCGAACCAAATGGAGATTTATGGATAAAATATATAACTTTTTCTAACAAAAGAACCATGGATTGTCTTCGTGGGACACTTAGGAAGACCTCAGCAGAAGTTCTTCAACAGGTAATTGATTTGTTTTCGCTGTGAAATGTGTTATGTGTGTGCCGTGATGGCTAATGAATTCATGGCTATGGGAAAAATATGTGAGGTTCTACCCTCAAACAATCAAATGTGCTGCTTTAGCCGAAAGCCTTTTTGAAATCTGACAACGCTGTGATATTGCCAAGAAACAGAGCTTTTGATGAGTATGGAACACTTGTATATTGGTGGATGTTTAATAATTCAACTTTTGGATTTTGAATTTGGCACCTTGCATTTCACCTGGTAGTGTCGGAATTGGGGCGCTAGCGCACCCCAAGTTAATCTGCTTCAGTTCATCTGCTTCTGTTCATCTGCTTCAGTTCATCTGCTTCAGTTCATCTGCTTCTGTTAAAGATAAAACAAATATTTGGTGCATTTCCCCCCATATTCTATCCAGTTCACTTATTTTTTTATAATATACTGTATAACACTTGAATAAGTTCCACCAGTGTCATGCCCTGATCTGTTTCACCTGTCCTTGTGCTTGTCACCACCCCCTCCAGGTGTCGCCCATCTTCCCCATTTTCCCTGTGTATTTATACCTGTGCTCTCTGTTTGTCTGTTGCCAATTTGTCTTGTTTGTCCTGTCAGCTCCTGTATTTTCCCAGACTCTTTTTTTCTTGTCCTCCTGGTCTTTGACCTGACCCTGTTCTCGCCCGACTGACCACTCTGCCTGTCCCTGAGCAAGGCCTGCCGTTCTGTACCTTTGCTTCTACTCTGGCTTATCGACCCCTGCCTTCCCCTGTTGTTACAATAAACATTGTTACTTCACACATTCTGCACTTGGGTCTTACCTTGATACCTGATATCCATTTCTTTTTGTTTTTCCTCTAAGTTATTACGAGCCTCTATGGTACAATTTTTATTACTATCTATCTGTTCTGTTAGTCCCTCTATTTCCTTTGTTGATATAAACTCTTTTTGACCTAAATTGCTTTTTGTTTTAAAGATGAGTATTGAATTGCATGGCCTCTAAAGGCACATTTAATAGTGTCCTACGCAATAAGGGGATCTGCTGTATCTATGTTATGTTGGAAAAAGTTAGTTATAAATTATTCTGTCCTGGTTAAAAAAAACTTGTCATCCAATAGGCTTTGATTAAATTTCCAATATCCTCCCCCATGTGGAAACTCTGTAAGAGTAATGTATATGACTTTTTATTTAATGGTCCGAACGCATTCTGTCCCCTAGCAACACTTTTTAAACTTTTGGTGAAACAAGAATGAATGACATAAGACAGTTGTCAAGATGACTAGATTGATTGAGCCTCCTCCATGTATATCTCACCAGGTCAGGATATTAAACCTCCTCTGTGTATATCTCACTAGGTCAGGATATTACCTACTTACGGAGTGGTGGGGCGCTCCCGACACTATCCGGTGAAATGTGAGGCGCCAAATTCAAAATCCAAAAGTTGAATTATTAAACATTCATCAATATACAAGTGTTGCATAGTCATCAAAAGCTCTGATTCTTGGCAATATCACAGCGTTGTCAGATTTCAAAAAGGCTTCACGGCGAAAGCACAACATTTGATTGTTTGAGGGTAGCACCTTTAATATTTATGCATTAGCATAAATCCGTAACCCAACACGGGTCTCACAAAACGCATAGAATTGCTAATAAAAAATCGCTTACCTTTTATGAACTTCTGCTGAGGGCTTCCCAAGTGTCCAATGAAGACAATCCATGCTTCTTTTGTTAGAAAAAGTAATTTATTATATCCATAAACCTCTGTTTGGTTGGCGCGTTATGTTCATAAAATCCACCGTTGAGTCGCCCATTGAACCGTGAAGAGAACACGTTCAAATTATACCTATACACTTTCTACAAACAAATCAAACATCATTTTTAATGTGTCCTTAGGTATCCTTTTGGGTATATTTTCTGTAATATTTCAACCGGACGATAACGTGAACGATAGGAAAGAAAAATAAAGTGGTGCGCGTTCACAATCTCGCGCGCGTCAAACCTTGTTTACAAAAGTGGTCGCCTGACAATTTCCTGTTCCTATCTGTTCTGGTCACTCCTAGAATTCCCAGACTTTGTATATATATACTCACATACATTATTTTAACACTCTTAGAAACTTCAGAGTGTTTCTTATCCAATATTACTAATTATGTGCATATTCTATTTTCTGGGCCTGAGTGGCAGGCATTTTACTTTGGGCACGCCTGACTCTCCAAAACCGTCACCTCTGCAGCTAAGAAGTTAAACCTCCATGTATATCTTACTAGGTCAGGATATTAAACCTCCTCCATGTATATCTCACTAGGTCAGGATATTAAACCTCCTCCATGTATATCTCACTAGGTCAGGGTATTAAAACTCCTCCATGTATATCTCACTAGATCAGGATATTAAACCTCCTCCATGTATATCTCACTAGGTCAGCATATTAAACCTCCTCCATGTATATCTCACTAGGTCAGGATATTAAACCTCCTCCATGTATATCTCACTAGGTCACGGTATTAAAACTCCTCCATGTATATCTCACCAGGTTAGGATATTTAAGCCTCCATATTTCCTCTAGTTCCAATATATCTGTGATATTTGTGATTTCCTTAAGTGCATTGAGGGTGCTAGTTTGTAAAGTGATTCCCTTCACGAGCCATTGAGGTATTTAAAACTGTATTATAATCTCCCACCATTTTTGTATTGCTTGTAGGCTTGACAAATTATAATATTTTCAAAGAAGCTTGTATCGTCATTATTTGGACCAAATAGATTACTGAGCCAAATATGTTTATGGTCCTGTAACATATTTCAAATACTTTGCAGAGCTGTTTGGACAATTTGCACATTCGGATCAAAATTATTGTTAATTATTATCATCGCCCCTTTTGAGTTTCTTTGGGAGAATATGTCAGTGCTTTTTCCACACAACTTCATCTAAAATTGTTGAACGATATATAATACATTTTTTAGCCAGGTAAATACTGATCGTCTTGTCTTGTTATTTTGTGTAGAGGGTGTGTCCCACCCTCTACACAAACGTAAACGCAGCTACTTTGCTGTTATTCAGGCTGCGATGTTTGAGGTGACTAATTTAACCGTAGTTGGCTAAGCTAGCAAGCAAAGGGATAAGAACGTTGCCAGCCACTATGCCAATGGAACATTTAGAACCAACGACTGTGGGTTGTGTCAATAGTTACAGAACAAAAAGAGTTAATGACTGGGTCACGTCTCTGGCAACCGATAGAATGAATGACCAGCCGGCCTGGGGAGCAACCTAAGATTTGTGTCCCTACTATTGATTAAGGGGACCTTAAGATTCATATGTTTTGCTGCAGGCCTTATAATAAGATACTGTTGCTATGTGTCTAAAAACTCTGCCACTATATGTTGCACAAGCCATCTATAATAGTCTTTGTGGTTAAGCCCTGTATCTATATTCGTCTTTGTGGTTAAGCCCTGGCTGTTGTGAGAGTGTGCTTGCAGGCTGGGTCTGAGCCAGACCGAAACTAGATAAATAGAAGTAACCACTGTCTGGTTATGACATGTTGATCTTGTGTGACAGTGGACAATGCTAATAAATTCAGAGAAGCTACTGTACTAGGTTGCCTTATAAGGTAACCTCAGCTTATTGATACACACATACATTGACGTAGGCGATCATACCACTAGGGAGTGATCACATGTATAAAATCAGCTGTGCCCTTAGCTGGGGTGCAGAACTTACTCGGAAACATGCATGCTATGTTCCTAATTCTCAACTTCTGTCTGCAATTGCATTAATAAATGATTGATTTACTTACAGAAGAAATTGTCTGACTACTGATTTCACCAATAAGCCAAAGATTGACAAGAGAGCAGGAACCTTCCCCAACATCTGCTAAGCCATTACAATTATAACTGGCTATAAACTTCACAATTTATCATAATGAGATACAAGTTTCAATTCTATGTGTTTTGTAAACTGTGTGTGTTTTGTAAACTGTGTGTTTGTAAACTTTACATTTAAAAAGTACCACAATGATTGAGTGTCTATATAGCTGTACCAGGGTATTTGCACTACTACTGACTATGGATTGTCATCCCAGTGACTGGCAGACCACCCCTGTCCGCCTGTATCCCAGGGCTTTTGAGAGATTGGGACCCATCCTTTATAAAGAGCACACAGCGCCGCCCACAGAACTGAAGCAGATGAACTGAAGCAGATGAACTGAAGCAGATGAACTGAAGAAGATGAACTGAAGCAGATGAACTGAAGCAGATGAACTGAAGCAGATGAACGGAAGAAGATGAACTGAAGCAGATGAACTGAAGCAGATGAACTGAAGAAGATGAACTGAAGCAGATGAACTGAAGCAGGTGAACTGAAGCAGATGAACAGAAGCAGATGAACTGAAGCAGATTAACAGAAGCAGGTGAACTGAAGCAGATTAAAGGGGGCAATTTATGGTATCTAGGAGATGAACGAAGATGAGAACAAGGTCATTTCTTCATCTTCATGCCTAATCTGTTATCTGACTGTTTATACATCTGTGACTGGGTGTCTGCAGACATCTTTCTCTCTCTCTCTCTCTCTCTCTCTGTCTCTTTCTCTACCTCATTCTCACACACACTTGAAGATGTATCCTGGTTATTTATATATTCCATCTAAGGAGACAATTAGTTCATGCTATATAAAGCTGCTGAGCTGAGATCCCCCCTATCCACATCTAATCACGCTCTGTCCCAAGTGGCTCTCATTTTTATTTCATTCATGGTTAGACCTCGGCCCCTCGGCAGCCATTGTTGCGTTGACTCAGTGTAAAATCCTTAAAAGGTTGCTATGAGAAAGCAGCACTGCCCTGTAAACAGACATCAGTGCTTATTATCGGATTTATTAGATTATGAAATCAGAAAAAAAAAATGGATAACGTTAATACTATGTTAGAGAAAGACCCCAGTGAACAATTCATAACGTGAAGAATCACATTTGTCTTGGTAAAATATATTGTTATAGCATAAGGAATGTGAAATTTCAGCCAATCAGGTTGCAAGTAGTCTCTTGTTTACCCCTGGCTGAACGCTGGGTGCAAACATCAGGAAATAGCATTCCTAGACATTAGCCACTAATGATTAATGAATTAATTAGATCTTTATCTAGATGCCTTTAGCACCACACTGTGTGTGTGTGTGTGTGTGTGTGTGTGTGTGTGTGTGTGTGTGTGTGTGTGTGTGTGTGTGTGTGTGTGTGTGTGTGTGTGTGTGTGTGTGTGTGTGTGTGTGTGTGTGTGTGTGTGTGTGTGTGCGTGCGTGCGTGTGTGTGTATGTCAGAAACATGAGTCTCCGTGACAAAAGGGGACTCACTCAAGCACCTGTCAATGACATCTAACGCAACACTAAACATTTGCTTGTTGATTGCTATCTGTTTGCTCTGCAGTCGGTTCCCGAGTTAATTAAGCAATTAACATTATGGTCATGTATATTTGCCCATTGTTTTTGGCTACCATGGCTATACACCCACACAATGACAATGCCCCCGTCCACAGGTCGCAAGTGGTCACTTGGATGGTTTGATGAGCATGAAAATGATGGAAACCATATGCCATGGCCATCTCAGTCACCAGATCTCAACCCAATTGAACACTTACGGGAGATTCTGGAGACAGTGTTTTCCACCACCATCAAGAAAACACCAAATAAGGGAATTTCTCAGTCACATCCCAGAGTTCCAGGCACTTGTAGAATCTATGCCAAGGTGCATTGCAGCTGTTCTGGCTGGTGGCGCCCCAACGCCCTATTAAAACACGCTATGTTGGAATTTCCTTTATTGTGGCAGTTATCTGTATGTTACTATTCAAATTAAATCAAATCAAATTGTATTTGTCGCATGTGCCGAAAACAACAGGTCAATAGACCTTACAGTGAAATGCTCACTTACAAGCCCTCAACCAACAATGCTTTAAGAAGTTGCTTTGTTGTTGTTGGAGAATGTATGTGATGGTATTTTACGTGTGAGGAATGCTTAATGTTGTTTGGGTCACGACTATGCTACGTTGTCTTCTCTGATAGCTTTAGTCAGGAGGTAGTATAGGCTACATACTGTTGTCGAACCACACTGGTTTGCCATTTTGTAGGCCATCCATATCGTTCATTAGGTCAAAATTAACTCTGGTCAAAACGTCTCTCAACTGTCCATCTAGAAGCAAAAAACGAAGAAAACAGTAGAACACAGTAAACATATTCATGCAATGCAAGTCTGAACTTTACTTTAAAGCCCCACCAACCCCAGATTGAAAGGCAATTTCAAGTGTCTAAAAACCTGTTTTTATGGGGTATTGTGATGTCATTATGGGGTATTGTGATGTCATTATGGGGTATTGTGATGTCATTATGGGGTATTGTGATGTCATTATAGTGTATTGTGTGTAGATTGATGAATTAAAAAAAACTATTTAATCCATTTTAGAATAAGGCTGTAACGTAACAAAAATGTGGAAAAAGTCAAGGGGTCTGAATACTTTCTGAATGCACTGTACATTTTATGGACACAGTGTATTATACATTAGTTATCTTTTTTATTTTCGTATTATTTTTAGTTCCACCCTTCAGCTGCCCTCAACCCCTACCCTATATCTCTGAACACCATCCGGTTTTGATTTGTATTTACCATATATGTGTAACTGTGCTGTGATGTTTCACAAAAGTTCTGAACATTTCTTTTCTCATAGTTTCAACATTCTTGCTAAAAGTATTAAGATAGTATTGCTCGATTGACTGTGACTTTTCAGATCACCCAGCAGTGCTAATTGCAGAATTAGCTCCAGGTAAATGTTGCAAGTCCTCAGCCATTCCTGAACCTGCAGACAAAAACAAGCTACATATGGGCAGTACCAAAACACATGATCAAATGATTCTGTCTCTTCGCAGCAAAATCTGCAGAGCTGGGATGGTTGTATACCCCATGTATATAAAGCATTATATTGGTTGCAAGAATTTAGTATAATCATTTAAATTGAAAAACTCTGCTTTGAACCCGGTGTCGTTTTCGTGTCAGTTCTTAAAACATGTGCCATAGAATCGGTACATTGAAAATATCTTCCCCCAAAAAATCAGCAAATTAACTGCACCACAGATTGCAGCCCAAATAAATGCTTCACAGAGTTCAAGTGACAGACACATCTCAGCATCAACTGTTCAGAGGAGACTGTGTGAATCAGGCCTTCATGGTCGAATTGCTGCAAAGACACCACTACTAAAGGACACCAATAATAAGAAGAGACTTGCTTGGGCCAAGAAACATGAGCAATGGACATTAGACCGGTGGAAATCTGTTCTTTGATCTGATGAGTTCAAATTTGCGATTTTTGGTTCCAACCACCGTGTCTTTGTGAGACGCAGAGTAGGTGAACGGATGATCTCAGCATGTGTAGTTCCCACCGTGACGCATGGAGGAGGAAGTGTGATGGTGTGTGGGTGCTTTGCTAGTGACACTGTTGGGGATTTCTTTTTTTATTTAAGGCACACTTAACCAGCATGACTACCACAGCATTCTGCAGCGATACGCCATCCCATCTGGTTAGCGCTTAGTGGGACTAAAATTTGTTTTCAACGAGACAATATCCCAAAACACTCCTCCAGGCTGTTTAAGGGCCATTTGACCAAGAAGGAGAGTGATGGAGTGCTGCATCAGATGACCTGGCCTCCACAATCACCAAACCTCAACCCAATTGAAATGGTTTGGGATGAGTTGGACCGCAGAGTGAAAGAAAATCAGCCAACAAGTGCTCAGCATATGTGGAAACTCCTTAAAGACTGCTGGAAAAGCATTCCAGGTAAAGCTGGTTGAGAGAATGCCGAGAGTGTGCAAAGCAGTCATCAAGGCAAAGGGTGGTTACTTTGAAGAATTTGTTTAACACTTTTTTGGTTACTACATGATTCCATATGTGTTATTTCATAGTTTCAATGTCTTCACTATTATTTTAAAATGTAGAAAATAGTAAAAATTAAGAAAAACTCTTGAATGAGTAGGTGTGTCCAAAATTTTGACTGGTACTGTACCTCAACTGCTATGCCTGATAGCCCTGGAGTTTTCCTGGACTTCAAGGCTTTAATTTAGTCTGTAATATGGCCTTGACATGAGTCTTTCTGTACAGCTGTTAAATATACATTATTCGTAGAAAGAATATCCTTTCAATTATTAACTGTAGTTAGAGGCGATAGAGGAAACTGAAATGAAACATATGCTTAAAGTACTGTGCTTCCTCTTTCAAAAATATTGTTTGGTTGTCACGACTTCCGCCGAAGTCGGCCCCTCACCTTGTTCGGGCGACGTTCGGCGGTCGACATCACCGGCTTTCTAGCCATCGCCGATCCACTTTTCATGTTCCATTTGTTTTGTCTTTCTTTTACACACCTGGTTTCAATTCCCCAATTACATGTTCACTATTTAACCCTCTGTTTTCCCCATGTTTTTTGTGCGTGATTGTTTGTGTTTATACGGTCCGTTTTGTGGGCTTGGATATTTCTCGATTGTTACGAGAACGTTTTTTTGAGTAAAATGACTTGTGGTACTCATCTCTGCTGTCCTGTGCCTGACTCCTCTGCACCAGCTACACCCAGACCTATTACGCTGGTGAATCATGGGGGACTCTGTCATTTGTAGCAAGTTGCAGTAAATCATTTTTGGTAACATTTCTATGTTATTATCATAGAAATGATTATTTCAATAGATTATTTTGTCAGGGTAAGTGACACATTTCCAAAAGAGGAACCCCTGGGTTTGGGTCGGGCCTACCCGGCTCCACTAGGCTCCCCTCTTTCCCCCTCCCATCCCCGGACTCCCTTCACCCCATCCCTCCCCTCTCCGTACCCCCCCTAGGCACTTGTCAGCCGCCTCAGATGTCCTCAGCTGCTTTGATGATAACAGACATGGACAGGCCAGTAAAGTAATGACTATCAGGTTTGGCCCCGACATGGCACAATGCACAGTCAGTTGTGTTACTCCACTCCATGTAACGTTTCGCTCTGAAGTGTTGGCGTTAATAAATTCAGTCCCATTTTAACGGAGGCACTCAGAGAGAAACACGCAAACACAGTCCACGGTCTACTAATATCTAGGTCTAATTGATAGACATGTCTATGGTATAGGCCTAATGATATGATGACTTTGACATTTATAATTTTATTACGATTGGGGAGATTGTGAGGAAGAGTGTGTGTGTGTGTGTGTGTGTGTGTGTGTGTACAGCATGGGCAGCGCCATGAATATTTCCCCCCAAAATAGCAATGACGAAGACTCACCTCCACCGCCACCCAGAAGACTGGAGTTAGCTGAAAAACAAAGAGAAAAGATAACATAAAGATCCTTCGTCCTCTCATCAAACAAAACACAATCACACCAAACTGTTAGACTAGAGCTGTGTTCGAATACCCACACTAACACACTACGTACTATATGCTACTAGTTTATTTTAGTATTCTATAACCGAACGGTATCCTTTCAGCTGAGATTACTAGCTCTTCGCCTGTCTACTGGAAGTTAATGCTGTTGCTATGCAACCTCTTGCTAGCTAGTCAGCATAACAAATTACTAGCTAGACTTCGGGTGTGTTCGTAAATTCAATCTGGAGTGCCAGAGTGCGATCTGAGCATTTGTAAATTCAGGGTGTTGTCAGAGTGTCCGTTAAATCTGACACTGGAGTTGCTTACCAAGATGACATTGATTGTTCCTGAATTGGCTTGAAAATCTATGGCAAGACCTGAAAATGGCTGTCTAGCACTGATCGACAACCAACTGGACAGAGCTTGAAGAAATCTTTAAAGAATAATGAGCAAATATTGTTCAGGTGTGCAAAGCTCTTAGAGACTTACCCAGAAAGAAGCACAGCTGTAATCGCTGGCAAACGGGATTCTAACACGTATCGACTCAGGGGTGGTAATACTTCTGTAAATTAGATGTTTCTGCATTTTAATTTCAAAAACTTTGCAAAAATGTCTTAAAACACTTTGTCATTATGGAGTATTGTGTGTGTGTGTGTGTGTGTGTGTGTGTGTGTGTGTGTGTGTGTGTGTGTGTGTGTGTGTGTGTGTGTGTGTGTGTGTGTGTGTGTGTGTGTGTGTGTGTGTGTGCATGCGTGCAGAAACCCTCTCCCAGGTCATTCAGATTTTTTACAATCTCAGTTTATTTTAACAGAACTGTCTGTCTGTCATCGCAGTGAAGGCTGAACAGAACTGTCTGTCTGTCATCACAGTGAAGGCTGAACAGAACCGTCTGTCTGTCTGTCATCACAGTGAAGGCTGAACAGAACTGTCTGTCTGTCTGTCATCACAGTAAAGGCTGAACAGAACTGTCTGTTTGTCTGTCTGTCATCACAGTGAAGGCTGAACAGAACTGCCTGTCTGTCTGTCTGTCTGTCTGTCATCACAGTGAAGGCTAAACAGAACTGCCTGTCTGTCTGTCTGTCATCACAGTGAAGGCTGAACAGAACTGTCTGTATGTCTGTCACAACAGTGAAAGCTGAACAGAACTGTCTGTCCGTGTGTCTGTCATCACAGTGAAGGCTGAACAGAACTGTCTATCTGTCATCACAGTGAAGGCTGAACAGAACTGTCTGTATGTCTGTCATAACAGTGAAAGCTGAACAGAACTGTCTGTCCATGTGTTTGTCATCACAGTGAAGGCTGAACAGAACTGTCTGCATGTCTGTCTGTCATCACAGTGAAGGCTGAATAGAATTGTCTGTCACAACAGTGAAAGCTGAACAGAACTGTCTGTCTGTCATCACAGTGAAGTCTGAACAGAACTGTCTGTCATCACAGTGAAGGCTGAACAGAACTGTCTGTCTGTCTGTCTGTCTGTCTGTCTGTCTGTCTGTCAACACAGTGAAGTCTGAGCAGAACTTTCTGTCAGTCTGTCTGTCATCACAGTGAAGGCTGAACAGAACTGCTGACTGTCTTAGCTTGCAGTAAATGTACACTCAGGTCCATAATTATTGACACCCTTGTTAAAAGTATGAAACAAAAATGATCAACAATGAGGTGTATTGTATGCTATATCATATTTTATATCGTATGCTATATTGTATGCTATATCGTACTTTATATCGTATGCTATATCGTATGCTATATCGTATGCTATATCGTATGCTATATATTGTATGCTATGTTGTATGCTATGTTGTATGCTATGTTGTATGCTATATTGTATGCTATATCGTATGCTATATCGTATGCTATATCGTATGCTATATCGTATACTATATCGTATGCTATATCGTATGCTATATCGTATCCTATATTGTATGCTATGTTGTATGCTAAATTGTATGCTAAATTGTATGCTATATCGTATGCTATATCGAATGCTATATCATATGCTATATCGTATGCTATATCGTATGCTATATATTGTATGCTTTGTTGTATGCTATATTGTATGCTATAGTGTATGCTATACTGTATTGTATATTGTATTCTATGTTGTATGCTATATTGTATGCTATATCGTATGCTATATCGTATGCTATATTGTATGCTATATCGTATACTATATCGTATGCTACATCATATCCTATATTGTATGCTATGTTGTATGCTAAATTGTATGCTAAATTGTATGCTATATCGTATGCTATATCGTGTGATATATCGTATGCTATAAATTGTATGCTATGTTGTATGCTATATCGTATGCTATATCGTATGCTATATCGTATGCTATATCGTATGCTATATATTGTATGCTTTGTTGTATGCTATATTGTATGCTATAGTGTATGCTATACTGTATTGTATATTGTATGCTATGTTGTATGTTTTACTGTATGCTATATATCGTATGATATATCGTATGCTATATCGTATAATAAATCCTATGCTTTATTGTATGCTATATCGTATGCTATATCGTATGCTATATCGTATTCTATATCCTATGCTGTATCGTATGATATATCCTATGCTGTATTGTATGGTATATTGTATGCTATATCGTATGCTATATTGTATGCTATATCCTATACTATATTGTAAGCTATATCTTATGCTATATCGTATGCTATATCCTATACTATATTGTAAGCTATATCGTATGCTATATTGTATGATATATCGTATGCTATATTGTATGATATATCGTATGCTATGTTGTATGCTATATTGTATGTTATATTGTATGCTATATATCGAATGCTATATCGTATGCTATATCGTATGATATATCGTATGCTATATTGTATGCTACATCCTATGCTTTATTGTATGCTATATCGTATGCTATATTGTATGCTACATCGTATTCTATATCCTATGC
The DNA here is from genome assembly GCA_030435695.1 of Brachymystax lenok tsinlingensis. NCBI lineage: Eukaryota > Metazoa > Chordata > Actinopteri > Salmoniformes > Salmonidae > Brachymystax > Brachymystax lenok. The sequence goes on along the minus strand of CM059804.1, from coordinate 4,525,266 downwards.
TGTATCGTATGGTATATCCTATGCTGTATTGTATGCTATATTGTGAGCTATATTGTATGCTATATCCTATACTATATTGTATGCTATATCGTATGCTATATCGTATGTTATATTGTATGCTATATCCTATGCGATATCGTATGCTATATTGTATGCTATATCGTATGCTTTATCCTATGCTATATCCTGTACTATATTGTATGCTATATCGTATGCTGTATCCTATGTTATATTGTATGCTATATCGTATGCTAAATCCTATGCTTTATCCTATGCTATATCCTATACTATATTGTATGCTTTATCATATGCTATATCCTATGCTATATCCTATGCCATATCCAATACTATATTGTATGCTATATCGTATGCTATATCCAATGCTATATCGTATGCTATATCCTATGCTATGTCCTATACTATATTGTATACTATATTGTATGCTATATCGTATGCTATATCGTATGCTATATCCTATGCTTTATCCTATGCTACATCCTATACTATATTGTATGCTTTATCATATGCTATATCCTATGCTATGTCCTATGCTATATCCAATACTATATTGTATGCTATATTGTATGCTATATCGTATGCTATATCGTATGTAATATTGTATGCTATATCCTATGCTATATCGTATGCTATATTGTATGCTATATCGTATGCTTTATCCTATGCTATATCCTGTACTATATTGTATGCTATATCGTATGCTAAATCCTATGCTTTATCCTATGCTATATCCTATACTATATTGTATGCTTTATCATATGCTATATCCTATGCTATATCCTATGCCATATCCAATACTATATTGTATGCTATATCGTATGCTATATCCAATGCTATATCGTATGCTATATCCTATGCTATGTCCTATACTATATTGTATGCTATATCGTATGCTATATCGTATGCTATATCCTATGCTTTATCCTATGCTACATCCTATACTATATTGTATGCTTTATCATATGCTATATCCTATGCTATATCCTATGCTATATCCAATACTATATTGTATGCTATATTGTATGCTATATCGTATGCTATATCGTATGTAATATTGTATGCTATATCCTATGCTATATCGTATGCTATATTGTATGCTATATCGTATGCTTTATCCTATGCTATATCCTGTACTATATTGTATGCTATATCATATGCTGTACCCTATGTTATATTGTATGCTATATCGTATGCTATATCCTATGCTATATCCTATACTATATTGTATGCTTTATCATATGCTATATCCTATGCTATATCCTATGCTATATCCAATACTATATTGTATGCTATATCGTATGCTATATCCAATGCTATATCGTATGCTATATTTTAGGCTTTATCCGATGCTATATCCTATGCTTTATTGTATGCTACGTTGTATGCCATATCGTATTCTATATCCTATGCAGTTTCGTATGATGTATCCTATGTTTATTTTATACTAAATTGTATGCTATATCGTATGCTATATCGTATGCTATATCCTATGCCATATCCTATACTTTACTGTATGCTATATCCTATGTTATATCCTAAACTATGTTGTATACTATATTGTATGCTATATCGTATGCTATATCGTATGCTATATCCTATGCTATATTGTATGCTATATTGTATGCTATATTGTATGCTTCATCCTATGCTATATCCTGTACTATATTGTATGCTATATCGTACGCTATATCCTATGCTCTATCCTATGCTATATCCTATGCTATATTCTATACTATATCGTATGCTATTTCCTATGCTATATCCTATACTATATTGTATGCTATATCCTATGCTATATCCTATGCTATATCCTATGCAACGTTCTTTGCTTCACGGAAACATGGCTCACTCAGGACACGTTATCAGAGTCGGTACAGCCACCTGGTTTCTCCACGATCGCTAATGACAGAAACAAACATCTCTCTGGTAAGAAGAAGGGCGGGTGTGTGTCTTATGATTAACGAGACGTGGTGTGATCATAACAACATACAGGAACTCAAGTCCTTTTGTTCACCTGACATAGAATTCCTTACAATCAAATGCAGACCGCATTATCTACCAAGAGAATTCTCTTCGATTATAATCACAGCCGTGTACATCCCCCCTCAAGCTGATACATCGACGGCACTGAAAGAAATTCATCGGACTCTATGTAAACTGGAAACCACATATCCTGAGGCTGCATTTATTGTGGCTGGGGATTTTAATAAGGCTAATTTAAGAACAAGGCTCCCGAAATTTTACCAGCATATCGAATGTGCCACCCGGGCTGGTAAAATCCTGGACCACTGTTATTCCAACTTCCGTGATGCATACAAGGCTATTCTCCGCCCTCCTTTCGGCAAGTCTGACCATGACTCCATTTTGTTGCTCCCAGCCTACAAACAGAAACTAAAACAGGAAACGCCCGTTCTCAGGTCTGTTCAACGCTGGTCCGACCAATCTGATTCCATGCTGCAAGATTGCTTCGAGCACGTGGACTGGGATATGTTCCGGATAGCATCTGACAACAACATTGATGTATACGCTGATTCGGTGAGCGAGTTTATTAGCAAATGCATTGGTGATGTTGTACCCATAGCAAATATCAAAACCTTCCCCAACCAGAAACCATGGATTGATGGCAGCATTCGCCAAAAACTGAAAGCGAACCACTGCTTTTAACCAGGTAAAGGCTACCGGAAACATGACTGAATACAAACAGTGCAGCTACTCCCTCCGCAAGGCAATCAAACAAGCTAAGCGTCAATATAGAGACAAAGTAGAGTCACAATTCAATGGCTCAGACACAAGAGGAATGTGGCAGGGTCTACAGTCAATCACGGACTACAAAAGAAACCAGCCCCGTCGCGGACCATGACGTCCTGCTCCCAGACAAACTAAACAACTTCTTTGCTCGCTTTGAGGACAATACAGTGCCACCGACACGCCCGCTACCAAAACCTGCGGGCTCACCTTCACCGCAGCCAATGTGAGAAAAACATTTAAATGTGTTAACCCTCGCAAGGCTGCCGGCCCAGATGGCATCCCTGGCCGTGTCCTCAGAGCATGCGCAGACCAGCTGGCTGGTGTGTTTACGGACATATTCAATCAGTCCCTATCCCAGTCTGCTGTTCCCACATGCTTCAAGAGGGCCACCATTGTTCCTGTTCCCAAGAAAGCTAAGGTGACTGAGCTAAATGACTATCGCCCAGAGCACTCACTTCCGTCATCATGAAGTGCTTTGAGAGATTAGTCAAGGATCATATCACCTCCATCCTGCCAGACACCCTGGACCCACTCCAATTTGCTTACCGTCCCAATAGGTCAACAGACGACGCAATCGCAATCACACTGCATACTGCCCTAACCCATCTGGACAAGAGGAATACTTATGTAAGAATGCTGTTCATCGACTACAGCTCAGCATTTAACACCATAGTTCCCTCCAAGCTCGTCATTAAGCTCGAGACCCTGGGTCTCGACCCAGCCCTGTGCAACTGTGTCCTGGACTTCCTGACGGGCCGGTCCCAGGTGGTGAGGGTAGGAAACAACATCTCCACCCCGCTGATCCTCAACACTGGGGCCCCACAAGGGTGCGTTCTCAGCCCTCTCCTGTACTCCCTGTTTACCCATGACTGCGTGGCCAAGCACGCATCCAACTCAATCATCAAGTTTGCTGACGACACTACAGTGGTAGGCTTGATTACCAACAACGACGAGACGGCCTACAGAGAGGAGGTGAGGGCCCTCGGAGTGTGGTGTCAGGAAAATAACCTCTCACTCAATGTCAACAAAACAAAGGAGATGATCGTGGACTTCAGGAAACAGGAGAGAGCACCCCCTATCCACATCGAGGGGACAGTAGTGGAGAAGGTGGAAAGTTTTAAGTTCCTCGGCGTACACATCACGGACAAACTGAATTGGTCCACCCACAGACAGCGTGGTAAAGAAGGCGCAACAGCGCCTCTTCAACCTCAGGAGGCTGAAGAAATTTGGCTTGTCACCAAAATCACTCACAAACTTTTACAGATGCACAATCGAGAGCATCCTGTCGGGCTGTATCACCGCCTGGTACGGCAACTGCTCCGCCCACAACCGTAAGGCTCTCCAGAGGGTAGTGAGGACTGCACAACGCATCACCGGGTTAAACTACCTGCCCTCCAGGACACCTACACCACCCGATGTCACAGAAAGGCCAAAAAGATCATCAAGGACAACAACCACCCGAGCCACTGCCTGTTCACCCCGCTATCATCCAGAAGGCGAGGTCAGTACAGGTGCATCAAAGCTGGGACCGAGAGACTGAAAAACAGCTTCTACCTCAAGGCCATCAGACTGTTAAACAGCCATCACTAACATTGAGTGGCTGCTGCCAACATACTGACTTAAATCTCTAGCCACTTTATACATAGGAATTGGATGTAACAAATGTATCACTAGCCACTTTAAACAATTTTGTATATAATGTTTACGTATCCGACATACTCATATCAAATGTATACACTGTACTCTAAACCATCTACTGTATCTTGCCTATGCCGTTCGGTCATCGACCCAAATCTCTAGCCACTTTAATAATTATAATTGGATGAAATAATGTATCACTAGCCACTTTAAACAATGCCATTTATATAATGTTTACATATCCTACATTACTCATCTCATATATATGTGTATATACTGTACTCCATACCATCTACTGCATCTTGCCTATGCCGGTCAGCCATCGCTCATCCATATATTTATATGTACATACTCGTATTCATTCCTTTACTCTTGTGTGTATAAGGTAGTTGTTGTGAATTTGTTAGATTACTTGTTAGATACTACTGCATGGTCGGAACTAGAAGCACAAGCATTTCGCTACACTCGCATTAACATCTGCTAACCATGTGTATGTGACAAATAAATTTGATTTGATATCCTATGCTATATTCTATACTATATCGTATGCTATATCCTATGCTATATCCTATACTATATCGTATGCTATATCGTATGCTATATCCTATGCCATATCCTATACTTTACTGTATGCTATATCCTATGTTATATCCTAAACTATGTTGTATACTATATTGTATGCTATATCGTATGCTATATCGTATGCTCTATCCTATGCTATATTGTATGCTATATTGTATGCTATATTGTATGCTTCATCCTATGCTATATCCTGTACTATATTGTATGCTATATCGTACGCTATATCCTATGCTCTATCCTATGCTATATCCTATGCTATATTCTATACTATATCGTATGCTATTTCCTATGCTATATCCTATACTATATTGTATGCTATATCCTATGCTATATCCTATGCTATATCCTATGCTATATCCTATGCTATATTCTATACTATATCGTATGCTATATCCTATGCTATATCCTATACTATATTGTATGCTATATCCTATGCTATATCCTATGCTGTATTGTATGCTATATCGTATGCTAAATCCTATACTATATCGTATGCTATGTCCAATGCTATATCCTATGCTATATCCTATGCTATATCCTATGCTATATCCTATGCTATATTGTATGCTATATCCTATGCTTTATCCGATACTATATCGTATGCTATATCCTATGCCATATCCTATACTTTACTGTATGCTATATCCTATGTTATATCCTAAACTATATTGTATACTATATTGTATGCTATATCGTATGCTATATCCTATGCTATATTGTATGCTATATTGTATGCTATATTGTATGCTTCATCCTATGCTATATCCTGTACTACATTGTATGCTATATAAATGACGCTATATCCTATGCTCTATCCTATGCTATATCCTATGCTATATTCTATACTATATCGTATGCTATATCCTATGCTATATCCTATACTATATTGTATGCTATATTCTATACTATATCGTATGCTATATCCTATGCTATATCCTATACTATATTGTATGCTATATCCTATGCTATATCCTATGCTGTATTGTATGCTATATCGTATGCTAAATCCTATACTATATCGTATGCTATGTCCTATGCTATATCCTATGCTATATCCTATGCTATATCCTATGCTATATTGTATGCTATATCCTATGCTTTATCCGATACTATATCGTATGCTATAGCCTATGCCATATCCTATACTTTACTGTATGCTATATCCTATGTTATATCCTAAACTATATTGTATACTATATTGTATGCTATATCGTATGCTATATCCTATGCTATATTGTATGCTATATTGTATGCTATATTGTATGCTTCATCCTATGCTATATCCTGTACTATATTGTATGCTATATTGTACGCTATATCCTATGCTCTATCCTATGCTATATCCTATGCTATATTCTATACTATATCGTATGCTATATCCTATGCTATATCCTATACTATATTGTATGCTATATCCTATGCTATATCCTATGCTATATCCTACGCTGTATTGTATGCTATATCGTATGCTAAATCCTATACTATATCGTATGCTATGTCCTATGCTATATCCTATGCTATATCCTATGCTATATCCTATACTATATTGTATGCTATATCGTATGCGATATCCTATGCTATATCCTATGCTATATTGTATGCTATATCCTATGCTATATCCTATACTATATCATATGCTACATCCTATGCTATATCCTATACTTTATTGTATGCTATATTGTATGCTATATCGTATGCTATATCGTATGATATATCCTATGCTATATCGTGTGCTATATTGTATGCTATATCCTATGCTATATCCTATACTATATTGTATGCTATATTGTATGCTATATCGTATTCTATATCGTATGATATATCCTATGCTATATCGTATGCTATATTGTATGCTATATCCTATGCTATATCCTATACTATATCATATGCTACATCCTATGCTATATCCTATACTTTATTGTATGCTATATTGTATGCTATATCGTATGCTATATCGTATGATATATCCTATGCTATATCGTATGCTATATTGTATGCTATATTGTATGCTATATCGTTTGCTATTTCGTATGATATATCCTATGCTATATCGTATGCTATATTGTATGCTTCATTCTATGCTATATCCTGTACTATACTGTATGCTATATTGTATGCTAAATCCTATACTATATCGTATGCTATGTCCTATGCTATATCCTATGCTGTATCCTATGCTATATCCTATACTATATCATGTGCTTTATCCTATGCTATATCCTATGCTATATCCTATGCTATATCCCATGCTATATTGTATGCTATATCCCATGCTGTATCCTATACTATATTGTATGCTATATCCTATGCTATGTGCTATACTATATTGTTTGCTGTATCGTATGATCAAATTTGAAAATTATATAATTTTTTAAGTAATAGAAAAAAATTCTAAAGAAGATAAACTCAGGAAAAAAATAAATGTCCCCTTTTCAGGACCCTTTTAAAGCGTTTAAATATTGTTTCCCATGCTTGTTCAATGAACAATAAACAATTAATGAACCTGCACCTGTGGAACCGTCATTAAGACTCTAACAGCTTACAGACGGAAGGCAATTAAGGTCAAAGTTATGAAAACTGACTCTGAAAAACACCAAAAGAATCTTATCTGTGTGAACGTGCCTAAGGCATGCTGCAAGGAGGCATGAGGACTGCAGATGTGGCCAGGGCAATCAATTGCAATGTCCGTACTGTGAGACGCCCAAGACAGCGCTAGACAGGATGGACAGCTGATCGTCCTCGCAGTGGCAGACCACGTGTAATAACACCTGCACAGGATCGGTACATCCGACGGTACATCCGACAATCTCATTGAGCAGGTCTGGGACCTGTTGGATCGGAGGGTGAGGGCTAGGGCCATTGTGTCACGTCCTGGCCACAGATAGCCCTTTTGGCTGCTCTATGGTGGTTTTGGTCAGGACGTGAGCAGGGGTGGTTTTTGTTCTATGTTTTATTTTCTAGGTTGGTTTGTTGATGGTTCCAAATTAGAGGCAGCTGAGTGTCGTTACTTCTAATTGGGGACCATATATATGTTTGTTGTGAGGGGTGGCCAGTCCAGTGTATCCTGCCCCTGTTCCACGCTCCCGGATCCCTGTGCGTGTTGTGAGCCCAGCATGCACTGCCCCTGTTCCACGCTCCAGGATCCCTGTGCGTGTTATGAGCCCAGCATGCACTGTCCCTGTCCCACGCTCCAGGATTCCTGTGCGCCTTCAGAGCCCGGTGAGGCCTGTCCCTGCTCCACGCACCAGGTCCCCTGTGCGCCTTCAGAGCCCGGCACGGCCTGTGCCCGCTCCACGCACCAGGCCCCCTGTGCGCATCGAGAGCCCGGCGAGGCCTGTCCCTGCTCCACGCATCAGGCCCCCTGTGCGCCTTCAGAGCCCGGCACGTCCTGCCCCTGCTCCACGCACCAGTTCCCATGTGCGCCTTCAGAGCCCGGTGAGGCCTGTCCCTGCTCCACGCACCAGGTCCCCTGTGCGCCTTCAGAGCACCAGAGTTCCAGTGCGCGTCGAGGGCCCGGCTCGTCCTGCCACTATCCCCAGTCCGGGGCCCGCAACGAGGGTGCCCAGTCCGGGGCCCGCAACGAATTATGTATACTGGATACCTCGCTGCACCATCTTCACGACGATCGTGACACATTGACCCTAGAAATGTCCGGGAACTTGCATGTGCCTTGGTGGAATAGTGGGGTAACAGCTCACAGAAAGAACTGGCAAATCTGGTGCAGTCCATGAGGAGGAGATGCACTGCAATACTTAATGCAGCTGGTGGCCACACCAGATACTGACTGTTACTTTTGATTTTGACCCCTTTGTTCAGGGAAACATTATTCCATTTCTGTTAGTCACATGTCTGTGGAACTTGTTCAGTTTATGTCTCAGTTGTTGAATCTTATGTTCATACAAATATTTACACATGTTAAGTTTGCTGAAAATAAACGCAGTTGACAGTGAGAGGACGTTTCTTTTTTTTGCTGAGTTCATGAGTCCACATTATTGGCAACCCTTGCGAGGAAAACGTCACTGATCCTTCTTCTAAAATTTTTAATGAGAGTAGAGAACGCGTTGGGAGGGAATTTAGGCCATTCTTCAATACATCATCTTTCCAGATCCTTGATATCCTTCGTCTGCTCTTATGGACTACCCTCTACAATTTTACCCCATATCAAATGGGGTAAAAGGTTGAGATGGACATTGCAAAATGTTAACTTTGTAGTCAATTAACCATTTATTTGAGAATGTTGATTAGTGCTTGAGCTTATTGCCTTGTTGGAGGATCCACTTGCGGCCTAAGGTCAGCATCCTGGTAAAGGCAACCAGTTTTTTTGGCTAAAATGTCCTGGTACTTGAAAAAGTTAATGATGTCATTGAACTTACCAAAGGCCACAGGACCAGTGGAAGTCAAATAAGCCCATAACATCAAAAGATCCACCACCATATTTTACAGTAAGTATTGGGTTCTTTTCTGCTTCTGTTTCTCAACACCAAACCCACTGCTGGACTACGTGGCCAAAGAGCTCTATTTTCATGTCATCTGACCATAGCTGTGGTTCCAATCCAAGTGCCAATGCAATTGATCAATCTCTCAAACTGTGTTTCTAGTACTCAATTAAAAGTAAACAGACTACCCATCGATAATCAGGAAACTCTTGGGTATGTTGTTGTCGGCTGTCCCCAGTCGTTTCCCATGGGCTTTATGTGAGTTGACCCACCACGGTAAACAGACACTAGCCTCACCCTACCCCAGCCTCAGCCCAGCCTCACCCTACCCTACCCCAGCCTCAGCCCAGCCTCACACTACCCCAGCCTCAGCCCCACCCTACCCCAGCCTCAGCCCCACCCTACCCCTATCACGCCCTGATCTGTTTCACCTGTCCTTGTGCTTGTCTTCACCCCCTCCAGGTGTCGCCCATCTTTCCCGTTATCCCCTGGGTATTTATACCTGTTTTTTCTGCCAGTTCGTCTTGTTTGTTCAAGCCTACCAGCATTTTGTCTCAGCTCCTGTTTTTCTCCAGTCTCTCTTTTTCTCATCCTCCTGGTTTTTGACCTTTGACCTGACCCGCCTGCCTGACCTCTGCCTGACCTGTCCCTGAGCCTGCCTGCCGTCCTGTACCTCTGCTCCTACTCTGGATTATCGACCCCTGCCTGCCTTGACCTGTCGTTTTGCCTGCCCTGTGGTTACAATAAACATTGTTACTTCACACAGTCTGCACTTGGGTCTTACCTTGATTCCTGACAACCCCAGCCTCAGCCCCACACTACCCCAGCCTCAGCCCAGTCTTAGCCCAGTCCTGGGCAGCTCAACCCCTAGACAGACCAGACAGTGTAGCAAGGTACTTCATAATTAATACCACACTATTTAATATGCATTATGGGCTGCCCATAAGTATGGATTTTTGTTTAGATTTTTCACTCAAGATAATTGAAGCACTTTGTATATGCTTGTCATATTGAATAAGGCATTTAAGTCTATAGCCAAACACAAGGCTGCTATGTTCTATCTAGTACCAAGCAAAGGATCTGGGTGGTCTCAGGATGGTAAGTTGGTGGTTGGAGATATCCCTCTAGTGGTGTGGGGGTTGTGCTTCGGCAGAGTGGGTGGGGTTATATCCTGCCTGTTTGGCCCTGTCCGGGGGTATCGTCGGACGGGGCCACAGTGTCTCCCGACCCCTCCTGTCTCAGCCTCCAGTATTTATGCTGCAATAGTTTATGTGTCGTTTGGCTAGGGTCCGTCTGTTATAGCTGGAGTATTTATCCTCTCTTATCCGGTGTCCTGTGTGAATTTAAGTATGCTCTCTCTAATTATCTCTCTTTTTCTCTCTTTCTTTCTTTCTCTCTCTCTCGGAGGACCTGAGCATTAGGACCATTCCTCAAGGCCTACCTGGCCTGATGACTCCTTGATGTCCCCAGTCCACCTGGCCGTGCTGCTTCTCCAGTTTCAACTGTTCTGCCTGTTCTATTAACATTTTAAAATCTTGTCCTTGTTCTGTTATAATCTGCACCCGGCACAGCCAGAAGAGGACTGGCCACCCCTCACAGCCTGGTTCCTCTCTAGGTTTCTTCCTAGGTTCTGGCCTTTCTAGGGAGTTTTTCCTAGCCACCGTGCTTTTACACCTGCATTGCTTGCTGTTTGGGGTTTTAAGCTGGGTTTCTGTACAGCACTCTGTGACATTAGCTGATGTAAGAAGGGCTTTATAAATACATTTGATTTGATTTGATCTGTGAGCTATAGCCAAACACATGGCTGCTATGTTGTATCTAGTACCAAGCAAAGGATCTGTGAGCTATAGCCAAACACAAGGCTGCTGTGTTGTATCTAGTACCAAGCAAAGGATCTGTGAGCTATAGCCAAACACAAGGCTGCTGTGTTGTATCTAGTACCAAGCAAAGGATCTGTGAGCTATAGCCAAACACAAGGCTGCTGTGTTGTATCTAGTACCAAGCAAAGGATCTGTGAGCTATAGCCAAACACAAGGCTGCTGTGTTGTATCTAGTACCAAGCAAAGGATCTGTGAGCTATAGCCAAACACAAGGCTGCTGTGTTGTATCTAGTACCAAGCAAAGGATCTGTGAGCTATAGCCAAACACAAGGCTGCTGTGTTGTATCTAGTACCAAGCAAAGGATCTGTGAGCTATAGCCAAACACAAGGCTGCTGTGTTGTATCTAGTACCAAGCAAAGGATCTGTGAGCTATAGCCAAACACAAGGCTGCTGTGTTGTATCTAGTACCAAGCAAAGGATCTGTGAGCTATAGCCAAACACAAGGCTGCTGTGTTGTATCTAGTACCAAGCAAAGGATCTGTGAGCTATAGCCAAACACAAGGCTGCTGTGTTGTATCTAGTACCAAGCAAAGGATCTGTGAGCTATAGCCAAACACAAGGCTGCTGTGTTGTATCTAGTACCAAGCAAAGGATCTGTGAGCTATAGCCAAACACAAGGCTGCTGTGTTGTATCTAGTACCAAGCAAAGGATCTGTGAGCTATAGCCAAACACAAGGCTGCTGTGTTGTATCTAGTACCAAGCAAAGGATCTGTGAGCTATAGCCAAACACAAGGCTGCTGTGTTGTATCTAGTACCAAGCAAAGGATCTGTGAGCTATAGCCAAACACAAGGCTGCTGTGTTGTATCTAGTACCAAGCAAAGGATCTGTGAGCTATAGCCAAACACAAGGCTGCTGTGTTGTATCTAGTACCAAGCAAAGGATCTGTGAGCTATAGCCAAACACAAGGCTGCTGTGTTGTATCTAGTACCAAGCAAAGGATCTGTGAGCTATAGCCAAACACAAGGCTGCTGTGTTGCATCTAGTACCAAGCAAAGGATCTGTGAGCTATAGCCAAACACAAGGCTGCTGTGTTGCATCTAGTACCAAGCAAAGGATCTGTGAGCTATAGCCAAACACAAGGCTGCTGTGTTGCATCTAGTACCAAGCAAAGGATCTGTGAGCTATAGCCAAACACAAGGCTGCTGTGTTGTATCTAGTACCAAGCAAAGGATCTGTGAGCTATAGCCAAACACAAGGCTGCTGTGTTGTATCTAGTACCAAGCAAAGGATCTGTGAGCTATAGCCAAACACAAGGCTGCTGTGTTGTATCTAGTACCAAGCAAAGGATCTGTGAGCTATAGCCAAACACAAGGCTGCTGTGTTGTATCTAGTACCAAGCAAAGGATCTGTGAGCTATAGCCAAACACAAGGCTGCTGTGTTGTATCTAGTACCAAGCAAAGGATCTGTGAGCTTATAGCCAAACACAAGGCTGCTGTGTTGCATCTAGTACCAAGCAAAGGATCTGTGAGCTATAGCCAAACACAAGGCTGCTGTGTTGCATCTAGTACCAAGCAAAGGATCTGTGAGCTATAGCCAAACACAAGGCTGCTGTGTTGTATCTAGTACCAAGCAAAGGATCTGTGAGCTATAGCCAAACACAAGGCTGCTGTGTTGTATCTAGTACCAAGCAAAGGATCTGTGAGCTATAGCCAAACACAAGGCTGCTGTGTTGTATCTAGTACCAAGCAAAGGATCTGTGAGCTATAGCCAAACACAAGGCTGCTGTGTTGTATCTAGTACCAAGCAAAGGATCTGTGAGCTATAGCCAAACACAAGGCTGCTGTGTTGTATCTAGTACCAAGCAAAGGATCTGTGAGCTATAGCCAAACACAAGGCTGCTGTGTTGTATCTAGTACCAAGCAAAGGATCTGTGAGCTATAGCCAAACACAAGGCTGCTGTGTTGTATCTAGTACCAAGCAAAGGATCTGTGAGCTATAGCCAAACACAAGGCTGCTGTGTTGCATCTAGTACCAAGCAAAGGATCTGTGAGCTATAGCCAAACACAAGGCTGCTGTGTTGCATCTAGTACCAAGCAAAGGATCTGTGAGCTATAGCCAAACACAAGGCTGCTGTGTTGCATCTAGTACCAAGCAAAGGATCTGTGAGCTATAGCCAAACACAAGGCTGCTGTGTTGCATCTAGTACCAAGCAAAGGATCTGTGAGCTATAGCCAAACACAAGGCTGCTATGTTGCATCTAGTACCAAGCAAAGGATCTGTGAGCTATAGCCAAACACAAGGCTGCTATGTTGCATCTAGTACCAAGCAAAGGATCTGTGAGCTATAGCCAAACACAAGGCTGCTGTGTTGTATCTAGTACCAAGCAAAGGATCTGTGAGCTATAGCCAAACACAAGGCTGCTATGTTGTATTTAGTACCAAGCAAAGGATCTGTGAGCTATAGCCAAACACAAGGCTGCTGTGTTGTATCTAGTACCAAGCAAAGGATCTGTGAGCTATAGCCAAACACAAGGCTGCTGTGTTGTATCTAGTACCAAGCAAAGGATCTGTGAGCTATAGCCAAACACAAGGCTGCTGTGTTGTATCTAGTACCTTGCAAAGTATCTGTGGCCTGTGCTTTACACTGAAACATTTTTTTATTTATTTGTACCTACATTGTTTAAAACTCCCATCTGGTACTCCACACTGTGTGACTGTGACTAAAGTCAAAGTCACCATTATTAGTCAGTTGTACAACCAAATGCCTTCAACTGAAATGTGTCTTCCACATTTAACCCAACCCCTCTGAATCAGAGAGGTGCAGCGGGGGCTGCCTTAATCAACATCCATGTCTTCGGCGCCCGGGGAACAGTGAGTTAACTGCCTTGTTCAGGGGCAGAACGACAGATTTTTTTCCCTTGTCAGGTTGGGGATTCAAACTTGCAACCCTCCGGTTACAAGTCCTACGCTCTAACCACTAGGCTACCTGCCGCCTCTCTAGTGACTAGTGTGTGTGTGTGTAAGTGTGTAAGTGAGACACTGTAAGAGAGTACAAGTTAGCTGTACTCTTTTCTTTTCTCAGCAGCTGTTCCTCATTTGTTCATTGCTACCCTCCGTTCACCTTCTCCTTCCTTATACACCTGCTGCAAACTGCGTACGTGACGAATACAATTTGATTTTGAAGAGAGATTGTAAAAAAAAAAAAAAACGCTTCCCCATAAAATTTTTGGGATTATGATGTCTCACGTGATATCTGTCTGTCTCTGAGGGCTTGGTTGGTCTGGTTTCCTCCCACTGTTAGACCTAACTGATATTCTATGTGCGCAAGAAAATAAACTCAGTTGTTTAAAATAAAAAAATATTTAAAAAAAAGGGGACAAAGCTCTCAGAGATTCACATCGTCGAGGGAGGGAGGGAGGGAGGGAGGGAGGAGGGAGGGAGGGAGGGGAGGGAGGGAGGAGGGAGGGAGGGAGGGGAGGAGGAGGGAGGGAGGGAGGGAGGGAGGGAGGGAGGGGAGGGGAGGGAGGGGAGGGAGGGAGGGAGGGGAGGGGAGGGAGGGGAGGGAGGGAGGGAGGGGAGGGGAGGGGAGGGAGGGGAGGAGGGAGGGAGGGAGGGAGGGGAGGGAGGGAGGGAGGGAGGGAGGAGGGAGGGAGGGAGGGAGGGAGGGAGGGAGGGAGGGGAGGGAGGAGGAGGAAATACAGCGTCAAAACCGACTGTTTTCCACCGTCTACCTTCCAGTGTGAACATTTACCACCCTGTTTCCACTGAGAGGAGACGGCTGCTGATCACTCTGTTTCCCAGAGGGCCTCTCTCTCTCTCTCTCTCTCTCTCTCTCTCTCTCTCTCTCTCTCTCTCTCTCTCTCTCTCTCTCTCTCTCTCTCTCTCTCTCTCTCTCTCTCTCTCTCTCTCTCTCTCTCTCTCTCTCTCTCTCTCTCTCTCTCTCTCTCTCTCTCTCTCTCTCTCTCTCTGTCGTCTGGTTAGGGAGCATCTGTACTCAGCCCTTTGGGACAGCTCTCAGTATGTGAGAGCAGAAATTCTGTCACATTGATTAGCATCCTCAGCTCCGTGATGGAGTAATGCACTTCCTCAAAGGCGTAGGTGTGTGTGTGTGTGTGTGTGTGTGTGTGTGCGTGTGTGCTACCACAGGAGGCAGGTGGCACCTAAATTTGGGAGGACGGGCTCATGGTAATGGCTGTGAGCGGAATTGGTGGAATGGTATCAAACACATGGTTTCCATGGTTTCCATGAGTTTGATGCCATTCCATTTACTCCATTTCGGACATTATTATGAGCCATTATCCCCTTAGCAGCCTCCACCGGTGTGTACATGTCAGTGTGTGTGTATGTGTGTGTGTGTGTGTGCCTGCAAGTGTGTGTATAAACGAAATCACCCCCTTAGGTGTGGATCTCCATCATTACACCCAGGAGCTTTAATAGCTTCCGGGATGACACCACAGGAGAAATAAGAGAGTGGAGACTGACACTACGGATGAAGACCAGTACAGATGACTGGCATAGAATGGAATGAATAGAATGGACTGGCATAGAACGGAATGAATAGAATGGACTGGCATAGAACGGAATGAATAGAATGGAATGAATAGAATGGACTGGCATAGAATGGAATGAATAGAATGGAATGAATAGAATGGACTGGCATAGAATGGAATGAATAGAATGGACTGGCATAGAACGGAATGAATAGAATGGAATGAATAGAATGGACTAGCATAGAATGGAATGAATAGAATGGAATGAATAGAATGGACTGGCATAGAATGGAATGAATAGAATGGAATGAATAGAATGGACTGGCATAGAATGGAATGAATAGAATGGACTGGCATAGAATGGAATGAATAGAATGGAATGATTAGAATGGACTGGCATAGAATGGAATGAATAGAATGGAAAATGGAATGAATAGAACGGACTGGCATAGAATGGAATTAATAGAACGGACTGGCATAGAACAGAATGAATAGAATGGAATGAATAGAATGCCACATGATAGGATAGTAGAAGAAGTGAGGACTCTTATATAAATGCTAGGACACAAGTGGAGGACTTGGACAACCCAGCACTGGGTAAATAGTGGTGGAGTTATTTTCTTGGAATACTGGAGGCGTGACTTAGTAGGGGAGTGGCTGACATATCGTTTTTTTGGGCCACCCGTGAAAGTAAACGTCATTCCTGTTTATCTGTTGTGTTGTAACTGTCATCAGATGCTAAGGTTGAGTACTGACACTTTTGTAGCTTTAATGAGGCTTACCCAATAGAATGAGTTTCTCGTGTGCCTATCCCAATATTGATATAATAACTAGTGATGGGCAACCGAGGCTTTCCTGAATGCTTCGGTGCTTTCACAACATTGTGCAGGAAAATGTTTCATTATTTGTTCACAGTGCACACTAGTGAAAACAATAAATATAAGCATGTGATTATCAGACGGAGAATTCTTTTTTTTATACGTTTTTATCTTAACTCTGTGGCACAGAGTCGTCTTTCACAGAGTCGTCTTTCACAGAGTCGTCTTTCACAGAGTCGTCTTTCACAGAGTCGTCTTTCACAGAGTCGTCTTTCAACATAGTTATTTTTTTGGGCCACCCATGAGAGTAAATGTAAGTTTAACATACAGACGGCAATACAACAGAACAGATTAACCGGAAACACATTTACTCTCACAGATGGCCAAAAAGAAGAAGTATCTGAAAAACCATGCCCCTACTAAGCCACCCATCCAATAGTCTAATCTGATCCAGTGGGTCATAGCTCAATAACCCATGATCAATAACCCAATAACTCAACAACCCAACTAAGTAAGCCAACTAAGTGACCCAACTGACTGGGTCAAAATAACCCAACGAGTGTTCTGTCCAATATTTACCGAAATTAGGTTGCTTTTAACCCAGCATTCTTTTGACTGTAGGGTCTGCTTGTCTGTCTGCACATCTGTCTGTCTCTCTGCCTAACTGTCTGTCTATCTGCCCATGTCTGTCAACATGAAAACTCAGCCTCCAGCCTGTCCAGACAGACAATACAACATAAAAACTCAGCCTCCAGCCTAGCCAGACAGACAATACAACATGAAAACTCAGCCTCCAGCCTAGCCAGACAGACAATACAACATAAAAACTCAGCCTCCAGCTTAGCCAGACAGACAATACAACATAAAAACTCAGCCTCCAGCCTAGCCAGACAGACAATACAACATGAAAACTCAGCCTCCAGCCTAGCCAGACAGACAATACAACATAAAAACTCAGCCTCCAGCTTAGCCAGACAGACAATACAACATAAAAACTCAGCCTCCAGCCTAGCCAGACAGACAATACAACATGAAAACTCAGCCTCCAGCCTAGCCAGACAGACAATACAACATGAAAACTCAGCCTCCAGCCTAGCCAGACAGACAATACAACATAAAAACTCAGCCTCCAGCCTAGCCAGACAGACAATACAACATGAAAACTCAGCCTCCAGCCTAGCCAGACAGACAATACAACATAAAAACTCAGCCTCCAGCCTAGCCAGACAGACAATACAACATAAAAACTCAGCCTCCAGCTTAGCCAGACAGACAATACAACATGAAAACTCAGCCTCCAGCTTAGCCAGACAGACAATACAACATAAAAACTCAGCCTCCAGCCTAGCCAGACAGACAATACAACATAAAAACTCAGCCTCCAGCTTAGCCAGACAGACAATACAACATGAAAACTCAGCCTCCAGCCTAGCCAGACAGACAATACAACATGAAAACTCTCCATCTCTCTTATTTTCAGTATAAAGAGAGTTGTGTGTGTACCAACATCATGCAGCTATGTGTGTGGGGTAGAGTAGCCAAACCCGGGTTCAAATAGTATTTGCAATCTTACAATGTGCATGGGACTTTTCTATTGGTCGAACTGCTTTGCTTTATCTTGGCCAGGTCGCAGTTGTAAATGAGAACTTGTTCTCAACTTGCCTACCTGGTTAAATAAAGGTAAAATAATAAAATAAAAAAATTAATTGGTCACATTGCAACAGGCAAGCTCACTTTAGCACGGCTGATGATTAGAGTTGAAATGGTATTTGAACGTGGTCTGTGTGGGGAGAGGAGAAGAGAGCAGTGGGGTGTTGAAGCAACTAGCAACATTAGAGTTGTATCACCTACATGATTGGTCACTCAGTCAAAAAGCTTGATTCGAGTCTGACGCAAAAATTTAAAACCGAATTATTTACCCCATGCTATGACAACAGCCTATCCCAGAATCTCTGAATTTTAAACAGGGACAACTATGAGTTCTGAAGCTGACTGACAATAGCACAGCGGAGAGAGTGAACTGCGTCCCAAATGGCACCCTATTCCCTATATAGTACACTACTTTTGACCAGGCCCCTATGGCACCCTATTCCCCATATAGTACACTACTTTTGATCGGATCCCTATGGCACCCTATTCCCTAGATAGTACACTACTTTTGACCAGGCCCCTATGGCACCCTATTCCCTATATAGTACACTACTTTTGTCCAGAGCCCTATGGCACCCTATTCCCTATATACTACACTCCTTTTGACCAGGGCCCATAGGGAATCGGGTGCCATTTGGGATGCGGTGAATGATTTTCTGTGTTAAGAGACATTTTATAGTGATTAGGTGACTGCAGCAGTTTGACATGGCATCTCTGAATTCTAGTGTTCACATGATCAGCCGACTGGAAACGACTTTATTAAATTCTCTATGAATGAATGGAGAAAATGTGAAACACACACGCAGGCACGTACACACAGGCAGGCACCCAGATACATAAGACACACACACACTTTCCACTCCACGAGTCTCTCTAATAAGCTCTAACAATTGCCTCTGAATGCAAACTCCATCACCAGAGCATTGAGCACAATGCATTACTGGTCACGCACTCACACACACACACAGACAGATATGCTGTCCAGGGTTTTCAAGAACCGTGTCTCATGCCTGCGAAGCACTGCGTTAAAGCAACTGTACTGTGTAATGATAATACTTTTCCTGCTTGTATTAGCTGATGAAACACACACACTTACCAGGGGGACGGGAGGAGAGGAGATGAGATGAGAGGAGAGGGGAGGAGAAGAGAGGAAAGTAGAGGGGAGAGGATATGAGGAGAGTAGATGAGAGGAGATGAGAGGAGATACAGAAGAGGGAAGGGGAGGAGAGGAGAGTAGAGGGAGGGGAAGAGAGGAGAGAAGAGGGAATGGGGGGAGAGGAGAGGAGAGTAGAGGGGGGAGGGAGGGAGGGGAGGTGAAGAGAGGAGAGGAGAGGAGAGGAGAGGAGAGGAGAGAAAAAGGAGATGAGAGGGGAGGAAAGGGGAGGAGAGGAGAGATATTTCTAATTTGTGGTACATTAAAAATCCATGTAGTTTCTCCCATGTGCACGATGCCTCGCCCGATAATTCTGGTGAGGTCTTTTGTTTTTTTTTCTATGGAGGGGAGGAAGTGTTTCCCAGACCAACGGGAACCCACAGTCAATTTAGAGGTGAAAAACACCTTCCTCAGAGAACTGCAGTACATCCTATAAGAACACTGGACAGTATAATCATTAGAAATCCCTGCAACTATCTGTGTAACAAATTTGAAATCTATACTGCTAATAGAGATAGTGATGGTAGGTTGAATACTTTATTCATGAGTTACATATGCATTGTAATGCTTAATGCCTTAATCAGATCTCTAATTGTGTCTTTTAGTATCTAGGCCAGTCATTAGACATTGCACAAATAAGCTCACATGTGAGGTGATATGACAGCAGTGTTTTTTTTATTTTATTTGTGTCTGAACGGCTGTTGTTAAATCAAGTCCAAGTTTATCTGTCGGCCGACGCAGTTTTAGCCGATGCTTTAGCGGGCGCAGCAGTGGAAATGCTTGAGTTACTAGCTCCTAACAGTGCAGTCAAAAAAATGTCAGACGAGTACACAAATAATCATCTAGATATATAACTGTTGACACAGTGGCATAATGATGAATCCCACCTAATCTCCATTCAAAGCAAAGCAACAATAGCGGGAGCCAGTCTACCCACGCTCTGGATTTGCATCCAAAATGGCACTCTATTCCTTATTTAGTGAAATAAGGTCCATACAGCTCTGGTCAAAAGTAGTGCACTATAAAGGGAATTAGGGTGGCATTTGAGAAACTCCCTCTCTGTATTGTCATAATTAGCCTATTCTCTTTCATCATCTGCTTTCCTTTTATCTAACAAGGCTTTCTGCTGCGCTCCTTCCTACAACATCCTACAGCATCCTACAGCATCCTACTGCATCCTACTGCATCCTACTCCTCATAAATATACATCCATCTGCATCTGTTCAACCCCAAGACAAGATGGTGGAGAGGCGGCTTGGAGACATTTCACCAATGAACGAAGAAGTGTCATGTGTGACTAAGTTAAAGGTTTCAAACCCAGCCTTTACAGATACCTAGCCTTTACAGATACCCAGCCTTTACAGATACCCAGCCTTTACAGATACCCAGCCTTTACAGATACCCAGCCTTTACAGATACCCAGCCTTTACAGATAACCAGCCTTTACAGATACCCAGCCTTTACAGATAACCAGCCTTTACAGATAACAAACTTTTACAGATACCCAGCCTTTACAGATACCCAGCCTTTACAGATACCCAGCCTTTACAGATAACAAACCTTTACAGATACCCAGCCTTTACAGATAACCAGCCTTTACAGATAACCAGCCTTTACAGATAACAAACTTTTACAGATACCCAGCCTTTACAGATACCCAGCCTTTACAGATAACAAACCTTTACAGATACCCAGCCTTTACAGATAACCAGCCTTTACAGATACCCAGCCTTTACAGATACCCAGCCTTTGCAGATAACCAGCCTTTACAGATACCCAGCCTTTACAGATAACCAGTCTTTACAGATACCCAGCCTTTACAGATACCCAGCCTTTACAGATAACCAGCCTTTACAGATAACAAACTTTTACAGATACCCAGCCTTTACAGATACCCAGCCTTTACAGATACCCAGCCTTTACAGATACCCAGCCTTTACAGATACCCAGCCTTTACAGATACCCAGCCTTTACAGATAACCAGCCTTTACAGATGCCCAGCCTTTACAGATAACCAGCCTTTACAGATACCCAGCCTTTACAGATAACCAGACTTTACAGATACCCAGCCTTTACAGATACCCAGCCTAAAACCCCAAACAGCAAACAGAAGTAATAATGATCTTGTTGACTTTAAAAGAGTAACTAGCGCTTGTACGGCAGTCATAACATCTTCATAACATTGTGTTTATGTCAGATTATTACTGGAGTTATCTAGAATATGATGTGCCAGTAAAAATAACTTTAATTTACTAAAGGCTTCTATATGTAGACGTCTAGGAAGGCAACACATAATAAACTTCATTAGATTCAAATCGACTCAATCTGCTATGTTTATTTTCAACAAGGGGCGTATTTTCCTTGGGATGTACATTGTCCCCTCTGCTGTCGGCCTTTGTAATAGAACCCTTTTCTATTACACTGAAGGTCATGTTCAATACAGGGTATTGCCAGAAGGGGAGATGCTCTACTAATGTGACATCCAAGAGGTCTTAATAAACGAGTCTGGATGGAGGCCTGTAGAAAAGTCAGCAGACAAAACAAACCAGGATTCATTCAGTTCAAATCTGTCTGTTCTGTCATTTGTTTACATCCATATTGACTCCCCCAAAATGACTACTGTGCTTTGTTAGAGCTTCGCTCACTCCCACGGTTAAACAGAACTGGAACAAAAATAACATTATTCATGAACTTGAGTGGCGTCAGGCAGCCTAGCAGTTAAGAGCTTTGGGCCAATAATCAAACAGTCGCTGGTTCGAATACTGAGCAGACTAGGTGAAAAAACTGTCCATGTGCTTTTGAGCAAGGCACTTAACCTTAATTGCTCTGGATAAGAGAGTCTGCTAAATGACAAAACATTTTACCTCCTCTGCTATAGTTCTGCTTCTTTTAGTCTTCAACAAACTGGAGTTGGATTCCTAAGGAAGTTAAAGTTTTCTTCAAAATCTGTGAACTCCACAGCTTGTTGGGTTTTTCAGTCTGTTCTTACTCAGAGAGGGAGAGAAAAACAGAAATGATACGTTTCCTCTTGAATCTGACATGAAAGTATTGTAATCATATTTTCTATGGCTTCTAAGGCTTCCGAGTCATCAAAGAGGCATTCTGCCATTGCTACATCAATTTTTAGACTTAATTATTGTTATATGTACCAATTGATACTTGAAGAATATAACTTAGAAATGCCTTACGATCTTAGTTCAACTATTGTACTCCATCAGAACCATGAAAAATCAGCTTATTTTACTCCAATGTTCGTAAACAAATTAAATGTAAAGAAATCCTATATAACATGGTTAAAACTATACTTTTTAATATAACGGATGGTCAGTCCTTCCATCCATAGATCTGTGTATGAATTTGAGAGTTTTTACATTTCTCCGGACCCACCCCACAGCTTTTAACCGAAACGGGGGTGGGGAACACACTTTGTTATTGCTTCAAACGCTGATTGGCCCATTAAGGAATGACTTTCAATTGTAGTTTATTTAGTTCCTTCTGGCACACACTATTTTCAACACTTCTGTCACAACAATTAGAGAAAGCCTACCTACCAGGTTACACACATTCTCAATTCCTCTAGTCTGTCAAAGTTCTACATCAGCTAAACATATAGGCCACTTAGAGCATGAAAATCAATAGTGAAGAGTGGAATTTCATCCTCTCTGGCATTACAGTAATGAGGGGTAATGACAAAAAATGTGCTTATGTGGGAAACTAAATGACCTTTCAATGCATTACCATGATTTACACTAGAAGATAAATCCATGCAGAGATTAGGCAATACCACCCTGCTCACTGACAAGATAGCCAATAGCATTCTTTATTATGGAAATAGCAGGAAGCATTTGGTCATTATTGTAATAAAATTCAGCTAGACCAGCTGTAAAAGGGTACCCTAACTTTCTGAAGATAATTTTCTGGTTCAGATGAAATTGGTTTAATATCTTCAGACTTCACAGGGCCCAGTTCAGTTCCTCACTCTGGGGTTCATATATGATTTGGGCCAGTGACTCGTTGTATATTAAGGATTTAGCCAGTCATATTTCTGGATGTATTCCAACAGCTCCTAAGCTAATCCCCACTGCTGTTCAGACCTGCTGCGGTGACCTGGGTTCAAACAGCACTCGAAATCTTTCAAATACTTTGATCGTTTCACTTAGCTTGCCTAGAGTGCCAGATGGGTGATCTACTTGCAAACTCAATCAAGCACAGAAAAAGTATAATTATTTCAAATACTATTTGAACACAGGCTGCTATTGTACAGACCACATAGGTCCACCTCAGGGTTTTCACAGCCTAGAAGTCCCAGCTACAGTTACCAGCCAGACAGACATAGCTGAGGGCACCATTCCTCTCACTATAATGGAGTCCCAAATGGCAACCCCTACGGGCCCTGGTCAAAAGTAGTGCATTATATAGGGAATAGGGTGCCAGCCCTGGTCAAAAGTCGTGCACTATATAGGGAATAGGGTGCCAGTCCTGGTCAACAGTAGTGTACTACGTAGGGAATAGGGTGCCAGCCCGGGTCAAAAGTAGTGCACTACATCAAATCAAATCAAAGTTTATTTGTCACGTGCGCCAAATACAATACTTACAGTGAAATGTTTACTTACAGGCTCTAACCAATAGTGCATAAAAAGTATTAGGTGAACAGTAGGTAAGTAAAGAAATTAACAATGCACAATGCAAAAAGTACGGATAGCCATTTGATTACCTGTTCAGGAGTCTTATGGCTTGGGGGTAAAAACTGTTGAGAAGCCTTTTTGTCCTAGACTTGGCACTCCGGTACCGCTTGCCATGAGGTAGTAGAGAGAACAGTCTATGACTGGGGTGTCTGGGGTCTTTGAGAATTTTTTGTGCACCGCCTGGTGTAGAGTTCCTGGATGGCAGGCAGCTTAGCCCCAGTGATGTACTGGGCGGTACGCACTACCCTCTGTAGTGCCTTGCGGTAAGAGGCCGAGCAATTTCAGTACCAGGCTGTGATGCAACCAGTCAGGATGCTCTCGATGTTGCAGCTGTATAACCTTTTGAGGATCTCAGGACCCATGACAAATCTTTTTAGTTTCCTGAGGGGGAATAGGCTTTGTCGTGCCCTCTTCACGACTGTCTTGGTGTGTTTGAACCATTCTAGTTTGTTGTTGATGTGGACACCAAGGAACTTGAAGCTCTCAACCTGCTCCACTACAGCCCCGTTGATGAGAATGGGGGCGTGCTCTGTCCTCCTTTTCCTGTAGTCCACAGTCATCTCCTTAGTCTTGGTTACGTTGAGGGATAGGTTGTTATTCTGGCACCACATGGCCAGGTCTCTGACCTCCTCCCTATAGGCTGTCTTGTCATTGTCGGTGATCAGGCCTACCACTGTTGTGTCGTCTGCAAACTTAATGATGGGGTTGGAGTCGTGCCTGGCCATGCAGTCGTGGGTGAACAGGGAGTACAGGAGGGGACTGAGAACGCACCCCTGGGGAGCTCCAGTGGTGAGGATCAGCGTGGCAGATGTGTTGCTACCTACCCTCACCACCTGGGGGTGGCCCGTCAGGAAGTCCAGGATCCAGTTGCAGAGGGAGGTGTTTAGTCCCAGGATCCTTAGCTTAGTGATGAGCTTTGAGGGTACTACGCTGAGCTGTAGTCAATGAATAGCATTCTCAAATAGGTGTTCCTTTTGTCCAGGTGGGAAAGAGAAGTGTGGAGTGCAATAGAGATTGCATCATATGTGGATCTGTTTGGGCGGTATGCAAGTTGGAGTGGGTCTAGGGTTTCTGGGATAATGGTGTTGATGTGAGCCATTACCAACCTTTCAAAGCACTTCATGGCTACAGATGTGAGTGCTACGGGTGTGTAGTCATTTAGGCAGGTTGCCTTTGTGTTTTTGGGCACAGGGACTATGGCGGCAGGTAGCCTAGTGGTTAGAGCGTTGGACTTGTAACTGGAGGGTTGCAAGTTCGAATCCCTGAGCTGACAAGGAAAAAAATCTGTTGTCCTCCCCCTGAACAAGGCTGTTAACCCACTGTTCCCTGGGTGCTGAAGATGTGGATGTCGATTAAGGCAGCCCCCCACACCTCTCTGATTCAGAGGGGTTGGGTTAAATGCGGAAGACACATTTCGGTTGATGGTGGTCTGCTTGAAACATGTTGGTATTACAGACTCAATCAGGGACATGTTGAAAATGTCAGTGAAGACAACTGCAAGTTTGTCAGCACATGCTTGGAGCACACGTCCTGGTAATCCGTCTGGCCCTGCAGCCTTGTGTATGTTGACCTGTTTAAAGGTCTTACTCACGTTGGCTATGGAGAGCGTGATCACACAGTCGTCTGGAACAGCTGATGCTCTCATGCATGCCTCAGTGTTGCTTGCCTCGAAGCGAGCATAGAAGTGATTTACAGTGGGGAAAAAAAGTATTTAGTCAGCCACCAATTGTGCAAGTTCTCCAACTTAAAAAGTAATTTTCATCATATCAACTATGACAGACGAAATGAGAAAAAGGAATCCAGTAGGATTTTTAATTTATTTATTTGCAAATTATGGTGGAAAATAAGTATTTGGTCAATAACAAAAGTTTATCTCAATACTTTGTTATATACCCTTTGTTTGACAGAGGTCAAACGTTTTCTGTAAGTCTTCACAAGGTTTTCACACACTGTTGCTGGTATTTTGGCCCATTCCTCCATGCAGATCTCCTCTAGAGCAGTGATGTTTTGGGGCTGTCGCTGGGCAACACGGACTTTCAACTCCCTCCAAAGATTTTCTATGGGGTTGAGATCTGGAGACTGGCTAGGCCACTCCAGGACCTTGAAATGCTTCTTACGAAGCCACTCCTTCGTTCCCCGAGCGGTGTGTTTGGGATCATTGTCATGCTGAAAGACCCAGCCACGTTTCATCTTCAATGCCCTTGCTGATGGAAGGAGGTTTTCACTCAAAATCTCACGATACATGGCCCCATTCATTCTTTCCTTTACACGGATCAGTCGTCCTGGTCCCTTTGCAGAAAAACAGCCCCAAAGCATGATGTTTCCACCCCCATGCTTCACAGTAGGTATGGTGTTCTTTGGATGCAACTCAGCATTCTTTGTCCTCCAAACACGACGAGTTGAGTTTTTACCAAAAAGTTATATTTTGGTTTCATCTGACCAGGATCATCCAAATGCTCTCTAGCAAACTTCAGACGGGCCTGAACATGTACTGGCTTAAGCAGGGGGACACGTCTGGCACTGCAGGATTTGAGTCCCTGGCGGCGTAGTGTGTTACTGATGGTAGGCTTTGTTACTTTGGTCCCAGCTCTCTGCAGGTCATTCACTAGGTCCCCCCGTGTGGTTCTGGGATTTTTGCTCACCGTTCTTGTGTTCATTTTGACCCCACGGGGTGAGATCTTGCGTGGAGCCCCAGATCGAGGAAGATTATCAGTGGTCTTGTATGTCTTCCATTTCCTAATAATTGCTCCCACAGTTGATTTCTTCAAACCAAGCTGCTTACCTATTGCAGATTCAGTCTTCCCAACCTGGTGCAGGTCTACAATTTTGTTTCTGGTGTCCTTTGACAGCTCTTTGGTCTTGGCCGTAGTGGAGTTTGGAGTGTGACTGTTTGAGGTTGTGGACAGGTGTCTTTTATACTGATAACAAGTTCAAACAGGTGCCATTAATACAGGTAATGAGTGGAGGACAGAGGAGCCTCTTAAAGAAGAAGTTACAGGTCTGTGAGAGCCAGAAATCTTGCTTGTTTGTATGTGACCAAATACTTATTTTCCACCATAATTTGCAAATAAATTCATAAAAAATCCTACAATGTGATTTTCTGGATTTGTTTTCCTCATTTTGTCTGTCATAGTTGAAATGTACCTATGATGAAAATTACAGGCCTCTCTCATCTTTTTAAGTGAGAGAACTTGCACAATTGGTGGCTGACTAAATACTTTTTTCCCCACTGTATGTCTTCCATTTCCTAATAATTTCTCCCACAGTTGATTTCTTCAAACCAAGCTGCTTACCTATTGCAGATTCAGTCTTCCCAACCTGGTGCAGGTCTACAATTTTGTTTCTGGTGTCCTTTGACAGCTCTTTGGTCTTGGCCATAGTGGAGTTTGGAGTGTGACTGTTTGAGGTTGTGGACAGGTGTCTTTTATACTGATAACAAGTTCAAACAGGTGCCATTAATACAGCTAACGAGTGGAGGACAGAGGAGCCTCTTAAAGAAGAAGTTACAGGTCTGTGAGAGCCAGAAATCTTGCTTGTTTGTATGTGACCAAATACTTATTTTCCACCATAATTTGCAAATAAAATAATTAAAAATCCTACAATGTGATTTTCTGGATTTGTTTTCCTCATTTTGTCTGTCATAGTTGAAGTGTACCTATGATGAAAATTACAGGCCTCTCTCATCTTTTTAAGTGAGAGAACTTGCACAATTGGTGGCTGACTAAATACTTTTTTGCCCCACTGTAGCTCGTCAGGTAGGCTCGAGCTCACGGCTGTGCTTCCCTTTGTAGTCTGTAATAGTTTGCAAGCCCTGCCACATAAGACGAGCTTCGAAGCCGGTGTAGTATGATTCAATCTTAGCCCTGTATTGACGCTTTGCCTGTTTGATGGTTCGTCGCAGGGCATAGCAGGATTCCTTATAAGCTTCCTGTTTAGTGTCCCACTCCTTGAAAGCGGCAACTCTACCCTTTAGCTCAGTGCGAATGTTGCCTGTAATCCATGTCTTCTGGTTGGGGTATGTACGTACAGTCACTGTTGGGACGACGTCCTCAATGCACTTATTGATAAAGCCAGTGACTGATGTGGTGTACTCCTCAATGTCATCAGAAAAATCCCGGAACATGTTCCCGTCTGTGATAGCAAAACCAGACAGACATATTTTCCAGTCTGTTTACAGTGCCCGGGAGAAACATTGAGCAGAGAGTTAAGGCACGTTTTCTAGCTGGTTCTGTAAAGTTGCTTCCATCTGGAATTGGATTGGTTGATTGGTTGATTGGTTGATTGGTTGATTGGTTGAACAGTGCAGAAGAGAATGTCCACCAACAGTTTTTTGTCTTGCTATATTAGGTCTTGCTATATTAGGGGTGGCAGGTAGCCTAGTGGTTAGAGCGTTGGACTTGTAACCGGAGGGTTGCAAGTTCGAATCCCCAAGCTGACAAGGAAAAAAATCTGTCGTTCTGCCCTGAACAAGGCAGTTAACCCACTGTTCCCGGGCGCCGAAGGCGTGGATGGCGATTAAGGCAGCCCCGCACCTCTCTGATTCAGAGGGTTGGGTTAAATGCGGAAGACACATTTCGGTTGAAGGCATTTGGTTGTACAACTGACTAATAATGGTGACTTTTTTGACTTTGATGTATCACACACACACACACATATATATACACACCCACACACATATATACACACACACATATATACAAACACACACTTGGCAGGGAAGCACCACACGACTGTGAGCTGTGACAACTGTGTGTGTGTGTGTGTGTGTGTGTGTGTGTGTGTGTGTGTCGTCTGGTGATTACTAACCTTAGACCGCTCTGCTATCAGTAGCGCCGTAGGCTGTACAGAATCAGTGGGTTTTGACAATTGAATTTATAGATATATTATACACATTTTCAGATTTGAATAGCACAAATGGGAAGAGGCTCAGTGTGATCAGGTCATGAGATGGGGATAGAGAGGAGGGAGAAGAGAGGAGGGGATAGAGAGGAGGGGAAAGAGAGGAGGGGAAAGGGAGGAGGGGATAGAGAGGAGGAGAAAGAGAGGAGGGGAAAGAGAGGAGGAGAAAGAGAGGAGGAGAAAGAGAGGAGGAGAAAGAGAGGAGGAGAAAGAGAGGAGGGAAAGAGAGGAGGGGAAAGAGAGGAGGAGAAAGAGAGGAGGGGAAAGAGAGGAGGGGAAAGAGAGGAGGAGAAAGAGAGGAGGGGATAGAGAGGAGGGGAAAGAGAGGAGGAGAACGAGAGGAGGAGAAAGGGAGGAGGGGAAAGAGAGGAGGGGATAGAGAGGAGGGGAAAGAGAGGAGGAGAAAGGGAGGAGGGGAAAGAGAGGAGGGGATAGAGAGGAGGAGAAAGAGAGGAGGGGATAGAGAGGAGGGGATAGAGAGGAGGGGATAGAGAGGAGGAGAAAGAGAGGAGGAGAAAGAGAGGAGGGGAAAGAGAGGAGGGGATAGAGAGGAGGAGAAAGAGAGGAGGGGATAGAGAGGAGGGGAAAGAGAGGAGGGGAAAGAGAGGAGGGGATAGAGAGGAGGAGAAAGAGAGGAGGGAAAAGAGAGGAAGGGATAGAGAGGAGGGGAAAGAGAGGAGGGGAAAGAGAGGAGGAGAAAGAGAGGAGGGAAAAGAGAGGAGTGGATAGAGAGGAGGGGAAAGAGAGGAGGGGAAAGAGAGGAGGGGAAAGAGAGGAGGGGATAGAGAGGAGGGGATAGAGAGGAGGGGAAAGAGAGGAGGGGATAGAGAGGAGGGGATAAGAGAGGAGGGAAAGAGAGGAGGAGAAAGAGAGGAGGGGATAGAGAGGAGGGAAAGAGAGGAGGAGAAAGAGAGGAGGAGGGAAAAGAGAGGAGGAGAAAGAGAGGAGGGATAGAGAGAGGAGGGAAAGAGAGGAGGGAAAGAGAGGAGGGAGAAAGAGAGGAGGAGAAAGAGAGGAGGGGGAAAGAGAGGAGGGAAAGAGAGGAGGAGAAAGAGAGGAGGAGAAAGAGAGGAGGAGAAAGAGAGAGAGGAGAAAGAGAGGAGGAGAAAGAGAGGAGGAGAAAGAGAGGAGGAGAGGAGAGGAGGAGAGGGAAAGAGAGGAGGAGAAAGAGAGGAGGGGAAAGAGAGGAGGAGAGAGAGGAGGGATAGAGAGGAGGGATAGAGAGGAGAGAAAGAGAGAGGAGGGGATAGAGAGGAGGGGAAAGGGAGGAGGGGAAAGAGAGGAGGGAAAGGGAGGAGGGGATAGAGAGGAGGAGAAAGGGAAGAGGGGAAAGGGAGGAGGAGAACGAGAGGAGGAGAAAGAGAGGAGGGGAAAGAGAGGAGGAGAAAGAGAGGAGGAGAACGAGAGGAGGAGAAAGAGAGGAGGGGAAAGAGAGGAGGGGAAAGGGAGGAGGGGATAGAGAGGAGGAGAAAGGGAGGAGGGGAAAGGGAGGAGGGGAAAGAGAGGAGGGGATAGAGAGGAGGGAAAGAGAGGAGGGAAAGGGAGGAGGGGAAAGGGAGGAGGGGAAAGGGAGGAGTCTACGGTAGTCACACTTGGGGGTAGAGGATAATCTTCATCATTTTAATTCCAAGGATGTCTAGAACAAATACCAAAGTACGTGATCACTGATCAGCCATAAAATTAAAAAAAAAAAAAAAAGTTTGGTTTGTGTCTTTGTGTATTCGCATTTCAAAGTATCCACTTTACCAATTTTTGTAAAGTCCAAGGACACCCTTTCTCACCACAGCATTTGTATCTATTTTCTATCACATATTCAAGCAGCAGCTACGATATTCAACAGCTAACAGGATACAGTCATTTGACATGAGATTGTTTTGATCTTCACCGTGGAAACAGAACGACGCCAACGGCTTCATTACTCATGGGACAGAGATGGAAGATGGACACAGCAGATACATTGTTCCTTTAAAAAAGGCAGTTTCGTTATTTCATGGACTTGTGAGACATATTTTGCTGTGAGAATTTGTCCTATTGTGTTCTGATACCAGCCATACAAGAGGAAGAACTCAGAGGAGGAACTCAGAGGAAGAACTCAGAGGAGGAACTCAGAGGAGGAACTCAGAGGAGGAACTCAGAGGAAGAACTCAGAGGAGGAACTCAGAGGAGGAACTCAGAGGAGGAACTCAGAGGAGGAACTCAGAGGGGGGGAATAAAATACATTTAAAAAAACAACAACTGGGAAACAGGGATCCACTGTAACACCAAAGGGACTGCAGGTAATGGTCACCCATTGGTTGGTTTTCGGACTGGTCTGTTTGAGTCTTTACTGAACAGTTAGCGTACAACATTAACGGTTCTGACCAGTCTGTAATACTACAATAAACAATGTCCTCACGGAGTGACACTAACCCGTCTCTGAGACGCCTGAGACGGATGTTGTAAAAGTGGGGTCCTGTCGAGTTTAGAGTTCCTGTGTTATTAAGGTCTGCAGGACACAAAAGAGAGGGGAGGGGGGAGGAGGGGGGCAGGTAACTAAGAACGGCCCATTCACAACCCCAAACAGCCTATCATGAAAAGTAAATCACACCTTCATTGTGTCTCACAATACTCAACGAATAAGTTCACTGTTGCGGTCACACTTTTACTCTCTCACGGCATTCAACGCTGTCTCACGTTGACTCTCATAGGCATTCAATACCAACACAACAGTGACGTTGTGACTTTCCTTTCAAGTTGACACTGTCTTACAAGATCCTGACAGACACATTGTAGGGCAATCTGACACGTACTGTATTCAGAAAACCGTAGGATGTGCCAGACAGAGACAGAGCAACACCTACACATTAAAGGTCACCGGGGTAGTTCGTAACAAGTTGTGTGTTTTTTGTTGAATGAGGGAGATATCTGAAATACATTTAGAGTTTTAGGATTGAAATCAACGTGACTATCCAAATATTAACACCCATCCTCTAATCTTTGTCTGTCTGTTTGTCTATCTGTGTGTGTGTGTGTCTGTGTGTGTGTGTGCGTGTTTGCGTGTGTGTGTGTGTGCATGTGCGTGTTTGCGTGTGTTTTTGTGTGTGTGTGCGTGTGCGTGTGTGTGTGGTGTTTGGAATTGAGTTTCAGTAAATAAAACGTTACGCTAATTGAAACATCTGGCAGGACAGACAGAGAGAGAGAGAGAGAGGGAGAGGGAGAGAGTGAGAGAGAGAGAGAGAGAGAGAGAGAGAGAGAGAGAGAGAGAGAGAGAGAGAGAGAGAGAGAGAGAGAGAGAGAGAGAGAGAGACATTAGAATTGAACCTGAAAGCAGACACAGCAGCAGAGACAGAGCGATGAAATAGTTACACATGGTTAGGAGCTACATTACTGTAGTACAAACGGGAAGTGATGAAAATGAAGCAGACAGTTTGATAATGGTTCAGAAAAGCTGATTGGGAGAGATAACGAGACAGAGAGAGTTGGTGAGAGTGATTTTCTGATTATGAGAAAAACATGCATAGGCAAGACCCTTCCTCTGCCTGATTACAGCTGTGTTCCATCTATCCTCTCTTCTGTTCCCTTCACTTTTCGCTGATGGACAAACTAAACATGGATGTTACATCTCAGAGGCAAGTCAAGACATCAAACTACAGACTGACAGGAACTAACAGATTGTCCTCAAAGCGGGCAAAGAAGGTGTTTAGTTTGTCTGGAAGCGTGACGAAGAATGGCG
This sequence comes from Brachymystax lenok tsinlingensis, assembly GCA_030435695.1. NCBI lineage: Eukaryota > Metazoa > Chordata > Actinopteri > Salmoniformes > Salmonidae > Brachymystax > Brachymystax lenok. The sequence continues at coordinate 4,492,614 of CM059804.1, read as the reverse complement.
CCGACAGAGATGATCGCCTCCCTTCGAGTACTTAAGGAACCACGCAGTATTTTGTTTTTTTTATGTATTCATTCTTACCCCAGGAAATATTAAGTCTTATTACATACAGCCGGGAAGAACTATTGGATATAAGATCAATGTCAGCGGCCTCCTGGTCAGGCTCCGTAGACGTGTACATTGCTCACCGCTCCCGAGTATACTACTCGCCAATGTCCAGTCTCTTGACAACAAGGTAGACGAAATTTGAGCAAGGGTTACCTTCCAGAGAGACATCAGAGATTGTAACATTCTCTTTTCCACGGTAACATGGCTCTCTCGGGATATGTTGTCAGAATCGGTTCAGCCACCGGGCTTCTCCATGCATCACGCCAACAGGGATAAACACCTCTCTGGGAAGAGGAAGTCCTTCTGCTCACCCAACCTAGAATTCCTTACAATCAAATGCTGGCCATTTTACCTACCAAGATAATTCTCGTCAGTTATAGTCACAGCTGTGTACATTCCCCCCTCAAGGAACTTCACTGGACTTTATGCAAACTGGAAACTGTATATCCGGAGGCTGAATTTATTGTAGTTGGGGATTTTAACAAAGCGAATTTGAGAACAAGGCTACCTAAATTCTATCAGCATATTGATTGCACGACACGCAGGGCTAATACTCTCGACCCCTGCTACTCTAACTTCTGAGATGCATACAAAGCCCTCCCCCGCCCTCCCTTGAGTAAATCCGACCACGACGCCATCTTGCTCATACCGTCTTATAGGCAGAAACTCAAACAGGATGTAGAAGTGACGAGAACCATTCAACACTGGTCTGACCAATCGGAAGCCACGCTTTCAAGATTGTTTTGACCACGTGGACTGGAATATGTTCCGGTCAGCCTCAGAGAACAACATTGACCTATACCCTGACTCAGTGAGTGTGTTTACAAAGAAGGGCATTGGCGATGTTGTACCCACTGTGACTATTAAAACCTACCCTAAACAGAAACCGTCTATGGATGGCGGCATTCGCGCCAAACTGAAAGCGCGAACCACCGCATTTAACCATGGAAAGAGACTTGGAAATATGGCTGAATATAAACAGTGTAGTTATTCCCTCCGCAAGGCAATCAAACAAGTGAAATGCCGGTACAGGGACAAGGTGGAGTCGCAATTCAATCGCTCAGACACGAGACGTATGTGGCAGGGTCTACAGCAAATCACGGACTACAAAAACAAAAACAGCCACGTCACGGACACCGATGTCACTCTTCCAGACAAACTAAACACCTTTGCCCGCTTTGAGGATAATACAGTGCCACCATTGCGACCCGCTAACAAGGACTGCTCCCCCCTCCTCTCCTTCTCCGTGGCCGACGTGAGTAAAACATTTAAACGTGTTAACCCTCGCAAGGCTGCTGGCCCTGACGGCATCTCTAGCCGTGTCCTCAGAGCATGCACAGACCAGCTGGCTGGTGTGTTTACGGAAATATTCAATCGCTCCCTATCCCAGTCTGTTGTCCCCACATGCTTCAAGATGGCTACCATTGTTACTGTGCCCAAGATGGCAAAGATAACTGAACTAAATTACTACCACTCCGTAGCACTCACTTCTGTCATCATGAAGTGCTTTGAGAGGCTAGTCAAGGATCATATCACCGCCACCTTACCGGCCACCCTAGACCCACCTCAGTTTGCATACTGCCCCAACAGGTTCACAGAGGATGCAATCGCCACCACACTGCACACTGCCCTATCCCATCTGGACAAGAGGAATACCTATGTAAGAATGCTGTTCATTGACTACAGCTCAGCATTCAACACCATAGTACCCTCCAAGCTCATCATCAACCTGGAGGCCCTGGGTCTCAACCTCGCACTGTGCAACTGGGTCATGGACTTTCTGACGGTCCGCCCCCAGGTGGTGAAAGCACTCTCCTGTACTCCCTGTTCACCCACGACTGCATGGCCACGCACACCTCCAACTCAATCATCAAGTTTGCAAACGACACAACAGTAGCGGGCTTGATTACCAACAACAACGAGACAGCCTACAGGGAGGAGGTGAGGGCCCTCGGAGTGTGGTGTCAGGAAAACAACCTCTCACTCAACGTCAACAAAACAAAGGAGATGATTGTGGACTTCAGGAAACAGCAGAGGCATAACTATCCACATCGAAGGGACAGCAGTGGAGAAGGTGGAACGTTTTAAGGTCCTGGGCGTACACATCACAGACAAACTGATATGGTCCACCAACACAGACAGTGTGGTGAAGAAGGCGGAACAGCACCTCTTCAAACTCAGGAGGCTGAAGAAATGTGGCTTGTCACCCAAAACCTTGACAGACTTTTATAGATGCACAATCAAGAGCATCCTGTTGGGCTGTATCACAGCCTGGTACGGCAACTGCTCTGCCATCAACCGCAAGGCTCTCCAGAGGGTGGTGCAGTCTGCACAACGCATCACCGGGGGTAAACTACCTGCCCTCCAGGACACCTACAGCACCCGATGTCATAGGAAGGCCAAAAAGATCATCAAGGACAACAACCACTCGAGCCACTGCCTGTTCACACCGCTATCATCCAGAAGGCGAGGTCAGTACAGGTTCATCAAAGCTGGGACCGAGAGATTGAAAAACAGCTTCTATCTCAAGGCCATCAGACTGCTAAACAGCAATCATTAACTCAGAGAGGCTGCTGTCTACACTGAGACTCAATCACTGGCCAATTTAATAAATGGATCACTAGTCACTTTAAACAATGCCACTTTAATAATGTTTACATATCTTACATTACTCATCTCACATGTATATACTGTATTTATACCATCTATTGCACCTTGCCTATCCTGCTCGGCCATCGCTCATCCATATACTTATATATACTGTACATATTCTCATTCACCCCTTTAGACTTGTGTGTATTAGGTAGAGGTTGGGGAATTGTTAGATTACTTGTTAGATATCACTGCACTGTCGGGAACTAGAAGTGCAAGCATTTCGCTACACTCACATTAACATCTGCTAACCATGTGTATGTGGACCAATAAATTGTTATTTACTTATTTTTTGAAATTCCCAATATAATTTCTTTTTTTTACGTAATCTCTGGTAGAATTGATTGATTGATCATTGATCTTCATAAAATCAAATCAATTCAAATAAATTCAAATCAAATCAAATCAATGAAATTATATTCAAATCAAATCAAATGGTATTAGTCACATGTGCCGAATGCAACAGGTATAGACCTTACAGTGAAATGCTGAATACAGCAGGTGTAGACCTTACAGTGAAATGCTGAATACAACAGGTGTAGACCTTACAGTGAAATGCTTACTTACGAGCCAATAACCAACAATGAAGTTTAAAAAATATGAATAAGAATAATAAACAAATTATGCTCCCATAGTGGCTCTGATTATAAAGCGACACTATACAGAGAATAAGGTACCGTTTCAGACACACATCCATGTTGTAATCTGACCTGTGATTGTACAATTACCTGGGGCTCCCGAGTAGCACCAGCCGTCTAAGGCACTGCATCTCAGTGCTAGAGACGTCACTACAGACCCTGGTTCAATTCCAGGCCGTAGGTCATCATTGTAAGTAATAATTTGTTCTTAACTGACTTGCCTAGTTAAATAAAGGTTAAATAAATAATGTATCAAAATACCAATTTGACTGAAGTATTCAACAGATGGTGAATTTCCATAAGGTTTCTATACTAATTGATGTCCACTGGTGTTATCCATATTAAGGTATATGGGAAGTCCATTGGTCTATGTGTTGTTAACGCCAGGTCAGGTTTAGTTATCCATCCGTCTCCCTGTGTCACTAATTTAATTTCAGTGTCAGTTTAATCACGGATGAGTTTAGCCATCTGTTGCCATTACATTGTTCCTGTTAACTTCCCCTCAGCACTGTTAATGGACCCAGCTTAAACAGACGGACGGACAGACCTTTTTCACATGCATGGGTCCCTTCCCCTATGTGAAGTTTTTTTCTTCTCATCCGACTTCCTTTATGTGAATCACCAACTTCATGGCTATGTGAGCTGGATCTGACCTGGATATTACTGCCTCTGTCTTATTTACGGGACAGGCAGACAGGCAGACAGGCAGACAGACAGGCAGGCAGGCAGACAGACAGACAGAGAGGCAGACAGGGAGGCAGGCAGACAGGCAGACAGGCATACAGACAGACCGACAGACAGGCAGGCAGACAGGCAGACAGACTGTGAATACACTGTATGAGAACATCTTAACTGGCTGCATCACCGCTTGGCATGGCAACTGCTTGGCATCTGACTGCAAAGCACTACAGAGGGTGATGCGGAAAGCCCTGGACCTCTATACCAGGCGGAGTCAGGAAGGCCCAGGACCTCTATACCAGGCGGAGTGAGGAAGGCCCTAAAGACTGTCATAGACTCCAGCCACCCAAGACTGTGCTCTCTGCTACCAGATGAAAAGCAATGCACCAAGTCTGGAACCAACAGGACCCTGAACAGCGTCTAACCCCAAGCCATCAGACTGTTAAATAGTTAGTTAAATAGTTAACCAACTAGCTACCCGGACTATCTGCATGGACACTTTTTGCACAAGCGTTTTTGACTCACCACATACTGATACTGTTTACTATCTGTCACTTAATTCCTAGTTATATGTACATATCTACGTCAAGTACCTCGTACCCCTGCACATCCACTCTGTACTGGTACCCAGTGCAGTGTACCCAGTGGGGCGGCAGGTAGCCTAGTGGTTAGCAGGTTCAGAGTATGGGATTGAGGTGATGTTATAGGGGACGGTGGGGGGATGTCCTATCAGGTTATAGGGGACTGTGGGGGGATGTCCTATCAGGTTATAGGGGACGGTGGGGGATGTCCTATTAGGTTATAGGGGATGGTGGGGGATGTCCTATCAGGTTATAGGGACTGTGGGGGGATGTCCTATCAGGTTATAGGGGATGGTGGGGGATGTCCTATCAGGTTATAGGGACGGTGGGGGGTGTCCTATCAGGTTATAGGGGACGGTGGGGGATGTCCTATCAGGTTATAGGGGACAGTGGGGGATGTCCTATCAGGTTATAGGGACGGTGGGGGATGTCCTATCAGGTTATAGGGGACAGTGGGGATGTCCTATCAGGTTATAGGGGACAGTGGGGATGTCCTATCAGGTTATAGGAGACGGTGGGGATGTCCTATCAGGTTATAGGGACGGTGGGGATTTCCTATCAGGTTATAGGGGACAGTGGGGATGTCCTATCAGGTTATAGGGGACGGTGGGGATGTCCTATCAGGTTATAGGAGACGGTGGGGGATGTCCTATCAGGTTATAGGGGAAGGTGGGGATTTCCTATCAGGTTATAGGGGACAGTGGGGATGTCCTATCAGGTTATAGGGGACAGTGGGGGGATGTCCTATCAGGTTATAGGGACGGTGGGGGGATGTCCTATTAGGGTTATAGGGACGGTGGGGAGATGTCCTATCAGGTTATAAGGGACAGTGGGGGGTTATGTCCTATCAGGTTATCAGGTTATAGGGACAGTGGGGGATGTCTATCAGGTTATAGGGGGCGGTGGGGGATGTCCTATTAGGGATGTTATCAGGTTATAGGCGGTGGGGGAGAGATGTCCTATCAGGTTATAGGGGATGGGGGATGTCCTATCAGGTTATAGGGGACAGGGGGTGGGGGGATGTCCTATCAGGGTTATAGGGGACAGTGGGTGGATGTCCTATCAGGTTATAGGGGACGGTGAGGATGTCCTATCAGGTTATAGGGGTGGGGGATGTCCTATCAGTAAAGTTATAGGGGGACAGTGGGGAGATGTCCTATCAGGTTATAGGGCGGTGGGGATGTCCTATCAGGTTATAGGGACGGTGGGGGATGTCCTATCAGGTTATAGGGGCGGTGGGGGGATGTCCTATCAGGTTATAGGGGGACGGTGGGGGATGTCCTATCAGGTTATAGGGACGGTGGGGGATGTCCTATCAGGTTATAGGGACGGTGGGGGATGTCCTATCAGATTATAGGGACGGTGGGGGGATGTCCTATCAGTAAAGTTATAGGGGACAGGTGGGGGATGTCCTATCAGGTTATAGGGGACAGTGGGAGATGTCCTATCAGGTTATAGGGGACGGTGGGGATGTCCTATCAGGTTATAGGGGACAGTGGGGATGTCCTATCAGGTTATAGGGACGGTGGGGATGTCCTATCAGGTTATAGGGACGGTGGGGGAGATGTCCTATTAGGTTATAGGGACGGTGGGGATGTCCTATCAGGTTATAGGGGACGGTTTGGGGATGTCCTATCAGGTTATAGGGGCAGTGGGGATGTCCTATCAGGTTATAGGTGGGCGGTGGGGATGTCCTATCAGGTTATAGAGACGGTGGGGGATGTCCTATCAGGTTATAGGGAGACAGTGGGGATGTCCTATCAGGTTATAGGGACGGTGGGGGATGTCCTATCAGGTTATAGAGGACGGTGGGGATGTCCTATCAGTCAGGTTATAGGGACGGTGGGGGATGTCCTATCAGGTTATAGGGGACAGTGGGAGATGTCCTATCAGGTTATAGGGACGGTGGGGGAGATGTCCTATCAGGTTATAGAGGACAGTGGGGAGATGTCCTATCAGGTTATAGGGACAGGTGGGGGGATGTCCTATCAGGTTATAGGGGACGGTGGGGGATGTCCTATCAGGTTATAGGGACGGTGGGGGATGTCCTATCAGGTTATAGGGACAGTGGGGAGATGTCCTATCAGGTTATAGGGACGGTGGGGGATGTCCTATCAGGTTATAGGGGACGGTGGAGATGTCCCTATCAGGTTATAGGGGACAGTGGGGATGTCCTATCAGGTTATAGGGACGGTGGGGGAGATGTCCTATCAGGTTATAGGGGGACGGTGGGAGATGTCCTATCAGTAAAGGTTATAGGAGCGGTGGGGGGATGTCCTATCAGGTTATAGGGACGGTGGGGGATGTCCTATCAGGTTATAGGGGACGGTGGGGGATGTCCTATCAGATTATAGGGACGGTGGGGGATGTCCTATCAGGTTATAGGGGACAGTGGGGGATGTCCTATCAGTAAAGGTTATAGGGACGGTGGGTGATGTCCTATTAGGTTATAGGGGACGGTGGGGGATGTCCTATCAGATTATAGGGACGGTGGGGGATGTCCTATCAGGTTATAGGGACAGTGGGGGATGTCCTATCAGTAAAGGTTATAGGTGACGGTGGGGGATGTCCTATCAGGTTATAGGGACGGTGGGGGATGTCCTATCAGGTTATAGGGGACAGTGGGGGATGTCCTATCAGGTTATAGGGACGGTGGGGGATGTCCTATCAGGTTATAGGGACGGTGGGGGATGTCCTATTCGGTTATAGGGGACGGTGGGGGGATGTCCTATTCGGTTATAGGGGACGGTTTGGGGATGTCCTATCAGGTTATAGGGGACGGTTGGGGATGTCCTATCAGTTAAAGTTATAGAGGACGGTGGGGGATGTCCTATCAGGTTATAGGGGACAGTGGGGGGATGTCCTATCAGGTTATAGGGGACGGTTTGGGGATGTCCTATCAGGTTATAGGGGACGGTGGGGGGATGTCCTATCAGGTTATAGGGGACGGTGGGGGATGTCCTATCAGGTTATAGGGACGGTTGGGGGATGTCCTATCAGTAAAGGTTATAGGGGACTGTGGGGGATGTCCTATCAGGTTATAGGGACGGTGGGGTGATGTCCTATCAGGTTATAGGGATGGTGGGGATGTCCTATCAGGTTATAGGGACGGTGGGGTGATGTCCTATCAGGTTATAGGGACGGTGGGGGATGTCCTATCAGGTTATAGGGACGGTGGGGGATGTCCTATCAGGTTATAGGGGATGGTGGGGGGATGTCCTATCAGGTTATATGGGACAGTGGGGGATGTCCTATCAGTAAAGGTTATAGGTGACGGTGGGGGATGTCCTATCAGGTTATAGGGGACGGTGGGGATGTCCTATCAGGTTATAGGGACAGTGGGGGATGTCCTATCAGTAAAGGTTATAGGGACGGTGGGGGTATGTCCTATCAGGTTATAGGGGACGGTGGGGGATGTCCTATCAGGTTATAGGGACGGTGGGGGATGTCCTATCAGGTTATAGGGACGGTGGGGGATGTCCTATCAGGTTATAGGGACGGTGGGGATGTCCTATCAGGTTATAGGGGATGGTGGGGGATGTCCTATCAGGTTATAGGGACGGTGGGGGATGTCCTATCAGATTATAGGGACAGTGGGGGATGTCCTATCAGTAAAGGTTATAGGTGACGGTGGGGGATGTCCTATCAGGTTATAGGGACGGTGGGGGATGTCCTATCAGGTTATAGGTGACGGTGGGGGATGTCCTATCAGGTTATAGGGACGGTGGGGGATGTCCTATTCAAGTTATAGGGGACGGTGGGGATGTCCTATTCGGTTATAGGGACGGTTTGGGGATGTCCTATCAGGTTATAGGGGACGGTTGGGGATGTCCTATCAGTTAAAGTTATAGAGGACGGTGGGGGATGTCCTATCAGGTTATAGGGGACAGTGGGGGGATGTCCTATCAGGTTATAGGGACGGTTTGGGGATGTCCTATCAGGTTATAGGGACGGTGGGGGATGTCCTATCAGGTTATAGGGACGGTGGGGATGTCCTATCAGGTTATAGGGACGGTGGGGATGTCCTATCAGGTTATAGGGGACGGTGGGGGATGTCCTATTAGGTTATAGGGGACTGTGGGGATGTCCTATCAGGTTATAGGGACGGTGGGGGATGTCCTATCAGGTTATAGGGGACGGTGTGGGGGATGTCCTATCAGGTTATAGGGACGGTGGGGGATGTCCTATCAGTAAAGGTTATAGGGGACTGTGGGGGGATGTCCTATCAGGTTATAGGGGACGGTTTGGGGATGTCCTATCAGGTTATAGGGGACGGTGGGGGGATGTCCTATCAGATTATAGGGGACGGTGGGGGGATGTCCTATCAGGTTATAGGGACGGTGGGGGGATGTCCTATCAGGTTATAGGGGACAGTGGGGGATGTCCTATCAGGTTATAGGGACGGTGGGGTGATGTCCTATCAGGTTATAGGGGACGGTGGGGTGATGTCCTATCAGGTTATAGGGATGGTGGGGGATGTCCTATCAGGTTATAGGGATGGTGGGGATGTCCTATCAGGTTATAGGGACGGTGGGGGATGTCCTATTAGGTTAAATGGGACAGTGGGGGATGTCCTATTAGGTTATAGGGACGGTGGGGATGTCCTATTAGGTTATAGGGACGGTGGGGGGATGTCCTATCAGGTTATAGGGACGGTGGGGGATGTCCTATCAGGTTATAGGGACGGTGGGGGATGTCCTATCAGGTTATAGGGACGGTGGGGATGTCCTATTAGGTTATAGGGGACGGTGGGGGGATGTCCTATCAGGTTATAGGGGACGGTGGGGGGATGTCCTATCAGGTTATAGGGGACGGTGGGGGATGTCCTATCAGTAGTTTCTCCCAGTGAAAACAGTCCATGTTTTCAGATATAACAGATATTGAATACAGATAATTCCCTCATGAGTTTAACACAATTGTTTTACATGTCATTACCAGAAGTGACAGAGCTGCTATTTTGCTGTAAAATGAATGCCACATTTTAGTTTTATTGGGGTTTTTAATTGCAGAGAGAGGGCCCACTGGTCAGTCATCATCAGCTCTCTCTCTCTCTCTCTCTCTCTCTCTCTCTCTCTCTCTCTCTCTCTCTCTCTCTCTCTCTCTCTCTCTCTCTCTCTCCCTCTCCCTCTCCCTCTCTCTGCTATCACATCATTTATGAAGCTGGATCCCAGTTAAACTACAGTTAAACTTTTCTAATTGGCTTATCTGGAAGCCTGCGATATCATGATACCCCAAATCACATAGGAAGTATGGTATACACACACACACACACACACACACACACACACACACACACACACACACACACACACACACACACACACACACACGCACGCACGCACACACACTCAATGCATCTGCCGGCTAGCTTGTCCAATCAGATCTCTGCAGCCTCCCTACAGACGGCAAGAAAAGGCATAACTAGTTTTGCTATTGCGAGAATGGCCTCTTAAAAGTCAGTTAGGAGGCAGTTAACGGCAAGGGGAAGGGGCTATACGTCCATCAGAGCAGTAGTAATACATAGGAATAAGGTCTACATTACAGTGGGCAGAGAAGGATGTTATGTATCGTCACCGTACCATTACTGCATCCTAAATGGCATCCAAATTCCCTATATAGTGCACAACTTTAAACGAGGACCCATATGGGTCCTGTCAGAGGTACTGCACTCTATAGGATGCGTCCCAGTGCTGTAGTGGGCAGTCAGAGAAGGATGTAACAGTAGGATATGTGTCTCCACTAGACACTACAGGGTGTGGGTTATTGGTATTAGACACTACAGGGTGTGGGTTATTGGTATTAGACACTACAGGGTGTGGGTTATTGGTATTAGACACTACAGGGTGTGGGTTATTGGTATAAGACACTACAGGGTGTGGGTTATTGGTATTAGACACTACAGGGTGTGGGCTATTGGTATTAGACACTACAGGGTGTGGGTTATTGGTATAAGACACTACAGGGTGTGGGTTTTTGGTATTAGACACTACAGGGTGTGGGTTATTGGTATTAGACACTACAGAGTGTGGGTTATTGGTGTTAGACACTACAGGGTGTGGGTTATTGGTATTAGACACTACAGGGTGTGGGTTTTTGGTATTAGACACTACAGGGTGTGGGTTATTGGTATTAGACACTACAGGGTGTGGGTTATTGGTATTAGACACTACAGGGTGTGGGTTATTGGTATTAGACACTACAGGGTGTGGGTTATTGGTATTAGACAGTACAAGGTGTGGACTTTTGGTATTAGACACTACAGGGTGTGGGTTATTGGTATTAGACACTACAGGGTGTGGGTTATTGGTATTAGACACTACAGGGTGTGGGTTATTGGTATAAGACACTACAGGGTGTGGGTTATTGGTATTAGACACTACAGGGTGTGGGCTATTGGTATTAGACACTACAGGGTGTGGGTTATTGGTATAAGACACTACAGGGTGTGGGTTTTTGGTATTAGACACTACAGGGTGTGGGTTATTGGTATTAGACACTACAGAGTGTGGGTTATTGGTATTAGACACTACAGGGTGTGGGTTATTGGTATTAGACACTACAGGGTGTGGGTTTTTGGTATTAGACACTACAGGGTGTGGGTTATTGGTATTAGACACTACAGGGTGTGGGTTATTGGTATTAGACACTACAGGGTGTGGGTTATTGGTATTAGACACTACAGGGTGTGGGTTATTGGTATTAGACAGTACAAGGTGTGGACTTTTGGTATTAGACACTACAGGGTGTGGGTTATTGGTATTAGACACTACAGGGTGTGGGTTATGGGTATTAGACACTACAGGGTGTGGGTTATTGATATTAGACACTACAGGGTGTGGGTTATTGGTATTAGACACTACAGGGTGTGGGTTATTGGTATTAGACACTACAGGGTGTGGGTTATTGGTATTAGACACTACAGGGTGTGGGTTATTGATATTAGACACTACAGAGTGTGGGTTATTGGTATTAGACACTACAGGGTGTGGGCTTTTGGTATTAGACACTACAGGGTGTGGGTTATTGGTATAAGACACTACAGGGTGTGGGTTATTGGTATTAGACACTACAGGGTGTGGGTTATTGGTATAAGACACTACAGGGTGTTGGTTATTGGTATAAGACACTACAGGGTGTGGGTTTTTGGTATTAGACACTACAGAGTGTGGGTTTTTGGTATTAGACACTACAGGGTGTGGGTTATTGGTATTAGACACTACAGAGTGTGGGTTATTGGTATTAGACACTACAGGGTGTGGGTTATTGGTGTTAGACACTACAGGGTGTGGGTTTTTGGTATTAGACACTACAGGGTGTGGGTTATTGGTATTAGACACTACAGGGTGTGGACTTTTGGTATTAGACACTACAGGGTGTGGGTTATTGGTATTAGACACTACAGGGTGTGGGTTATTGGTATTAGACACTACAGGGTGTGGACTTTTGGTATTAGACACTACAGGGTGTGGACTTTTGGTATTAGACACTACAGGGTGTGGGTTATTGGTATTAGACACTACAGGGTGTGGGTTATTGATATTAGACACTACAGAGTGTGGGTTATTGGTAGTTTAGTCTCTAATGGAGGATGGGGCTGAGGCAGGATACTGTGGTTAGTCTCTAATGGAGGATGGGGCTGAGGCAGGATACTGTGGTTAGTCTCTAATGGAGGATGGGGCTGAGGCAGGATACTGTGGTTAGTCTCTAATGAAGGATGGGGCTGAGGCAGGATACTGTGGTTAGTCTCTAATGGAGGATGGGGCTGAGGCAGGATACTGTGGTTAGTCTCTAATGGAGGATGGGGCTGAGGCAGGATACTGTGGTTAGTCTCTAATGGAGGATGGGGCTGAGGCAGGATACTGTGGTTAGTCTCTAATGGAGGATGGGGCTGAGGCAAGATACTGTGGTTAGTCTCTGCTAATGCAGCTTCTTAGTCAGACTAGGTTAGAGTTTAGGTTAGAAGTTATGTTAGAGGCCAGGTTAGAGTCTAGGTTAGAGGCTGGGTTAGAGTCTAGGTTAGAGGCTGGGTTAGAGTCTAGGGTAGAGGCTGGGTTAGAGTCTAGGGTAGAGGCTGGGTTAGAGTCTAGGTTAGAGGCTGGGTTAGAGTCTAGGTTAGAGGCTGGGTTAGAGCCCAGGTTAGAGGCTGGGTTAGAGTCTAGGTTAGAGGCTGGGTTAGAGTCTAGGTTAGAGGCTGGGTTAGAGTCTAGGTTAGAGGCTGGGTTAGAGTCTAGGTTAGAGGCCAGGTTAGAGTCTAGGTTAGAGGCTGGGTTAGAGTCTAGGTTAGAGTCTAGGTTAGAGTCTAGGTTAGAGTCTAGGTTGGAGGCTGGGTTAGAGTCTAGGTTAGAGTCTCGGTTAGAGGCTGGGTTAGAGTCTAGGTTAGAGGCTGGGTTAGAGTCTAGGGTAGAGGCTGGGTTAGAGTCTAGGTTAGAGGCTGGGTTAGAGTCTAGGTTAGAGGCTGGGTTAGAGTCTAGGTTAGAGGCTGGGTTAGAGGCTTCCCTTCCCTCCCTCCTCCCTCCCATCTCCTTCCTTCCTCCCTCCCTCTCCTCTGCTCTCTACCCTGTGTGTTCTGTGTGTGTGTTCTGTGTGTGTGTTCTGTGTGTGTGTTCTCAGCACTGAAGGCTGTTTAATCAGTGCATGCATGTGTGCATGTGTGTATATGTGCGTGTGTGTGGGTGGGTATAAATGGTATACGTGTTGCTATGGATACAGGAAAGAAGTGTGCTATACTAAATTATAATTTTTTTAAACTAGAAGAAATGTTAGATTGTATTCAGGCTTTGATAGTCCGTTATTTTTCTCCTTCCTAAAGCCAGTATGCTGCTGGCTGTCTAGACGGTATGGCTGTAAGCTTCCTAAAGCCAGTATGCTGCTGGCTGTCTAGACGGTATGGCTGTAAGCTTCCTTAGGCCAGTATGCTGCTGGCTGTCTAGACGCTATGGCTGTAAGCTTCCTTAGGCCAGTATGCTGCTGGCTGTCTAGACGCTAAGGCTGTAAGCTTCCTTAGGCCAGTATGCTGCTGGCTGTCTAGACGGTGTGGCTGTAAGCTTCCTTAGGCCAGTATGCTGCTGGCTGTCTAGACGCTAAGGCTGTAAGCTTCCTTAGGCCAGTATGCTGCTGGCTGTCTAGACGGTGTGGCTGTAAGCTTCTTATAGCCAGTATCTGTCTAGACGGTGTGGCTGTAAGCTTCCTATAGCCAGTATCTGTCTAGACGCTATGGCTGTAAGCTTCTTATAGCCAGTATCTGTCTAGACGGTGTGGCTGTAAGCTTCCTATAGCCAGTATCTGTCTAGACGCTATGGCTGTAAGCTTCTTATAGCCAGTATCTGTCTAGACGGTGTGGCTGTAAGCTTCCTATAGCCAGTATCTGTCTAGACGGTGTGGCTGTAAGCTTCCTATAGCCAGTATCTGTCTAGACGGTGTGGCTAGCCCTCCTGTCTGGGCCGCAGTGACATGTCATATATTTCCATGTAAACACCCGTGTTCCTACGGAAATTAAACATGCCCAGGGGAGCCCATCCACGTTCCATATCTGTAACTAGAGCACTGGTCTAGATTGACACAGAGGCTGTTACTCGTTTAAAACTGGATTAGGTCAAATTGAGGAATGAATGTTCTCCCCAGTCTCTGGGTTAGGGTAGGACGGGAAGCTAGACACACACACACACACACACACACATACTAACACACGCACATTCGCACGCACACACACACACACACACACAAAGGGGTGGAAGTAAGGAAGTAAGGGCCACATGGGTTATTGACATTGTCACATTGCTCTCCAAAGAGGCTTTGGGCAGAGAGCATGTTGTTATACCTCACTATTGCTTCAAGGGAAAAGGGGGTTTCTGGGTAGACTGTAGCAGCAGCCAGAGTATTAGAGGGAACTCTTAATGATCCTGTCTGTCAACACTAAAACCCACACCTCTCTCAGGCTCTGGTAGAGTTCAGCACATACACACCTGACACACACACACACACACACACACAGACAGACACACACACATGCACAGAGAGATGGATAAGACTTTTGACCAGCGGGCGAGTGAATTTGGACCGATCCATTTCACTTAAGCACAAGGGGGGCTCAGAGGGTTAATCCAAGACTACTAACATCCTCTTGAGTTTCCACCCGGTCTGTCAGTCTGTCTGTCAGTCTGTCTGGTTCTAATTTCCCAATGTTCTATCGCTTCCATTGTTTCACTACAGCTCTTTACAGAGGTCCCAAACACCACAGAACATCACCTTCTTTGTTTGAGAGACCAAAGATGTGAAGCAGGGTGCAGATATGATATAATACGGTTCTACATAGTAGTAAAAAATATTTTGACAGTACAGTGTGTGTACCGATGTCTCACACACACACACACAAGGATAGATGGACAGGATTGTTGACCAGAAGGCTAGAGACAAATGGGAGGATTTGACAGTACAGTGTGTGTACTGTCTGTTGACCAGAAAAGACAAATGGGAGGATTTGACAGTATAGTGTGTGTACTGACTGTTGACCAGAAGTGACCGTGGGAGGATTTGACAGTACCAAGTGACATGAGAGAACAAGACAGAACCTACTAATGAACCTTGGGGGACACCATCTCATCTACACACCATTGAATTTGAATGCTTCTTTAACTTTGAGGTGGCAGGTAGCTTAGTGGTTAGAGCGTTGGACTATTAACCGGAAAGATTGCAAGATCAAATCTCAGAGCTGACGAGTTAAATAAAATCTGTCTTTCTGCCCCTGAACAAGGTAGTTAACCCACTGTTCCTAAGCTGTCATTGAAAATAAGAATTCTTTCTTAACTGACTTGCCTAGTTAAAGAAAGGTAAAAAAAAAAAAATCAGAATGCTTGATTTGGTTATATGTTATTTATTACGATATAATGACAACAACATAAAAAGAGAATAGTACGTACTTCTTTATTCTAATGAAGGTCTATGCTGCCTCCTAGTTACATCAATAAATGATTTCCATAGTGGGGTGCCTGTGGTGAGGTAGTGCATAGCTAGTGATCTCTGCATGGGGGTTAGTGAACAGCTCTGAGCTCTGACTCCCAGTCTATCAACACAGTACAAACAAACGGTTATATAGAGTAGCAAGTATGGGTTCTTTGGCTTGTAACCTGAGTGGAAACCTTTATGGTGCTATATGGAATCTTATTTTTAAAGATTCTCATAAGGTTATACATGGAACCTATACGGTGCTTTAAATAATCAAAATTTTTTTTATTCCGCTATGGTTTTAACACTTTTTTAAGGTTATTTAAAGAGAACCTTTATGGGAAACAGTTCCATAAAGAACATACAGTACAAGGTATTTTATTCCGGTTTAACAGCCATTATATATTGTTAAAATTCCATAGGTTTTATTTTTGTCTTTATTAACTAGTTGAATCAGGTGTGTTAGCTCCGGAATGGTTGGAGGTCCCTGAGGAGAGAATTGAGGACCTCTGACTTAATCAACCATCCTCAAGTGACACAGAGCCAAACACAAATCTTTCTCATCACACAAGCCACAGTCATTTATGACATGGAATAGCATAGCACAACAGATTAGATCAACTGGAATGACACTGTCAAAGTCAAAGTCAAAGTCACCATTATTAGTCAGTTGTACAACCAAATGCCTTCAACTGAAATGTGTCTTCTGCATTTAACCCAACCCCTCTGAATCAGAGCGGTGCGGGGGGCTGCCTTAATCGACATCCACGTCTTCGGCGCCCGGGGAACAGTGGGTTAACTGCCTGTCACTCACGGTTGCACAAAAAAGAGCTGTGCGTAAACCGCGACCCCAAAATATTCTAATGAGCTGCCACCCCTAAATTTGAATTATCACTAAAAGAGGAAAGAACCCTTTTCTAAAATCCTGAAGAGCTTCAAATGGTTCTTTGGGTCAGTATGGTTCCACATAGAAACCCTAATTTTTGAGTGTGTACTGTTCCTTACTCACGCCTAAACGGATGACACATTTCAACAGGAAAAATAACATTCTACACCTCAACGGATTCTACAGGTGGCAGGTAGCCTAGTGGTTAGCGCTTTGGACTTGTAACCAGAGGATTGCAAGTTTGAATCCCCGAGCTGACAAGGGAACAAGGCAGTTCTGCCCCTGAACAAGGCAGTTAACCCACTGTTCCCCAGGTGCCGAAGACGTGGATGTTGATTAAGGCAGCCCCCTGCACCTCTCTGATTCAGAGGGGTTGGGTTAAATACGGAAGACAATTGAAGGCATTTGGTTGTACAACTGTCTAATAATGGTGACTTTTGACTACAGGATCTTATAGCATTCTGTGTAGTGGGATCCTATACGTTTTGAGGATGAGGTGAGGAGAGAGGACGTGAGGAACGGACCAACGGACCAACGGAGGTAGAACCTAAACCATGCCAACGCAAACAGAGAACAAGTAAGCAGGACAAACATGGTTAGCGGCAGGTAGCCTACTGGTTAGAGCGTTGGGCCAGACACCAAAAGTTTGCTGGATCAAATCGCCAACCTGACAAAGTAAAAATCTGCTGTTCTGCAGCTGAACAAGGCAGTTAACCCACTGATCCCCGGTAGGCTGTCATTGTAAATAAGAATTTGTTCCTAACTGACTTGCCTAGTTAAATAAAGGCTCAATAAAAAAGTATATAGATATCAAAATCTCTGAATGAGCATCAACTCAGAGGATTCCAAAAACAATGGTCACAAGATCTGGATGACTCTCTATGATGTCATCTCTCTGAACAAGATGAGTCAACATTCTAGAATGAAACCTATGTCGGCTGGAACTCGTGCTTTGACACACACACACACGCACACACACACACACACACACACACACACACACACACACACACACACACACACACACACACACACACACACACACACACACACACACACACACACACACACACACAACCAAGATCACTTTGGGTAGCTAAGCAACAGGACTCCTGGTGTAGAGGAAGCCAACACCATGGCAATGTCACACGGTCTGTCTGATTGGCAGGGATGACAGACTAAAACAAGCCAATCACTAAAAAACCTCAATCTCTGTGTATAATGGTTATTAATTGAGGAAAATGTTATATGTGAAAGAACCTGACAAGCACAAGGAATAATCAGGCAGACTAACTGAAGGGATGAATATCTATTCAAGCTGTCAGCTTCAGTATTTGTTCCTGACACTCTTTGTTACATCATTTCTGGCAAACTGTGTCGTCTCTTTTTAGTTGAGTACGTTTGGCAAAAAAATTGCTAAATTATTATAAAAATGTATATATTTTTTTATAAAGTTTAATACATTTTTATTCAAACGCACATAAAGACCATGTACCATAGATAAACAACATATCCACAGTTGATGTCGGAAGTTTACATACACTTAGGTTGGAGTCATTAAAACTCTTTTTTTTTCAACCACTCCACAAATGTCTTGTTAACAAACTATAGTTTTGGCAAGTCGGTTAGGACATCTACTTCGTGCATGACACAAGTCATTTTCCCAACAATTGATTACAGACAGATTATTTCACTTATAATTCACTGTATCACAATCCCAGTGGGTCAGAAGTTTACATACGCTAAGTGGACTGTGCCTTTAATCAGCTTGGAAAATTCCAGAAAATTATGTAAATGGCTTTAGAAGCTTCTGATAGGCTAATTGACATAATTTGAGTCAATTGGAGGTGTACCTGTGGATGTATTTCAAGGCCTACCTTCAAGCTCAGTGCCTCTTTGATTGACATCATGGGAAAATCAAAAGAAATCAGCCAAGACATCAGAAAAAAAATGGTAGACCTCCACAAGTCTGGTTCATCCTTGGGAGCAATTTTCAAATGCCTGAAGGTACCATGTTCATCTGTACAAACAATAGTACGCAAGTATAAACACCATGGAACCACGCAGCCGTCATACCGCTCAGGAAGGAGACGCATTCTGTCTTTTAGAGATGAACATACTTTGGTGCAAATCAATCCCAGAACAACAGCAAAGGACCCTGTGAAGATGCTGGAGGAAACAGGTACAAAAGTATCTATATCCACAGTAAAATGAGTCCTATATTGACACAACCTGAATAGCCACTAAGCAAGGAAGAAGCAACTGCTCCAAAACTGCCATAAAAAACCCAGACTACGGTTTGCAGCTGCACATGGGGACAAAGATCGTACTTTTTGGAGAAATGTCCTCTGGTCTGATGAAACAAAAATACAACTATTTGTCCATAATGATAATGATCATTGTTATGTTCGGAGGGAAAAAGGGGGAGGCTTGCAAACCGAAGAACACCATCCCAACAAAGTAAAGCACGGGGGGTGGCAGCATCATGTTGTGGGGGTGCTTTGCTGCAGCAGGGACTGGTGCACTTCACAAAATAGATGGCATCATGAGGAAGGAAAATTATGTGGATATATTGAAGCAACATCTCAAGACATCAGTCAGGAAGTTAAAGCTTGGTCGCAAATGGGTCTTCCAAATGGACAATGACCCCAAGCATACTTCCAAAGTTGTGGCAAAATGGCTTAAGGACAACAAAGTCAAGGTATTGGAGTGGCCATCTCCTCAATCCCATAGAACATTTGTGGGCAAACCTGATTCAGTTGCACCAGCTCTGTCAGGGGGAATGGGCCAAAATTTACCCAACTTATTGTGGGAAGCTTGTGGAAGAGGCTACCAAATACGAATTAAGTGAATGTAAACTTCTGACCCACTGTGAATGTGATGAAAGAGATAATAGCTGAAATAAATTATTCTCTCTACTATTATTTTGACATTTCACATTCTTAAATAGTGGTGATCCTAACTGACCTAAGACAGGGAATTTTAATAGGATTAAATGTCAGGAATTGTGAAAAACTGAGTTTAAATCTATTTGGCTAAGGTGTATGTAAACCTCTGACTTCAACTGTATCTACTATACAGTGAGGGAAAAAAGTATTTGATCCCCTGCTGATTTTGTACGTTTGCCCACTGACAAAGAAATGATCAGTCTATAATTTTAATGGTAGGTTTATTTGAACAGTGAGAGACAGAATGACAACAAAAAAATCCATAAAAACGCATGTGAAAAATGTTATAAATTGATTTGCATTTTAATGAGGGAAATACGTTTTTGACACCTCTGCAAAACATGACTTGGTACTTGGTGGCAAAACCCTTCATCAAAAAGTATTTGATCAGCAGGGGATCAAATACTTTTTTCCCTCACTGTATCTACCACAACATACAAAGGATAGCTAAATTATTTCATAAGGAAATTATTGGTTTCTAAACTCCACCCTAAATGGTACCCTACTCCCTATATGGAACATACATTTTGACCAGGGCCCATTGGGGTGTTAAGTAGTGCACTACGTACAGAATAGGGGTGTTAAGTAGTGCACTACATACAGAATAGGGGTGCTAAATAGTGCACTATGTAGGGAATAGGGGTGTTAAGTAATGCACTACGTAGGGAATAGGGATTCAGGCAGTGAGAAAACTTAACGAGACAAACTTGGACAACAATTGGGATTTTACATGCAGGCACACACACACACACACACACACACACATTAAATACTTTTTTACGAAACCACCAATCATATCACACTCAAACAGCCAGGCTGCCACGACAGCTGAAACAGAGCAGTACCTAGTCAATTGCTTTGCCGTAGTTTTTTTTTGGTCAGGCCACGCGCTGGAAGCCTGTGAACGTTACTAAGAGTGCCAAATATCCGCTCCACCAGCTTGCAGCTCCACCTAAGGCTGTCCCAGCGTGCCAAGAGGAGGCTGGTGTTTATACAGCTGTAAAGGCCTGCTACATGCAGCTCATGAGACATTCTTCACCCAAACTAAATAACTACCATACTGACTTGATTTGGAGAAGGTAAACCATAAATCACACGCAGCGTCGCTGAGCAGCCAAAGCCCATAGTTCGTCTGGACGACATTGACCCCAAGAGACACATGTAAGAAGGGGTGTGTTATGATGAGCCTCTGTTGGCTGGACAAAAAGGAGTATTTATTAATTGTTTTTTTATATATGTATCCTATGGCCATCAATATAGGATAAGAAGAGGCTGGGAATTCCATGACACACACACACACAGAAACACACACACACACCGATACACACACACTGACACACACTGACACACAGTCACACTCTGACAAACAAACACACTGACACACACACACACACAGACACACTCTGACACACAGTCAGCAAGGGAATAGTCAGCCAGGGAATGGACAGCCATGGATTGGATAGGAATGGAATTGACAGCCATGGAATGGATAAGAATGGAATGGACAGCCATGGATTGGACAGGAATGGAATGGACAGCCATGGATTGGACAGGAATGGAATGGACAGTCATGGAATAGAAAGTCATGGATTGGACAGTCATGGAATAGAAAGTCATGAATTGGGCAAGAACGGAATAGAAAGTCATGGATTGGACAGGAATGGAATGGACAGCCATGGATTGGACAGGAATGGAATGGACAGCCATGGATTGGACAGGAATGGAATGGACAGCCATGGATTGGACACGAATGGAATGGACAGTCATGGAATAGAAAGTCATGGATTGGGCAAGAACGGAATAGAAAGTCATGGATTGGACAGGAATGGAATGGACAGCCATGGATTGGACAGGAATGGAATGGACAGCCATGGATTGGACAGGAATGGAATGGACAGCCATGGATTGGACACGAATGGAATGGACAGTCATGGAATAGAAAGTCATGGATTGGACAGTCATGGAATAGAAAGTCATGGAATGGACAGGAATGGAATGGACAGCCATGGATTGGGAACAGAAATGGAATGGACAGGAATGGAATGGAATAGAAAGTCATGGATTGGACAGTCATGGAATAGAAAGTCATGGAATGGACAGGAATGGAATGGACAGCCATGGATTGAACAGGAATGGAATGGACAGTCATGGAATAGAAAGTCATGGATTGGACAGTCATGGAATAGAAAGTCATGGAATGGATAGGAATGGAATGGAATGGACAGCCATGGATTGAACAGGAATGGAATGGACAGTCATGGAATAGAAAGTCTTGGATTGGACAGTCATGGAATAGAAAGTCATGGAATGGACAGGAATGGAATGGACAGCCATGGATTGGACAGGAATGGAATGGACAGCCATGGATTGGACACGAATGGAATGGACAGTCATGGAATAGAAAGTCATGGATTGGATAGTCATGGAATAGAAAGTCATGGAATGGACAGGAATGGAATGGACAGTCATGGATTAGAAAGTCATGCCAAACTCCATTTTCTTCCACTGTTGCATTGATGATATGGCAGGAGCTTAGGAAGCTGAAATCAGAGGAAAGATTATTCCTATTGAGGGCGGCAAGGGTGTGTGGATAATGCTACTTATCTGCCGTGTTTATTACCAGGCAAGGCTCTCAGGCACAGTCTACTGCTGGTGCTCTTCTGAATGTCTCTGGAGTGGCACTGACAGACATTGGCTTATCTTAAAGGTGTAGGCTAGCGTGCGCGCGTGTGTGTCAGTGTGTGTGTCAGCGTGTGGCTGACTATTCCCTGGCTGACTATTCCATGGCTGCCCATTCCCTGGCTGTCCATTCCCTGGCTGTCCATTCCCTGGCTGTCCATTCCATGGCTGTCCATTCCCTGGCTGTCCATTCCCTGGCTGTCCATTCTCTGGCTGTCCATAGGAAAGACATGTTGGATGTTTACTCCACTATAGTCTGCTGGTGGTGCAGAGGATGGTGCAGGATAAACACATTATTAACATCCATAGAATATAAAACAGGCAAGACTACAGCACTTCTCCAGTAACCCTTCCTTCATCTGTTATTGTTCATTTGTGTGTTGGGGGGGTTCGTGAGCAGAAACTGCACGCAGAATACATAAACATGGCTGTACGTGTAACAACGACTAGTTCACTTGTTTTGATGATGACATGACTTGACTGACATATAATTGCAGGTTTTGATAGATCATTATATGGAGTGCCACACTCAACATAAAAGGGTTCTTTGGCTGTCAACCAATAGGATAACCCTTTGAAGAACCCTTTTTGGTATCAGGTAGAACCCTTTGAATAACCCTTTTTGGTAGCAGGTAGAACCCTTTGAATAACCCTTTTTGGTACCAGGTAGAACCCTTTGAAGAACCATTTTTGGTACCAGGTAGAACCGTTTGAATAACCATTTTTGGTACCAGGTAGAACCCTTTGAAGAACCATTATTGGTACCAGGTAGAACCCTTTCAGGATCAGTGTAGATCCATTTGCAGAGTTTTACATGGATCCCAACAGGGTTCTCATATGGGAACAGAAAATGGGTTTTCCTATGGGGACAGAAAAAGGGTTCTCCTTTGGACACAGAAAAAGGGTTCTCCTACGGGGACAGAAAAAGGGTTCTCCTATGGGGACAGAAAAAGGGTTTTCCTATGGGGACAGAAAAAGGGTTCTCCTACGGGGACAGAAAAAGGGTTCTCCTATGGGGACAGAAAAAGGGTTCTCCTATGGGAACAGAAAAAGGGTTCTCCTATGGGGACAGAAAAAGGGTTCTCCTTTGGACACAGAAAAAGGGTTCTCCTTTGGACACAGAAAAGGGTTACCCTACGGGGACAGAAAAAGGGTTCTCCTATGGGGACAGAAAAAGGGTTCTCCTACGGGGACAGAAAAAGGGTTCTCCTATGGGGACAGAAAAAGGGTTCTCCTACGGGGACAGAAAAAGGGTTCTCCTATGGGGACAGAAAAGGGT